>CM070640.1:23858825-24026477 GCA_036346255.1 Ampelocalamus luodianensis
TTATTGGTTTTATTGTATTTTTGCGTTAGGTTCCGAAGATATTATTGATCTTAAATCTGATCCTTAGTAGCCATACTCTGCCCTCTAGCAAGGTAAGCAGATGTAGAATCATTTGATCATGTTGTTCCTATTATTTTCAAATTCTAATATGTTGTTTGCAAATTCTACGTATGCATTGCTATCTTGTTTTAACTATTGTCGATTAGTTGACCTATTAGATGCATAATATGTAGAAAAATGTTTATCCTCTACTACTGAGCCTAGGACTATCTTGCTGCGATTTTGAGTTTGTTGGATGAGCCCTTGTCACTTAGTAGTTTACGAGTCTATGTTGCTTAGCCATGCTTAGCTATCGGTAGAAATGGGCGGTTGTCGACTTAGTCGATAACCTTGATCACACCAAACTTATTATGACTTTATGTTTCAGCCTTGTGCTATATTTAATTGCAAAAATTAAAAATGAAAACAAAATGATTTGGACTTGGGCACGTTGGTATGTTGGTGTGATTTTGGGTGTGACTGGAATGGTGCCCGAGTCAACAAGGACCAAACATCTTGTTACACTAAACCAAGCATTCTTGTGTGCTAACCACACTAGAGGGTATGGGACCTCTCTTGACTGAGTACTTTGGGAGGTGTTAATTAATGAGTCGCGTGGTGGGTGGTATATTTAACTATATACAACATGGACAAGTTCGTGGGGAGGGGAGCACCCGCCTAGGCCGGTGCATCCTACTCTACGTATGGGTCCTTAGTGGGGGCCGTAAAGGTGGTACACTAGGTGATAACCCCCATACGTGCGGCTCTTGATTAGCTCAATCCATTGGAAAGCGTCTCGTAGGACTTAGCCATGCTGGCATACCAAAGGAAGTGTGCTTAATAGCTTGGCAAAAAGGCGGTCTGAAGTGTGGGTACATTGGTACACCCTTGCAGGGTTTTGATCTATTTGAATAGCCTCGTCCTAGGTTATGGACACGCTCGGGGAAGTCTTTCAAGAGTTAGACTACAACTTTTAAATTAAAACTTGTTGGGTGGTACGAATCGGGGATTCGTGCTATATTGTGGTGGTTATTGGGTTAGTTACCTCTAGGTGGTTACTTGTTATTTATTGTTACTCGCTGTTATTTCAATGCTTTAAAATAGATTTTACCAATTGCCTTCAATCTATTACATTATGGCAAATGAAAATTGCTTTACGCGTCCAATTAACCATATAACCAATCTCCTTTGATACAACTTTCATGTAGCTATGTATAGGCTTGTTACTTGTAAGTCTTGCGAGTACATTTTTGTACTCACCTGCATTGCTTGTTGTGTGCAGAGGAGGAAGGTGAGCCCCATGGGCCTCACTTTTGTGAGTTGTGTTGTGGCAGTGTTTGGGACGACTAGCTTGGCGGTCCGGTTGGTTGCCTTGTGGGTTAAGGCACACAAATTGGCTTTTGTTTATGGCCATCTTATGGCACTTTCGCTTCCGCTGTTATTGATACTTTGATGTCATTCACCCGGTTGGCTCTTTTGTAATAACTTTATATCATGTATGTCGTTTGCTAGACTTGTTATATGGATGTATGGAATTGATGCATGCTTTTGTAAAGATGTATGTGTGCTGCAATTCTGGGAAGCATATGTCCATCGAGGCACGGTGTATTTGGTTTGTGATGCTAGAGCCAATGGAAGGCTAAGTATTACAAGCTAAATAAACCGGGGTCTCACAAGTTAATCCTATTGGATTGCTGCCTTGAAATTATTCACCACTGCCACTGCCCTAGGTTATTATCCTCACTGGTGAATTAGAGCTCGGTGAATGATTTATGATCTTTTTATTGTCTTTACGATATGATGCTTAGCAATGCTTAGTTACCGGTAGAATTAGGCGGTTATCGACCTAGTCGATGACCTTGATCACACAAAACTTGTTATTACTTATGATCAATACCTTGTGCTTTGTTTATTTGTGCAAACCAAAACTAAAAACAAAATGATTTAGGTTTGGGCACAATTGTAAGTTGGTGTGCTTTTGGGTGTGAATGGTTGGTGCCCGAGTCAACAAGGACCGAACATCTTGTTACACTAAACTAAGTATTTCTGTGTGCTAACCACACTAGAGGGTATGTAACCTCTCTTGACTTAGTAATTTGGGAGGTTAATTAATGAGTCGCGTGGTGGGTTGTATATTTGATTATATGCAATGTGGGGCAAGTGCAGGAGGGGAGCACCCGCAACGGCTTGAGCTGGGCCGGTGCATCCTACTCTACGTATGGGTCCTTAGTGGGAGCCATGATGGTGGTCCGCTAGGTGATAACCCCCATACGTGCGGCTCTTGATTAGCTCAATCCATTGGAAAGCATCTCGTAGGACTTAGCCGTGCCGGCATACCAAAGAAAGTGTGTTTAATAGCTTGGCAAAAAGGCGGTCTGAAGTGTGAGTACATTGGTACACCCCTGTAGGGTTTCAAACTATTCGAATAGCCCCGTCCTAGGTTATGGACACGCTTGGGGAGGTCTTTCAAGAGTTAGACTACAACCTTTTAATTAAAACTTGATGTGGGTGGTACGAATGGGTAATTCGTGCTATTGTTGTGATGGCTATTGGGTTAGTCATCTCCAGGTTGTCTTTATATTACTACTTTATGTCTCGCTGTTATTTGAACAAATAAAATTCAGATTGTTAAAACTGCCTTCAATCTATTACTTATTGCAAATAAAATCTGCTTTCTACTGAAAATAAACTTTGAGCCCTCTCCTTTGATTAAAGCCTACATGTAGTAATAACTAGGTTTGTTACTCATAAGTCTTGCGAGTATATTTTTGTACTCATTTTCTTTGCTTAATTGTTGTAGAGGAGGTTGATCCCCAAGGGATCGACTTTTGTGAGTTTTGCTGCAGTGTGGACGACTAGCTTGGCAGCCCGGTCGGATTGCCTTGTGGGTGTATGGCAAACCGGTTGGCTTTTGTTCATAGCCATCTTATGGAATTTTGCTTCCGCTGTTGTTTAACTCTTTTAGCTTTTTCTTGGCTGGTTGGCTTCTCTTTTGTAATAACTTTACTATATGTCTTTTGCTTGTAAAGTTTAATCTTTGGTCCTGTGTGTTGTATGGAATTGATGCAATGTTTTGTAAAAGGGTGTGTATACTGCAATTCTGGGAAGTATACATTTTCCCGAGGCGCGGTATATTTTGTTTGTGATGCTAGAGTTAATGGAAGACTAAGCATTACCAGCTAAATACACCGGGGTCTCACAGAGTCAACCTTTGAACATCTCAGTTCACAAGACCACTTGGCTTGAGGGAATCCAAGAGTCATCGCGCCTCGCAATGCTTCGGATATGCCACATCTACACGCGAGAGCTTCAAGATACTGTTTTTTGTTATCATCCTCATGCTGCAACCGTGGATTTCTCAGCCCGCTATCTGTCCACAGTTGGAGAAGGCAACGCTACGGTGGTACACCTTGCTCAGTTCGCCGCCGCTCAGGAGGAGTCACTAGAGCTGATGGCCACCGATCTGGAGTGCGCTTACGAGGCCATGCAGAGGGCTGAAGAAAGGATTGTAGTGCTGGAGGAAGCCCTCTACGGCCAGCACAACCATGATGAAGAAGAAGAAGACCCCGAAGAACCTGAGGAGGATCCTGAAGAGGATCAAGAGGAAGGTCCAGTGGAGCCAGAAGGAGCTGTAGTGCCAGAAGTGCCTGCTCCTGCTGCGTCAGTCCCAGGGCACCAGGATCAGTTTGCTAGGATGCCAGCGTAGTTTCAGGTCTACAGCAAGCGTGAGTGACGCTGTGGCTATGGAGGCTTTCTTGAGTAGTCCATCTAAGTTTCAGTTTAAGTTTAGGCTTAGCCACTGTCAAAGTCGCCCTTTAGGCGGTAGTTCGTGTGCTTAGGTCGTTGTTTCTCTTGTGTGCAAGTATGAGTTGCAAAGGCCCTTAGGCATTTGTTGCAGCCATGCTAAGACCTTAAATAATAAAGGTATTTCATTTGAGTTCCTTGAGCTGTGTTTGTTGTGTTTAACCTACCTCTGCCTAGTTTTTAACTCATCTTGTGCTTGCTACCTTATCTAACCCATGGAGTTCCATTAGATGGTTCAGACTCGCCAGACTCCAGCAAGTGGTTCCGGTACCCTAGTCAATGAACAACCAGCCGCATGAGCAGTTCCACCACAAGCACCCCCGATTGACCTTTAGAATTTCAGAGCTTTCATGGCAGCACAGACTCAACTAATGTATACCATGATGAATCAGATGTAAGCCATGAACAATCAGAACAACAACGCCAACAACAATCACCAACATGGAGCCCCAGCTGCTCATGGTCACCAGGGGCCATCCAAACTTGCAGAGTTTATGAGGACTAGTCCACCAACATTCTCTTGACATGTCTCACCAATAGAGGCATATGACTGGCTTCGTGTCAATAAGAGAAAGCTGCTGATCGCTCAGTGCAGCGACCATGAGAAGGTTCTGTATGCTACTCACCAGATGGAAGGCATCGCTGCCGAATGGTGGGAGAACTTCTGTGCCGCTCATGGGACACCATAGAATATCACCTAGGAGGAGTTTTATGTGGCATTTCGTCAGTACCATGTGCCGGAAGGGATAATTGACCTGAAGAAGGATGAATTCCGTGCTCTCAAGTAAGGAGGCATGTCGGTGTACGACTACCTCATTAAATTTTCTTAGTTAGCTCGCTATGCTGTAGAAGATGTCGCCATGGATAAGGCCCGTTAGAGTCGCTTTCAGAAGGGACTGAACACTGGATTGCAAGTCAGTCTGATCGCCCATACCTTCCCTAATTTTCAAGAGCTGGTCAATAAAGCTTTTGTTCTTAAAGACAAGCGCAAAGGACTAGAGGACAGTCGCAAGCGCCGGATGGCTCAGCAAGGAAGCCATCAGTCACAATAGAGGACAAGGACAATTCCGGCATAGTTTAGCCGGTTCCCATCGCAAAATTCGTTCAGAGGACCTGCACCAACTTCAGCACCCCGTCCAGCTGCTCAGAATTTCCGCAACCCTATACCTGTTAACGCCAACCCAGGAAGCAATCAGCAGAACGGACCAAGAGTCTGCTATTCTTGCCGTCAACCAGGCTACTTCGCCAACCAGTGTCCACAAAAGAGAACAATCACTCCAGTACGCTTCAATCTTGGAGCTACGCCATCTAAGACGCCAACGCCGGGCATCAACCAAGGAGCTTCACAAGTTGTCGGTCAAGCCGGAGGAGCACCGCAGTCTGTGGTTAGAGGCCGTGTCAACCACGTCACTCTGGAAGGAGCCCAGGAAGCACCCGACATCGTACTGGATAAGTTTCTGGTTAATTCAGTACCTGTATTAGTTTTGTTTGATTCTGGAGCTTCGCATTCGTTTGTTTCTGGAGTTTTTGCAACCAAGAATAAATTGGAAGTTATGCGTCTTAAGCATACTCTGTTAGTCCAGTCGCTTGGAGCAGATCTAAGCTCTCAAGTGGGATGTTTAGGAGCTAAGTTACTCATAGCTGGAGTTGAGTTTCTAGCCAATCTAATTGTTCTAGACACCCAAACCCTAGATGTCATTCTTGGCATGGATTGGTTATCCAAGCACAAAGCCGTGCTAGATTGTGGCCAAAGAGCCGTAACAGTTGAAGATACCAATGGAAACAAGGTAGAGTTTCTAGCCACCTCAGTAAGTGATGGACATCTGTTAGTCAACATCCTGAAGACCCTTTCTTTGGAAGATGTACCAATTGTTAGTGAATATCCAGATGTGTTTCCAGAAGAATTACTAGGAATGCCACCAACCGTGATATCGAGTTTGTCATCGATCTAGTGATGGGAACAACACCAATTTCAAAGAGACCCTATCAGATGCCAGTTGATGAATTGGTAGAAATGAAGAAGCATATAGAAGAACTTCTTGAGAAGGGTTTTGTGAGACCTAGTTCATCGCCATGGGGAGCACCCGTTTTGTTTGTCAAGAAGAAAGATGGAAGCATGAGGATGTGTATTGATTATCGTTATCTCAATGAAGTTACCATCAATAACAATTATCCACTGCCCCGGATTGATGATTTGTTTGATCAGATGAAAGTTGCCGGAGTGTTCTTAAAGATCGACCTGTAATCAGGTTACCATCAGTTGAAGATTTGTCCTAAGGATATACCGAAGACCGCTTTCTCAACGCGGTATGGACATTATGAGTTCTTAGTCATGTCCTTTGGTCTGACTAACGCCCTCGCATACTTCATGAACATAATGATTAAGGTATTCATGGAATATTTGGATAAGTTTGTAGTTGTGTTCATTGATGATATTTTGGTTTATTCCAAGTCAGAGGAAGAACACGCTTAGCATTTGAGGATAATATTGGGGAAACTCAGAGAGCATCAGTTGTATGCTAAGTTCAGTAAGTGTGATTTCTGGAAGAAGGAAGTTGATTTCCTTAGTCATGTGATGACAACCGAGGGAGTAGCAGTTGACCCCGGTAAAGTCAAAGCGGTGTTACATTGTGTCGAACCTAGGAACGAAGGATCCCAAATTCTCTGTGTTCATACACTAGTCCAGGATTTCTAGTGTACACAGTTAAACAAAAAGTGATAGCACAATCATATCACGAGTTTATTGATAATAATTCAAAGTTTATTACAAAAGGCTGCGGCCAAAAGAAAAGAAATAACACAATGAAGAGTAGTAGAAGTAGTAGGCCACACGACTTGCCACAGCAATCAATGCCTGGGACGCAGACCTATTCATCAAGATCCTCTCCGTCGGGAAAACGTCTTCTCTGAATAAGATTTATTCAGCAAGAGTGAGCACTACTACCGTGCTCGCAAGTCACACCCAATATAGAAAGTTTAATACATGCATAAGGTAAACAAAGGTAATGACAGGTTGTTTGCATAAACAGCATTTTCAGATTATATTGCTAATACTTTTGTAAGACCAATTTTAATAATTCGAATAAAGAAAGTGACAAAGCGACATCGAATATTGGATGACCTTCACTAGTTGATTATTGAAGGATATCCTCCTAACACTTAGCTAACCACCCAATTTTTACCATAGGACTATCCATCCTAAAACATCTGTTGAACACATTTTATAAACCAAAAACAATTCTAACTTAGAGTGGCTTTGCTAGCATGTCCATGGCCATGACGCCGCTATTGAATAGTTTTACACTCTGCAGAGGTTGTACAACTTTACCCACACGAGATAAAATGCTTTTAATGTCGGCCAAAGCACGCTTCGAAGGCGTGTGACTAAGCAATTATCATGAGGCGTTACAAGCGGTGTCCTCTTGTATTCATGCCCGCTAAGGTTTCGCTACCTTTGGACTATCCATCCTCGGAAGCCCTCTTGCGCGGGTGGGACTAATGTCTAACCAACGCCCACACATACAACATAGCACAAATAACACTAAGACACTCTGATTATTTAGCCAAATCCCGCCCATACAGGACATGTGGTGGTACTGTAGGCGTAGCAAAATACGCTCAAAGACCGGTCCTTAAGCGACTCGGGCGACTTCAATTTAAAACCCCGGTCGTAATCCTAACAGATTAGACCCGTGCATGAACTCCGCACCCACCATTCATCCATCTCGCCCAAGTCCAAACCCATTTTATTTTATTTAGGGTAAAATCCTTTCGTGATAAAACAATACCACAGAACACATTTAAATTACATTGTAAAGATTTGACTAAATTCTCCCAAATTTGTAAATATTATCTAAGCAAGGCTAAGCATTTGACAAATTTTATCTAAGGTGTCAAGGTATTCAGTTTTGATAGTCAAATTGGCCATACCAAGGAGTTTGGAACAACTATATACTAAATCGGGATATTCGGATATTTTTATAAACATATGCATGCAATAGTAAATTGTAGATAGTAAATAAATACTTTAAAACAATAGGAACAATATGATCAATAGTGTAACTTGCCTTCGTTGAAGTCTTGGAACTCTAAATCGTCGGAAGGATCTAACTCTCCGGAGTCGTCGAAGTCTATACGTGAAAATACGACAAATTCAACTCAAATTCAAATAAATTCAAAAACTCAGATCAAACTAACTCCAAATTAAAATATTTTGCTTTAGTTAGCTAGATTATGAATTTAGACAAATTTTGCAACTTGAACCACTCAATTTGGAGTTCAAATGCAAAAGATATGAATTTTACAAGTTTAATACAAAATCTGGAATTTAATTGAATTCTCTGAATTATTTTTCTAAAGGAAATTCTATTTATTGTGCAATGCTGACGCCAGCGAAGAATTTCCGGAAATTAAAAGAATTATAATGATTTTTCTGACAAGCGGGTCCCACATGTCATAGACTCGGCTCACGGTGGACTGATTCCACCGAGCCGAGGGTGATCCAGCGCGTGAACGACACGCGGTGCTCACGTGGCGATGAGCGGACGCCACGCGCGTACCACGCATAGCGTGGGGTTGAGGTGGCGCTAGGTGGCATCGCCACGCGGCGTGACACGCCGGGCCGGCGGCGGTGGCGCCACGGAACCAGCGGCAACGGCGAACGCGAGGTTTCGCCGGCGATGGGTGGTACCGCAGTGTAGCTAGGACTATTCGAACTGTTAGACTAGCTCCGGGTGGTCAAGGTGGACGGTGGTGGCGCGGCGAGGTTGAAGCGCGAGAGGTTGGGTGTTGGCGGCAATGCGATTCCGCGGCGTCCGCCGGCAGAGGTGAGCACCGGTCGGCGATGATGTGCGGCCGTTGGTGGTGGCGGCGAGGACGGAGCGTCGTCGAGGCGCCAATCGTGGAAGAAAGCGATCGCGGTGAAGGAGCTTCCACGGCCGGGCTCGGCGGCTAGGGCGTGCGAGGAGTAATGCGTGGGAAAAAGGTGGAGGAGGAGAAGGGCTACCATGGCTCCTATTTATAGGGTCGGGAAGACCGGCGCGGCGGCGACGAAGGTCATCGTGGCGGTTTCGGTGATCGTGGGTAAAGCGATGCGGAGAAGGGAGAAAACGGCGGAAGTGGGGCGGCGTGATACGGGGTCGTCAATGCGCACGATGGTGAGGGGAGTGGGGGATTGAAGGCGGCCGTTACCAGAGTTCGAGCGTCGGTTTTAATGGCGGCGGCGTGAGGATCGCGCGGAGAAGACGACGAGGAAGACGACAACTGGGGCACGTCCGATTTTGATCAGACGGTGAACAAAAGATTGGCGAAGCGGTAAGTTATGTCGCCGTAGCCGTTTGATCTCGATCTAACGGTTGAAATAGATCACGGGGTTGCGGTGAATCATTAAGTGACTGATGCACGTGGGCCGTTGGATTTAGATCTAACGGTCCCGATTGCGTAGAACATTCGGACCTTCGAATGCTTTGTGAAATCGACCGTTGGATTTTAATCCAACGGTTGGGATGCACCGTGTGATGGGAGAGAGAAAGGGCGACGGTGGACCCATTTGTCGAGAGGAGGAGGCGCGCGGAGCGCGGGCGTGCGTCGCGCGGAAGAACGTGGGCTGAGTGGGTTTCGCCCAATTCCTATTTGAGGTTTTCTTTTGATTTTTCTTTTGTTTTAATTCGGATAATTCAATTAGGCTTTAGAATATAGCAAAATAATTCCAAAATTATGAGAAAATTCACAGAAATTCTCTGGAGCATTTAGGATTTAAGAAAAATATTTCCACTATTATCGATAATAGATTTTGCCCATAATTTTATTTTATCTTTAATTTGGTTAAGGAAAAGCTTTAAAATTCCACCAAAATCCAATAAAATTCTTAAACTTTATTTTCAACTGGAAATTGAAATTTGGGCTGTTACACATTGGGAGCAGCCCAAGACCGTAACTCAGATTCGCAGTTTCTTGGGAATGGTAGGTTATTATCGCCGTTTCATCGAAGGATTCTCATCGATTGCTAAGCCTCTTACACAATTGTTGAAGAAGGAGAAAAAGTTCACTTGGACCCCAGCTTGTGAAGAAAGTTTTCAGAAATTGAGGAAGCATTTGACTTCAGCCCTAGTGTTGATTTTGCCAGATATTCGAAAAGATTTTGATATCTACTGTAATGCTTCGCTTCAAGGGTGTGAGGACCCGGAACATTTAACTAATAACACTTAACCTCCAAATGGTTCTAGCATTACTAATTAAACATTCTAAGCCTCGATGGACATATGCTTCCCAGAATTGCAGCAATTGCACATCATCACAAAATTACACATCATTTCCATACAACATACATTAACAAGTCTAGTAAAGGACATAGATAAAGTAAGTTATTACAAAAGAGCCGACCGGCCAAATGACACAACATACAAGAATGACAGCGGAAGCAAAAGGTGCCATAAGATGGCTAGAAGAAAAGTCGACCGGTTAGCCACACAACCCACAAGGCAACCGACCGGGCCGCCAAGCTAGTCGCCCCGAAGACTACCACAACACAGCTCACAAAAGTGAGGCCCATCAAGCTCACCTTCTTCCTCTGCAACAAAAATATTTAAGCAAGATAACTGAGTACACAAAGGTACTCGCAAGACTGACTGTAACATCCCCATTTTGGCTTGTGTTTCAAATGTAAGAAATTGAGGGTAAATTAAAACTTTTCTTACACCCTTTTACTCTTGAAACTTTTCTGAAATTCTTGTAAAGGTATTTTGGGAAAATTAAAAATCAAAAGCCTCATTTATCAAGTCAACTACCTCCTTGGTCAAATCTTTTGTCAAACCCTTGGAAATAATTTTCCCTGGTTCTAAGGTTGCTTGGTAACACCTCTGAATTATTTCATAATTTTTGGAAATTATTTGAAATATTTTAGAGGCAAGTCAAACCTTGGTCAAACCTCTGTCTTAACCTTCTGGAAATTTTTGGGAAAATTCCAGTGCACAAAAATCTCTGGAAATTTTATGGAAGGTTAACCCTAAGGTCAGGAAGCTTAAAATTTCATAAATTTTGAAGTTGATTTGATGCCTCAATTAAATCCCCAAAAGTTTCACTCAAAATCAAATTCTAATGGGTTTGCATTGTTCCTCGGGCGCGGTCGACTCGGGCTCGAGCCAACCGATCCCGGCCGAGTCAACTAAGCTGCATCGCGCGATCGATCGCGCGCGCGCTCTGGACCATTGGATCTCAATCGGACGGCTCGCGTTCGTGTATGCATTCGGACAACTCCGGTTGCCTTCTGTTTCTCGACCGTTGGATGTCCATCGAACGGTGGACGATTGTGCGCGGCTGTTTGACTCGATCGCACAGGCGTCGTTGGATGCGAATCGGACGGCTGGCCATCGTCGTCCTCCTCTCGCTCGCGCGGCGCTGCGCCATGGCGGAGCCGAGCGTGGGTGCGCAGTGTCCTGTCACCTCGTCGCCGCCAACGGCTCTCTGCAGCGCATTAAATGCCCGTCACCCACCGCCCGTTTAGTCGCCGTCTCACCGCTCCGTCGCCACGGCGATCGCGGCAGCAGCTGGAACCGAGGCGAGCAACGCGCTTTCTTGCTTCTCGTGCCTACTTAAGCTCCGGGTCACCCCTTGGCTTCCTTTCCTCTCCCGGCTCCCTCTTGCATTCACTACACGAGCGAGCCCATACCACCCCAGCGCCCATTTCGCCATTGCGAGAGCTTGAGCTCCTGTCGCCGACGGTGCTCGGTGGTTCTTTGGCTCCTTCTTGCTCCCGCACCTTCCTCTCACCTCGGTGGTGCTTAACCCCACTCCATTTCAAAGTTGCTTCAACGGAGCGCGGGATTTTGGATTTCCCCAAATCGGCGCGAGCATCCTTCTTCGTCTCCGCCAGGTGAGTGCTCCTTTTCTAATTCCTTTCTCGGGAGCTTCTGCTGTGTTCTCTAGAACCCATCGTGATGACGCGGCATGGTTGATTTTGCCGGGCCGCCTTCCTCGCGTCATCTTCCTGGTGCATCGCGGAGTTTAAATCGCCGGGCTGCTCGACCGCCTCTCGCACCTCCGCGTCGGTCGGTAGCTCCTGGTAGCCCCTAGATGCTCGAGCACCGCTTGAATGGTCCGCCGCGGCTATTTGCCGCTTGTCGTCGTTGTCATTTTTCCGTGCCGCTCCTCGCCGTCGCCGCCGCTCGTCCACCACCGTCGGTGTGGGTGGTACGCGAGGGTGCTGCAATGCTATTGCGCACCCATTCACGGCATTCACTCGCGCCACCGTGCCTTTGGTCGCCGGCGTTGTGCCGCAAAACCGGCGCGTTGTCGGACGACAACGTTGCGGGAGCGGCGTGGTCGGTCTTCGCCGTTGGATCAGATCAACGACCTCGGAGCCTCCACGTCGGCCCTCTTTCGCGCCGCGTGAAGTGTTCGATCTGGTTCAATGTCGTCCGTTGGATCTGAGATCGACGGCTCTCATTCGCCCACGTCTCTGGGTGTTAGTGAAGTCCCGAAAGTGCTAAGTCCAGAAATCAGTATCACATTAGGGTCTTGTCATTTTCATATCTTTGTCATCTTAGCTCCAAATTAGCTGATTCCAATTTTGTTAGCTTCCTTATAACTTGAACTTAAATATAAAAATAATTGTAGACCATGAGCAAACCTGGAAAACCATTTTCAAAAATAGTAAACAAGTGAACATAATACTGTTTTTCAGAACTTTAGCAAACTTGTAAAATGCATAACTTTTAATCTATAGATCCTTTTTGTATGAATCCAATTGGAGTAGCTTCCCCTGATAGTTTATTTGCTAGGAAAATTGGTTTCACAAATTTTACTGTTTTTAGAAATCATAAGGATCATATTTTAGTTTAATACCCTAAACAATTTAGACAAATCATAACTCTTTCATTATAACTCCAAATGACCTGAAATTTTATATGGGTTATCACTATACCAGTAGGAAGCCACCATAAAAATTTCAGCTTCAAAATCTTTCTAGAAAATGTTTTTGCTACAGTGCTAATTATGGCCGAAAATAGGTTTTTAGAGAATATCTTTTGCACCACAAATCCAAATTAGGTTTATCCAGTTCCTATGTCTAGGTATATTCCTATTATACCTTGTGTATATGTCGCATTTGGATAATTTTTGCTTGCTCTTTCATTTAAGCGTTGCTCGTCTTATTGGTTGTTTTCGCTCTTTCGCTTAGGATTCGATATTTGCGGTAACCCGAGAACGACCCTCGCAACAATTTGAGCCACAACAAGCGAGGCAAGCAGTTTGATCATTTCCCATTGATCCCATTACTTTTAAAGTCTAATATTTTGTTTAACTTCTATGTATGCATTGCTAATTTGTTGTTAAATTGATTAGTTAATCCTCTAGTTGCATAATCTGTAGGTAAATGATTATCCTTTACTACCTGAGCCTAGGTTAATTGCTGTGATTAGAGTTCGTTGGATGAGCTCTTGTCACTTAGTAGATTCGGATAAATATTGCTTAGCCATGCCTAGTATCGGTAGTAATGGGCGATCATCGACTTAGTCGGTGATCTTGATCACACTAATGCTATTATTATTCCATTATGTCCAACCCTTGTGTTTTACCATTTTGCAAATCAAAAACTGAAAACAAAAATTATATCTTGACTTGGGCACAATGGTATGTTGGTGTGATCTGTTGGGCGTGATTGGAATGGTGCCTAAGTCCCCAAGGACTGAGTTACTTGTGTCACTAAGCCAAGCGCTTATTGCGTGCTAACCACACGAGGGGGATATGGAACCTCTCTTGACTAAGTACTTTGGGAGGTGTTAATTATGAGCTGGTTGGTGGGTGTGTTCTTGTGTGTGTGTGTTTGTGGTGTTGGAGGGGAGCATTAGCAGACCGATTAGGCTGTCTAATGTGTCCTTCTCCCGTGGGTTGCGGCTCTTAATTAGCATCGTCCATTGGAAAGCGTCTTGTTAGACTTAGCCATGCCCGCATACCAAAGGAAGTGTGCTAACCGTGGCTGGTGGAAAGGCGGTCTATCGTGTGGTACATTGGTACACCCTGCAGTGGTTAAAACTATTCGAATAGCCTCGTCCTAGGTTATGGACATGCTTGGTAAGGTCGTGCAAGAACTAGACTACAACCTTTAAAAACTTAAACTTGACTGGGTGGTAGGAAGGGTACTTCATGCTATTGTTGTGGTGACTATGGGTTAGTCACTTCTAGGTTGGTGTTGTCATCTATCTATTGCTATAATTGTCTCTCTTTTATTTGAACAATAAAAGTTAATTGCAAACTTGCTTTGAATCTATTACCCTATTGCAAATGAAAACTTGCTTCATCTTTGAAAATAAGTCGAGCCTCATCCACTTAAATAAAGCTTGCATGTAGTTAATTATAGTTACATTATCTCACACGTCAGTCTTGCGAGTACAAAAACAAGTTTTGTACTCATACGCTTGCTTAATATTAATTGTTGCAGAGGAAGAAGGTGAGCCCCAAGGGCCTCACTTTTGTGAGTTGTGTTGCGGCGCCGTGCGAGACGATTAGCTTGGCGGTCGGTTGGTTGCCTTGTGGGTAAAGGCACACCGATTGGTCATTGTTTATCGCCATCTTATGGCCATTTTGCTTCATTGTGTATTTACTTATTTGTATGACTTTTGGCGGTCGGCCTCTCTTTTGTAATAACTCTCTTTATATTATCTATGTCTTTCGGTTGTTGCTTTTGCTTGGCTCTATGTGTATGAATGGAATTGATGCATGATTTTGTAGCAGGGTGTGTATGCTGTGCTGGGAAATATACATATCTCGAGGCTTGGTTTATTTGATTTGTCTTTGTTAGAACCAAGTGGATGGTTAAGCGGTACAAGCCGAGTAAACCGGGTCCTCACAAAGTTAGTATCGAGCCATTCCGACCATAGTAACCCAAGCTTGGTCGTCCTTAGGATATTTTGAAAACCTTAATTTCAGAGTATCAAATGATTTATGAAAGCTTAAGTAAGTTTTCAGATTTTATTCCTTACCTATCTTAGCTTTCTATCTCATCTTACTCTAATTTGAGTTTTAAAAGTTGTTCTCCTTTCCTTCTCTCAAAAGATAGTTGTATCGATTAATTGGGTTTTGGGAACCAATGAGTTTGGCAAATTGAAGTGTTAGCTGTTCTCTACAAGGTTTTGAAGCTTCCGAAGTTGAAGATTTCGGCTTAGGAGCTTGGATGCAAAATCTGGACAGCGATCGTTCAATTTCCGAACAGCAGGCTCAAAGGTTCTAAATAGGGTAGAAAACGAGAGGTTAATCAACTAAAACTTGTGGGAATAAAAGGGTAAGATGTGACACTAGTTAGCTAAGTATCTAACGTACGTTTATCGCTTTAACCTTGCTCATGAGTACTGTTAAACTTGTTGTAGTGCGCTGAAATTTTTATCTTCTCACACTATTACTCGTTCAGTCAATACGGGTGAATGGCATTGAGAAGTTGAGCTTGCTTTGGAGTTTCCTTGCTGTTTTGGAGCTTCTTTGGAAACATTTAAAGTGTGTTTACTTGCTGTTTTGGCTTTCGGTTAGGGTGATATCTCATTCCCCTAATCGTTAACTTTTCGCTTTCATCAACTTCTAGCATTAGTGCTTTGGTTTCTAACCTAAATTTCTTGAACCAGGATGGCTGGAGGTACTCGTAGCGGCCGTGGTCAGCAGCCTAGTTTGGATGAGGAGCTTCGCATCCTCCAACCATGGTGAGGTCTGCTTGGATCAGCGCAACCGTTCGAGAGGACGGGAGGTCCCTTTGGATGTTGTGCGCGCAACACCTCCGCCCTTGCGGTGCCTCGAGGATCTGGGCGGCGGGTGGACATCGATCTCGTGGGGTTTGGTGAGTTTCTTCGCACTCAACCCCACGTTCTCCAGTCGAGGACCCTTTGGGACGCAGATGACCGGCTGCGTCAAGTTGGCGTAAGCTCGGCGTTGCTCGATGCGGGCCAGACGAGCACTCTTTGCCTCCCATCGCCTTCGGGCGGCACTCTCTGGTGGGAGAACTTCTTGGCCATGCGGCTCGCGGCCACACCGTCTCTTGGGATGAGTTCGGACGGCGTTCCGTCGAGCTCACATCCCCGCCTTGATGAAGGCGAAGAAGAAGGAGTTTCGCGCTCAAGCAAGGCGTAAGTCGGTGATGGAGTACATGCACGAGTTCAACCACTTGGCTCGTTATGCTCCATCCGAGGTGGCCACCGATGAGGCCAAGCGAGAAAAGTTCATGGAGGGTTTGTCCGAGGAGCTGCAAGACAAGCTCTCCATTGTGGACTTTGTCGACTTTCGTGCCTTGGTGGACAAGGCCATTGTTGCTTGAGCACAAGGCGAGGGCGCTGGCGAGTCATAGCGCAAGTGGGAGGCCAATGTGCCGCATGAGCCGGCCTCTCTCGTCCTCGTGTCGGGCCTACCCGGGGCCCGTTGCGGGCTTCACTACCACCGAGGCCGCGGCACCACTCCTCGCCCTCCGCGGGCGTGCCCGATCCACGTGCGCTGCGAACCAGCAGAGTGGCCCCGCAATCCGGCTGCCGGGTCACTTGCTTTTCATGCAACCGAGAAGGGTATTATGCCAATAGTTGCCCTAACAGATGAGCGGCCCTCGTCCTAATGGAGGGCGCGGGGGGAGGTGGTTCTCCCGAGATCGAAGGTTGTCCCGCTACCCAAGGCGTGGGTAGTGGCGCGTCAACCTCATCTCCGCGGAGAGACACGGAGGCACCCGACATCGTGTTAGGTACCCTTTGGTTAACTCTTTCCTGCTTCTGATATTATTTGATTCAGCGCATCTCATTCGTTTGTTTTCGAGTCTTTTCTTTGCTGTGGGAGGTCTTCTTTTACTCCATTGTTGGTCCTTGCTCATTCGCTCTCGGTTGGAGTTGAGAGCGGAGTGCGAGTGTAGGGATGTCCTGTTGAGATAGAAGGGGTAGGATTCTTGGCAAACCTTATCCTCCTTCGATCGGCGAGCTTAGATGTAATCCTAGGCATGGATTGGTTGTCTCGGCACATGGGACAAATTGATTGCGCTAGGAGACTCATCTACCTCACTAGTCCTTCCGCGGCGAGTTTCGCTTTTAGAAGGCTGCAGGTCCGCATCTCTTCGCTCGAGCGAAGCCAGCTCTAGATATTAGTGAAGTCCAGTTGTATGTGACTTCGTTGATGTCTTCCCGGCGACCTTCCGGGATGCCACGATTCGAGACCTCGAGTTTGTCATTGAGTTGGTTCCGTGCCGCCCGATCTCGAAGAGGCCTTACGGATGGACCCAATTGAGTTGGTGGAGTTGAAGAAGCGGTAGGTGAGCTTCAAGAGAAGGTTTCATCCGCCTAGCTCATCTCCTTGGGGATGCTCAGCAATCTTTGTCCGAAAAAAAGACAAGGCGCTGCGCGTATGCGTTGATTACCGTCCACTTAATGAAGTAGCGGTAAGAACAAGTACCCTTTGCCCGTATCGATGACCTCTTGATCAATTAAGCTGGAGCTCGAGTCTTCTCAAGATTGATTTGAGAGTGGGATATCATCGGGTTCGGATTCGACCAGGAGGATATTCCAAAGACGGCTTTTTCTACTCGTTATGGCTTGTACGAGTATACCGTCATGTCGTTAAACAACCAATGCCGGTCTTGTTCATGAACCTCATGAATTCGGTGTTCATGGAGTATTTGGATAGGTTCGTTGTGGTCTTCATCGATGATATCCTTATCTACTCCAAGAGCGATGAGGAACACGCCGAGCATCTGAGGCTTGTGTTGGGCAAGCTTCGTGAGCACCAGTTGTATGCGAGTTCGATGAGTGCGCGTGCAGTTGAAGGAAGTAGCCTTCTTAGGCCATATTCTTTCGGCGGAGGCGTGGTGTGGATCCTAGCAAGATCAGCGACGTGCTTTCCTGGAGTCAGCCCACTTCCGTCACCGAAGTTCGAAGTTTTCTTGGTTTAGCGGGATATTATCGTCGCTTTATCGAGAACTTCTCCAAGATAGCGAAGCCTATGACGGAGTTGCTCAAGAAGGACAAGAAGTTCTCGTGGTCGCTGATTGCGAGAAAGTTTCCAAGCACTTAAAAAGCGATTGACCACCGCTCCCGTTCTTGTTCTCCCGATGTCGTCGGCTTCGATATCTTTTGTGGCGCTTCTCGTCGAGGCCTCGGTTGTGTCCTTATGCAAGGAGGCAAGGTAGTGGCCTATGCATCAAGGCAATTGAGACCTCATGAACTCAACTATCCTACCCATGACTTGGAGTTGGCGCTGTGATTCATGCACTTAAGATTTGGCGACATTACCTAATCGTGTCGTTGTGAAGTGTATTCGGATAACAAAAGCCTAAAGTATTTGTTCACCCAACCGGACTGAACCTCAGGCAAAGGAGATGGTTGGAGTTGATCAGGACTATGACATGGGTATTCACTACCATCGGGCAAGGCCAATGTCGTTGCGGATGCGCTTAGTCGCAGCGCATTGCAATGCATTGTTGCCAGAGCATCAGCCCCTCTTCTAGAGGAGTTTCAACGTCTCAACTTGGGTTTGGTTGAGCATGGTTCCTCGCTGCCTTGGTTGTACACCAACCTTGGTGGATCGGATCAGTCGCGCCGTGATCGGATGTTGGGTGAACCGCATCAAGGAAAATGTCAAGAATGGAGCACCAAGTGCTTCTCCGTAGATGAGCTTGGTGTTGTGAGGTTCGCAACGCCTCGTGGTTCCAAGGGCGAGGGAGTTGCGGGATTTGATCCTCCGCGAGCCCATGATTCCCCATTATCCATTCATCCGGGGCCACGAAGATGTATCATGATCTCAAGCAGATTTTGGTGGACCCGAATGAAGAGGAGATCGCAAGGTTCGTTGTCGAGTGCGGCGTGTGTCGTCGTGTCAAGGCCGAGCATCGCGTCGGCGGGGCTTCAGCCCTTACCAATTCGGAGTGGAAGTGGGATTGGTCGAGATGGACTTTATCACCGGTCTACCCGGTCCCAAAGAGGAATGATGCCATCCGGTGCGTCATCGATCGATTGACTAAGGTGGCTCATTTTCTTCTGTCAAGACCGACCTTGAGTAGGTCTTCGGCGGATCTCTACATAGCCCGCATCGTGAGTTTGCATGGTGTGCAAAGCGATTGTGTCGGATCGTGGTTCCATTGTTCACGTCTCGATTTTGGCATAGCTGCAAGAGGCTATGGGAACTCGCCTTTCTTTCAGCTCACTTTTCACCCCCAAACGGATGGTGGACCGAGAGGGTCAACCAAGTTTTGGAGGACATCTTTGCGAGCTTGTGTCCTTTCTATGGGAAGCATTGGGAGAAGTGCTTGCCATTCACGAGTTTTCTTATAACAACGGCTTCCAAGCCGGTCTCGGCATGGCACCATTTGAGGCCTTATACGGGAGAAAGTGTAGAACCCGTTGAACTGGTGCGAGACCGGTGAGAGACCTTTCTTTGGCGGACTCGATTAATGAGGCCGGTCAAGTCCACTCATTCGTGATCGCTACGCACAGCTCAATCCGGCAAAAGAGCTATGCGGATCGCCGTCGTCGTGAGTTGAGCTTTGAGCCCAATGACCGTTTATCTCAAGGTTTCTCCTCCAAGGGTCACCGCGTTTTGGTGTCAAGGCAAGTTGGCTCCTCGATATGTCGGTCCATACCGTGTTATCGAGAAGAAGGGCTGTTGCCTACAAGTTGGAGTTGCTCGCTTTGCACTTGCGGGGTACATGATGTGTTCCATGTGTCCCGGCTAAAGAAGTGCCTCGGGTTCCAACGGAGGAAGCTCGTTGGAAACTCTTGATGTTCGGGGAGGATTTGACCTATCGCGAGCACCACTGTTCGCATACTCGAGAGGCCGAGCGAAGAACAAGGAACAAGACCATCAAGTTCCTTAAAGTTCAAATGGTCAAACCATTAGAGGATGAGGCTACTTGGGAGCGAGAAGATCGGTCTCGTCTGCACTACCCCTCATTCTTTTCGAGTGAACCAAATCTCGGGGACGAGATTTTTGTAAGGGAGGTTTGTAACATCCCCATTTTGGCTTGTGTTTCAAATGTAAGAAATTGAAGTTTGAGTATTTATACGAGTTCAACCATTTGGCTCGTTATGCTCGGAGGAGGTGGCCACCGATGCGGCCAGCGAGGAGAAGTTCGAGGTTGGCTTGTCCTTGGAGCCGGGACAAGCTCTCCATCGTCGACTTCCGGACTTCCGGGCCTTGGTGGACAAGGCCATCGTTGGTGAGCACTCTGGTAGGGAGTCGGCGAGTCCCGCAGCGCAAGTGGGAGGCTCAAAGACTCGGCCAGGAGTGCCCTCGCCCTACCACTCCGGTGTCCCGACCTCAGGCACCACTTGTGAGGTCGGTGGCATCTCCAGGACGTTCGTCGCAGGCCGTGGATCGCCCACGTGCCCCTGCGGCTCCCCAGGGTGGCTTCCGCAACCCAGCTGCGGAGGTCACCTGCTTTTCGTGTGGCCTTAAGGGGCATTACGCGAACAACTGTCCCAAAAGGACAGGAGCAGGAGCAGGAGCAGCCCCTCGTCCTAATGGAGGACGCGGGCATGGAGCTGGTTCGTCCCAGGACCAGAAGGTTGCCCCTACTGCCCGTGGAGTGGGTAGTGGCCGGGTCAACCTCGTCACCGCTGAGGAGGCTCAGGAGGCGCCCGACGTGGTGTTGGGTACCCTTCCTGTCAACTCCTACCCCGCTACTGTTTTATTCGATTCGGAGCATCGTGATTCGCTTATATCTGCATCTTTTGCTGCATTGGGTGGTCTTTTGTTTACTCCATTGTCTATCCGCTTCGATTCGCTCTCTGGTTCGGAGCTAAGAGCTGAATTAGAGTGTAGGGGTGTCCCCATCGAGATCGAGGAGTGAGATTCAGGCGAATCTTATCCTCCTCAACACGGCTAGCTTAGATGTGATCCTTGGTATGGATTGGTTAGCGGCATCTAGGCCGATAGATCTGCGCTAGGAAGATGGTCTTTCTCACCGATCCGTCCGTGGCGGTTGGATTCTCACCGAAGCTACAAGGACCTCGTCTCTTCGCTGGCGAAGCGAAGCCATCTCGGAGATTCGTGAAGTCCTCGTTGTTTGCGACTTTGTGGATGTCTTCCCGACGCGAGTTGCGGAATGCCACTGTTCGAGCCCCGTAGTTCGTCATTGAGTTGGTACAGCACCGCTCCGATTGCGAAGTCCCACAGAATGAACACGGATGAACTAGTGGGTGAAGAAGCAACTTGAAGACACGCAGCGAAGGGTTTCATTCGGCCTAGTTCGTCTCCGTGGGGTTGCCCACCATCTTCGTGAAAGAAGAAGGATAATACCCTACGGATGTGTGTTGATTATCGTCCACTTAATGAAGTGGCGATAAAGAACAAGTATCCCTTGCCTCGGACGGCGATCTTTTGATCAATTGGCGAGAACACGGGTCTTCTCAAGATTGATCTAAGAGTTGGTTATCACCGAGTTCGTATCCGACGGAGGATATTCCAAAGACGGCGTTCTCTACTCGTTACGGTCTGTACGAGTATACCGTCATGTCTTTCGGCTTAACCAATGCTCCAGCCTTGTTCATGAACCTTATGAACTCGGTCTTTATGGAGTATTTGGATAAGTTCGTGGTGGTCTTCATCGATGATATCCTTATCTACTCTAAGGATGATGAAGAACACGCCGAGCATCTGAAGCTTGTGTTAGGCAAGCCGTGAGCACCGGTACCGCACGCGAAGTTTAGCAAGTGCGAGTTACGGTTGAAGGAAGTGGCATTCCTTGGCCACGTTCTTCGCAGGGGCGAGCCGTTGACCCTAGCAAAGTCAGCGATGTACTTTCCTGGAGTCAGCCCCGTTCGGTGACCGAGGTGCGGAGTTTTCTGGGTTTAGCGGGATATTATCGCCGCTTTATCGAGAACTTCTCCAAAATCGCGAAGCCAATGACGGAGCTGCTCAAGAAGGACAAGAAGTTCACGTGATGCGATGCTTGTGAGAAAGTTTTCGAGTACTCAAGAAGCGTTTGACCACGCGCTGTTCTCGTTCTTCGATATCCATCGCAGTTCGAGATATCTCTGCGATGCTTCCCTCTGGTCTCGGTTGTGTCCTTATGCAAGAGGGCATGGTAGTGGCCTATGCATCAAGGCAACTGAGAACCCATGAACTTAACTACCCTACCCATGACTTAGAGCTTGCGGCTGTGATTCATGCGCTTAAGATCTGGCGACATTACCTTATCGGTAACCGTTGCGAGGTCTATTCTGATCACCGGAGCCTCAAGTACTTGTTCACCCAACCGGATCTGAACCTCAGGCAGAGGAGGTGGTTGGAACTGATCAAGGACTATGACATGGGTATTCACTACCATCCGGGCAAGGCTAATGTTGTTGCGGATGCGCTTAGTCGTAAAGCATATTGCAATGCATTGTTGCTCCAGCAACATCAGCCCACTCTTTTTGAGGCATTTCGGCGCCTCAACCTAGGTTTGGTCGGCGGGTTCTCTTCTTTGCCTTAGTTGTGCAACCAACACGGTAGATCAAATCAAGGCCGCCAGACAGAATCTTTGGGTGGGCCATATTAAGGAGAATGTCGAGCGGAACAACCACGGCATTCTCGGTGAGATGACCTTGGTATTGTGAGGTTTGGACGGCGTCTTGTAGTCCCTAGGGTCGGGAATTACGGACGCGATTCTCCACGGCCCATGACTCTCACCTTTCTATTCACCCGGGGCCACCAAGATGTATCAAGATCTCGTGCAGAGGTTTTGGTGGACCCGAATGAAGAAGAGATTGCGCGATTCGTCGCCGAAAGTGCGGCGTATGTTGTCGCGTGAAGGCCAAGCATCGGCGTCTGCGGGCTCGCTTGACCGCCAATACCGAATGGAAGTGGATTCGATCGGGATGGACTTCATTACCGGTCTACCTGTCTCGGGAAGAATGATGCTATCGGGTCGTCGTTGATCGGTTGACCAAGGTAGCTCATTTTCGCCAAGATGAACCACCCTTAGTGTGAAACTTCTAGCGACCTCTACCTCTCCGTATCGTGTGCCCGCATGGTGTACCAAAGGCGATTGTCTCCGGACAGTGATGCGCTATTCACCGCACGATTTTGGAAAAGAATGCACTAGCGGCTATGGAACTCGGCTTTCTTTCGATCACGTATCATCCCCAAACCGATGGTCGCACAGAGAGGTCAACAGTTTTGGAAGACATGCCGTGCTTGTGTTCTCGATTATGGGAAGCATTGGGAGAAATGCTTGCCATTCGCGAGTTTTCTTACAACAACGACTTTCAAGCCGGTCTCGGCATGGCACCTTTCGAGGCCTTATGCGGAGAAAGTGCGAGAACCCGTTGTATTGATGCGAGACCGGTGAGAGACCGTTCTTTGGTGGGACTCGATCAATGAGGCCGAGAGTCGAGTCCGACTTATCCGTGATCGTTTACGCACGGCTCAATCCGGCAAAGAGCTATGCGGATCGCGGCGCGTGTGAGGACCGGAATATTTAACTAGTAACACTTAACCTCCAATTGGTTCTAGTGTTACTAATTAAACATTCTAAGCCTCGATGGACATATGCTTCCTGCACTGCAGCATATGTACATCATCACAAAATTACACATCAATTCCATACACCTACATCACTAAGTTCAACAACGACATACATAAAGTAAAGTTATTACAAAAGAGAGCCGACCGGCCAAATAGAACAATAAACAAGAATGACAGCGGAAGCAAAAGGTGCCATAAGATGGCTAGAACAAAAGTCGACCGGTTAGCCATACACCCACAAAGCAACCGGCCGGCCGCCAAGCTAGTCGCCCATAGCTACCACAAAGATACTCACAAAAGTGAGGCCCTTGAGCTCACCTTCCTCCTCTGCAACAAAACAATTAAGCAAAGCAACCGAGTACAAAGATTGTCTTTGTACCCGCAAGATCGACGTGTGGAATAGCAGACCTATTCAATAAACTACATGCAAGCTTATTTAGGTGGTCATATGTCTCATTTTGCATGAAGCCAACTTTATTTGCAATAATGTAATACCTTTTCAAAAGCAAGTTTGCAAATTTATTTTGTTATCAAAGTAATGATGAAGTAAAGGTACATACAAGTAACCACTGGAAGTGACTATCCCAATAGTCACCACAACATAGCACTAATCCCGATTCGCACTCACCCATCAAGTTTTAATTTAAAAGGTTGTAGTCTAACTCTTGAAAGACCTTGCCAAGCGTGTCCATAACCTAGGACGAGGCTATTCGAATAGTTTTAACCCTGCAGGGGTGTACCAATGTACCCACACTTCAGACCACCTTTAAGCCACACGCACACTTCCGAAGGTATGCTGGCACGGCTAAGTCCTACGAGACATTTCCAATCTTGTGTATTAACTACGAGCCGCTCATATGGATAGAAACCCATATGCTTACATTGCAAGCCGAAAGACAACCAGCCATCACGGGGGAAGCCTTTCGGACACTACAATGCTCCCAGCACCATCCCTCCTGCGACTCCTGCGACTCTGAGCCAATACACGCCAATGTACTAAGTCAAGAGAGGTCCCATACCCTCTAATGTGGTTAGCACGCTAAAATGCTTGGTTTAGTGTAACAAGATGTTCGGTCCTTGTTGACCCGGGCACCATTCCAGTCACACCCCACAATCACACCATCTTACCATTGTGCCCAAGTCTAAATCATTTTGTTTTTAGTTTTAGTTTTCATAAGTAGACATGGCACAAGGTGGAAATCATAAATCATAATAAGTTTTGTGTGATCAAGGTTATCGACAAGTCGATAACCGCCCATTTCTACCGCTAAGCATGGCTAAGCAATTAATTCGCAACTACTAAGTGACAAGAGCCCATCCACGAACTCTAAATCACAGCAAGTAACCTAGGCTCATGGTAGTAGAGGATAATCATTTGCTAAGGAAATGCATCTACTAGGCCAACTATTAAAACAAAGTAGCAATGCATACATAGGATTTGTAATCAACATAAATACTTAAAATACTGGGATTAACATGATCAAACCGCTTGCCTTCTTCTTTGTTGCTCAATTTGTTGTGGAGGGTCGTTCTCGGATTACCGCAAATGTCGAATCCTAAGCGAGAGGCAAAAAGAACCAAGAACAACCAATAAGACTAGCAACCCATAAACAAAAGAGCAAGCAAAAATTGTCCAAATGCGACGAAACTTAAACATAAGGCAAAATACGAATATACCTAGACATAGAAACTGGAAAATTCTAATTTGGATTTGTGGTGCAAAAGATATTGCTTAAAAACACATCTTCGGCCATAATTAGCACTGTAGCAAAAATATTTTCTAGAAAGGTTTTGAACCTGAAATTTTTATGGTAGCTACCTACTGGTGTAGTGGTCACCCATATAAAATTTTAGGTCATTTGGAGTTAGAATGATTTAGTTATGATTTTTCTAAGTTCTACAACTAGCATATATCATTTCTCAGAACATGAATAAAGACAAAGCCTAGATCAAATTAAAGCATGTCTACAAAGCCAAATTTACCAGGTTGAGTTTGCTCAGTTTGCAACTACAGAGAGGAAGTTATGTGGTTTACAAATTTTCCATGAATTTCTAGACATCATTTTGCATTAAATAAGATCATGCTGTTTAAATCATTTTCTGCTACACAACAGGGCCTAAATTCATTCTCAGATTAAAGTTTATACTATAACAAAGCTACAACAACTGGAATCATTCAAAAAGGAGTTAAAACGACAAAGTTATGCACTTTTGAAATTTGAGACAGCAAAAGACTTAGGAAACTTGAGCTCTCGGGAGGTCCAACCGAACTGGAAGACAAGGAGAGGTCGTGGGCCGTTAGATCAAGGTCTGACGGCTACGAGCCTCGACGCACAGCGCGCACAAGACCTCCTCCCGCACTGGGGAGGTCTGGATCGTTGAGATCTGATCCAACGATCACGACCGGGCGCGTGCACGGCGCGACGCAAGGAGGTCTACGCGCTTATCAGAGGTCGTGGACCGCCGATCGAGATCCGCGTCCCGAGCACTAGGGGAGGTCCTAAGGCTTAATCCACAGAAGGAGGTCTGGGCGGTGAGATCGGAAGGAGGGAGGTCTTTGACGGCTAAGATCTCCTGAGGAGGTCTTAACTGCCAATGACCCTACCGACGGATTTAGATCCAATGGCCAACGTGAGATGGGATGTTCGGGCCATCCGAGCGCCTCAACGAATCGGGCCTTGGATCTTGGGATGGATGGCCCAGATCAAGATTGCATCCGAGGGTCCGAATGTTCTCGGATCCGAGCCGTAGATCTAAAGACGAACGATAAAGAGGGAACCAAAGCGGTAGAGTTGCAAATGGGTGAAGAGGTTCAGCCCGTTAGATCTCAATCTAACGGTCCGAGTGGCGGTGGAGGTCCTACACGGTTTTATCAGAGGGAGGTGCGGACGGTTCAGATTAGACCTAGAGAGGTCTTGAACGGTCCGTAATAACGGAGGAGGTCTCGACGCGCTAGAGATTTTACAAATAAAACCTAACGCCGATCTAAAGCCGGGGAGGTCGCGAACGGCTAAGATCAAGGTTGGGGAGGTCCTGAGGGTTTCCTAACAAGGACCGGGGGTGCTCTTTTTGCAAAGAGGACCTCGAGGAGATCTTTCCCAAAGAGGACCCCGGGGAGGTCTTGAAGGTGGTTTTTACAAAAATGACCTCGAGGAGGTCTTTTGCGCAGGAGTGGTCCTAGTGGCTCAGATGGAGTTCCAAGAGGTCTTAAACGGCTAGGATCACTCAAGGGGAGGTCCAAGCGCGAAAGATTTAACACAGAGCCAGATCTAACGGCTAAGAGCTAATCCCAGGAGGTCTTTAAAGGCCGAGGTAGAACTAGGGAGGTCCTGGGACTTAGAAATTTCATGAAACCCATCTCATGTACAGATCTAACCGAGGGTGGTCTTAATGGCCGAGATTAAACGAGGGGGAGGTCTTACACTTATGGGTTTTCATGGGGAAGATCTAAAGGTCCAGATCTAAACGTGGGGAGGTCTTAGACGGCTACGAAGAGCTCGAGGAGGTCCAAGGTGCTGTGTAAAGGCGCGGGACCTCCGGACAGCGACAAAGGGTGGCGGCTAAGACTACTCACTGCCACTGATGATTGGTAATAAATGGGCATTTAAGATGTCCTAACCAGATGACGAAAACAGGAGTTTTGAACCGGCAAAATCCCGAGCGGGCTCAACGGTTTGCCGCCGGCGATGGGGACCTCGCCGGCGTAAACCAAGGGCATGGTTGGATTCCAAATAACGTCTGGAACCCAAAGGATGTGCTCTCGACGACGGCGACGACTCAGAACGCCGACGAGCCGGAGAGGGTGGTAATTAAGTTTTCGCAAACCGACAAACACTAAAAGGCTTGCTACGCTTTAATCTAGCTAAACCCCGAGCTAAAAGGACTAACGAGGACTCACGGGGCCAAGGTGAGGTCCAGAGGAACTCGGAGGAGAGGTCGATGCCGAAGGAGGTGCTCCGGTGACGGTGGTGCCCGCTGGAGTTGGGGAAGACGACCAGCACAGCTCCGAAAACAAGTTTCCCGAATTGTCCACCTCTGTGAAGGTTAAACAACACAAGTTAGGGAGACTCGAGCTGACCAAGAGAGCAAAGCGACAGCTAAAAAGGCAATGAAGAACCACTGGAGCCCGGAGGTCTTCAAGGAGCTTCAAGGTCAACAATGGAGGCAGGGAGGTGGTGGTGTTAGATGTTTGAGTTTGGGAATCAGCTCAACTGGGGGAGCCCAACACAACCAAGAACGAAGAAGGAGAAGGAGAGGAAGGCCTCAGGCTATGTATAGCCTGGGAGCTTGGCAAGGGCTAGGGCAGAAGCCTACTGTGAGCATGAGCCATGCCCCTGCCATGGACTGACTGGATTTGACAAGGGTAGGTAGGTAGGGGAAGACTTCTAGGGCTGGGCTCCTGACACATTTAATGCATGGCAGAAAGAGACGTTGGGAAGGACCAAAAAGTGACAGGCCACTGCTCCCAACTGCTCTGTCTCTGACACACGCATGGGTGCGGGAAAGCCATGATGACCAGACCTCCAGGAGGTCGCGAGGAAGAGAAACAGAGCCGAGGGAGAGGTCCTGGACGTCCCAGATGTGCTCGGGGAGGTCATGGACGTCCAAGAATCGCCGAGGTGGGGAGGTCTTGCGCGGGCGAGGAGGTCCTGGGAGGTCGTGAGCCCCACGATGGACATCCAGTGGCTTGGACCACCCCGAGGCGCTGAGGGCGCTCAAGAGGTCCTCAGATCAGTGGGGAGGTCGTGAGCGGCTGGATGGAGATCCAACGACTCAGCTTGCGCGCGCAAAAGCTCGAGCCCGAGTGTGGCGTTGGCGACATGGTCCAACCAAGTCGGTTGAGTTGGGCTCGGGTCCGAGCCCGGGTTTGACTCCAACCAGATTTGAATTTTCTGGTATTAGAGAAAGGCTGACATTTGGAGAATTGTTTGAGGTAGCAATAGAACTCCAAAAATTATGAAATTTTTGCAGGAGCTTGCTAGCTCAAACGAGGACCTAGCATAAAATTTTCAGAGGCTTTGGGGTTGTGGATTTTCCTCCAAAAATTTAACAAGGCACTGGTCCAAGGTTTGACAAGATTGTTTTTGAAGGTTCAAGATTTGGATCAAAAGACTTGTGACTTCGTATTTCCATAACTTCTTGTACAATACTTGCTTGGTACAATAGGAAATACAGGATGTAAGAAAAAGTTTTAATTTCTACTCATTTTCTTACATTTGAAACACAAGCCTAAAATTGGGATGTTACAACTCTCCCCCCCTTACAAGAATCTCAACCCGAGATTCCGTTTACTCGGAGAAGAAAGAAGGAAAATCTGCACAAAGGCGATCTTCTCGCTCCCAAGTTGCCTCATCTTCAGAGTGGTTTGACCACTGAACCTTAAGGAACTTGATGACACGGTTCCTTGTTCTCCGCTCGATTCTCAAGAATGCGAACAGGATGCTCGCGGTAGGTCAAATTCTCCGCACATCGAGAACCTCCAACGAGCTTCCTCGGTCGGGACACGAGGCACTTCTTCGGTGGGACACATGGAACACATCATGCACACCTCAAGTGCGGTGGTAGCTCCAACTCGTATGCAATCGCTCCAACTCTCTCGATGATACGGTAAGGCCCAACATATCGAGGAGCCAACTTGCCCTTGATGCCAAAACGCCGATGGCCCTTCAAGGGTGAGACTTTGAGATACACAAAGTCATTGGGCTCAAAGCTCAACTCACGGCGACGACGATCCGCATAGCTCTTTTGTCCGGATCGGGCCGCGCGCAGATGCTCGCGATCAATCGACTCGACTTTCGCCTCATTGATCGAATCGATCAAAACTACCGCCACGATCTCGACCAGTTCAACGGGGTTCTGCACCTTCTCCCATACAAAGCCTCAAATGGTGCCATGCCAAGACTGGCCTGAAAGCTGTTGTTGTAGGAGAACTCAGCAAATGGTAGGCATTTCTCCCACTTCTTCCCATAGGAAAGAACACAAGCACGAGCATATCTTCCAACACTTAGTTGACTCGCTCCGTCCGCCATCGATCCCGAGGATGAAAGGTCAGACGAAATGAAGGCGGGTCCCCATAGCCTCTTGCAAACTATGCCAAAACCGCGAGGTGAAAAGCGCACCACGATCAGAAATAATCGTCTTCGGTACACCGTGAAGACTCACAATCCTCGAGACATAAAGTTCGCCAAAGGCCCCACACGGCCGAAGTCTTGATGGGAAGGAAATGTGCCACTTTAGTCAACCCGTCGATCACGACCCAAATAGCATCATTCCCTTTGGACGAGCGGGCAATCCGGTGATGAAGTCCATGCCAACGGAATCCCACTTCCACTCGCACCGCAAAGGTGAAGAAGACTCGCTGACGCCGATGCTCGGCCTTCACACGACAAAGACACGCCGCACTCGGCAACGAACACGGCAATCTCGCGCTTCATTCGGGTCCACGAATCTCGACGAAGATCCCGATACATCTTGGTAGCCCCGGGTGAATAGACAAAGGAGAGTCATGGGCTTCGGAGAATCATATTCGCAATTCCATGACCTTAGGAACCACAAGACGCCGCCCAAACCACACAACGCCGTGCTCGCCCTCTCAAAAGCACTTGGCAATCCCATCCTTGATGTTTCGCTTGATTTGGCTCACACCGGCATCCTGTCTGTGTGCGCCTTGATTTGGTCCACCAAGGTTGGTGCACGAACAAAGTAGCAAGGAACCGTGCTCGACCAAACCCAAATTGAGGCGCTGGAATTCGCAATGAGGGTAGGTCACGCTCTTGGAGCATCAACATGTTGCAATACACTTTCCACCGAGTGCATCCGCAACGACATTGGCCTTGCCCGGATGGTACTGAATACCCATGTCGTAATCCTTGATCAGTTCCAACCATCTTCTTTGCCTGAGGTTCAGATCTGGCTGGGTGAACAAGTACTTCAAGCTCTTGTGGTCGGAATACACCTCACAACGGTTACCAATCAGATAATGCCGCCAAATCTTGAGTGCATGGACCACAGCAGCTAACTCCAAGTCATGAGTAGGATAGTTGAGTTCATGAGGCCTCAACTGCCGCGATGCATAGGCCACAACCTTGCCCTCCTGCATAAGAACACAACCAAGACCCTGACGAGAAGCATCACAATAGATATCAAAACTCTTGTGAATATCAGGGAGAACAAGCACTGGGGCTGAGGTCAGTCGCTTCTTGAGTTCCCGAAAACTCACATCACAAGCAGCGGACCACTCAAACTTCTTGTCTTTCTTGAGCAGTTCAGTCATAGGCTTTGCAATCTTGGAGAAATTCTCGATGAAGCGGCGATAGTAGCCAGCCAACCCAAGAAAACTCCGCACATCCGTGACTGACTTGGGCTGACCCCAAGATAGCACATCACTGACCTTACTAGGATCCACAGCCACACCTCCTGCTGAAAGGACATGGCCTAAAAATGCCACTTCCTTCAACCAGAACTCGCACTTGCTGAATTTGGCATATAACTGGTGTTCGCGCAGCTTGCCCAACACGAGCTGAAGATGATCAGCATGCTCTTCTTCACTCTTGGAGTAGATAAGGATATCATCGATGAACACCACCACAAACCTATCCAAATACTCCATGAATATTGAGTTCATTAGGTTCATGAATAAAGCAGGAGCATTAGTCAACCCAAAAGACATGACGGTGTACTCGTAAAGGCCATAACGAGTAGCAAAGGCTGTCTTAGGAATATCCTCGCCCCGATCCCGACTTGATGATAGCCCAATCTCAAGTCAATCTTGAGAAGACTCGTGCTCGGCCAACTCGATCGAAGAGATCATCAATCCGGGGTAAAGGATACTTGTTCTTTACCGTCACCTCATTAAGCGGACGGTAATCAACGCACATGCGCAAGGTCTTGTCCTTCTTCTTCACAAAGATAACTGGACAACCCCAAGGAGATGAGCTAGGACGGATAAAACCCTTCTCTTGCAGCTCACCCAGTTGCTTCTTCAGCTCCTCCAACTCATTAGGAGGCATGCGATACGGCCTCTTAGAAATAGGGGCGGTACCGGGCAGCAACTCTATCACGAACTCCAGATCTCGAACAGGTGGCATGCCAGGCAAGTCTTCGGGAAAGATATCCACGAACTCACATACTGTGGGAACATCCTGGATCTCCAATGCCGGCTTTGCTTCAAGGGCATAAAGATGGGGCTCCCGCGACTGCGGTGAAAACCCAACTTGTTCACCTGAAGGACTGGTGAGGTAGACAATCTTCCTGGCACAATCGACGTGCCCCAAGTGTTGGGACAACCAATCCATGCCAAGAATCACATCCAAGCGTGCCGAGTCGAGTAGGATAAGATTCGCCAAGAATCCCACTCCTTCGATGTGGATAGGAACATCCCGGCATACTTGGTCAGCTCTCATTTCCGAACCCGGAGAGCGAATCAGCAGTGGAATCCCCAAAGGAACACAGTGAAGTCCACAATCAACCAAGAAAAGACCTCGAAATAAAAGAATGCGAAGCCCCAGAGTCAAATAAAACCGTGAGCAGGACGCAAATTAACAAGGAGCGTACCCAACACCACGTCGGGCGCCTCCTGTGCCTCCTCAGCCGAGATGTGGTTGACTCGGCCGCTCCCCAAGCCCGGGGTCTTCTGGTCAGGTGGGTGACCACTCCCTTGCCCGCGTCCTCCATTAGGACGAGGGGCCGCTCCGGTCTTCTTAGGACAACTACTCGCGTAGTGGCCCTTGTTGTGGCAGTAGAAGCAGGTGACGTCGGCCGCGGGTTGCGGGAACACCTGCTGGCTGGTCGCAAGCGCACGCGGATCGAGCCACGACTGCGAGGCGTGGAGTGGTCTTTGAAGGCCTCGGCGGTGGTGAAGCCAAGGAACGGGCCACCGGTGCAGGCCCAACTCGAGGACGAACGAGGCCGGCCTGTGCAGACCGCTGAGCCTCCCACTTGCGCTTGCGGGACTCGCCCAGCGCTCTCGCCTTGTGCTCGGCGATGATGGCCTTGTCCACCAAGTGTCGGAAGTCCGAAGTCCACAATAGAGAGCTTGTCCCAAGCTCCTCGCACAAACCTCCATGAACTTCTCTGCTTGGCCTCATCGTGGCCACCTCGCAGAGCGCACCTCGCCAAATGGTTGAACCGATGGAGGTACTCGTGATGATTTGCGCTCGCTTGAGCGCAAGGAACTCCTTCTTCTTCGACTTCATCAGCCGGCGGGGACATGGGCCCGACGGAAAGTCGATCGAACTCCTCCCACGAGACCACGTGTCCCGCGGGCTGCATGGCGAGGAAGTTCTCCCACCATGAGAGTGCCGCACCCTCCAGCTGATGGGATGCGAAAAGTGCCCGCTCCTGTTCCTGGCACTGAGCAACGTTGAGCTTCCGCTCAACCGCACGCAGCCGGCCGTCTGCGCCCAAGGGATCCTGACCGGGAGAAGGTAGGAGGCTGCAGACGGAGGAACTCCGCAAGCCCCCACGCGCCCGTGCCCACCTCCGCGGATCCGAGGCACGAGGGAGTGGAGGTGTTCTGGCGATAACCTCCAACACCTGCGGTCCTCCGAACGACATGCTCGATTTGCATGAGGACTTCCGCCATGGTCGGAGGAGGGGGAAGCTCCTCATCGGGACTACCCGGCTGATTCCGGCCGCTACGTGTCCCACCAGCCATCCTAATTTACTAAGACAAGTTAGATACAGTTCAAGACCCAAGAGCACAGAAATCCAAACTTAGTTAAAATGACCAAAGAATAGCCACAAAAGAACATGAGACCACAAGTCACCGAGTCAACTTTCCGAAACGACCAACCCGTATGGAAGAACGAGCAATCGTTTAAGAAGGCCCAAAATTCCAGCATTAACTTCCAGCTCAAAACAGTCCAAAAATCAAGGTATAACCACCTAATAGAGTATAGGCATTTAGCTAATTTCATATCACTTCTTACCCTTTTATTCCCACGAGTTTTAGTTGTATTTACCTCTCATTTTCTACCTTAATTACTCACCACTAGCTAGCTGTCCAAATTTCTTTCTTCAAGCTCTCATGGTTCTCCCAAAACCAAGTTAATCGATAGAGGCTAATTTTTGAAAGGAAGAGAGGAACAACTTTTTCAAACTTAAGTGAGGGTAAGGTGAGATGAGCAAGCTAAGATAGGTAAGGAGCAAAATTAGAGAACTTACTTAAGTTTTCATAAACTATTTGAAAGTAAGTTTTCAAAATATCCTAAAGGCGACCAAGCTAGGGGTTTCTACGGTCAAGATGGCTCGATACCAACTTTGTGAGGACTCGAATATTTAACTAGTAACACTTAACCTCCAATTGGTTCTAGCGTTACTAATTAAACATTATAAGCCTCGATGGACATATGCTTCCTGAATTGCAGCATATGTACATCATCACAAAATTACACATCAATTCCATACACCTACATCACTAAGTTCAACAACGACATACATAAAGTAAAGTTATTACAAAAGAGAGCCGACCGGCCAAATAGAACAATAAACAAGAATGACAATGGAAGCAAAGGTGCCATAAGATGGCTAGAACAAAAGTCGACCGGTTAGCCATACACCCACAAGGCAACCGACCGGGCCGCCAAGCTAGTCGCCTCGCAAGCCACCACAGCACAGCTCACAAAAGTGAGGCCCTTCAGGCTCACCTTCTTCCTCTGCAACAAAACAATTAAGCAAAGCAACTGAGTACAAAGATTGTCTTTGTACCCGCAAGATTGACGTGTGGAATAGCAGACCTATTCAATAAACTACATGCAAGCTTATTTAGGTGGAGTTTGTATGTCTCATTTTGCATGAAGCCAACTTTATCTGCAATAATGTAATATATTTCAAAAGCAAGTTTGCAAATCTGTTTTGTTATCAAAGTAACAGTAAGTAAAGGTACATAGAAGTAACCACCTGGAAGTGACTATCCCAATAGTCACCACAACATAGCACGAATCCCTGATTCGTACCACCCATCAAGTTTTAATTTAAAAGGTTGTAGTCTAACTCTTGAAAGACCTTGCCAAGCGTGTCCATAACTTAGGACGAGGCTATTCGAATAGTTTTAACCCTGCAGGGGTGTACCAATGTACCCACACTTCAGACCGCCTTTAAGCCACACGCACACTTCCGAAGGTATCTTTGCACCGCTAAGTCCTCGAGACATTTCCAATCTTGTGTATTAACTACGAGCCGCTCATATGGATAGAAACCCATATGCTTACATTGCAAGCCGAAAGACAACCACCATCACGGAAGCCTTTCGGACACTACAATGCTCCCAAAGCACCATCCCTCCCGCGACTCCTGCGACTGAGCCAATACACGCCAAAGTACTAAGTCAAGAGAGGTCCCATACCCTCTAATGTGGTTAGCACACTAAAATGCTTGGTTTAGTGTAACAAGATGTTCGGTCCTTGTTGACCCGGGCACCATTCCAGTCACACCCCACAATCACACCATCTTACCATTGTGCCCAAGTCTAAATCATTTTGTTTTTAGTTTTAGTTTTCATAAGTAGACATGGCACAAGGTGGAAATCATAAATCATAATAAGTTTTGTGTGATCAAGGTTATCGACAAGTCGATAACCGCCCATTTCTACCGAAGCTAAGCATGGCTAAGCAATTAATTCGCAACTACTAAGTGACAAGAGCCCATCCACGAACTCTAAATCACAGCAAGTAACCTAGGCTCATGGTAGTAGAGGATAATCATTTGCTAAGGAAATGCATCTACTAGGCCAACTATTAAAACAAAGTAGCAATGCATACATAGAATTTGTAATCAACATAAATACTTAAAATACTGGGATTAACATGATCAAACTGCTTGCCTTCTTGCTGTTGCTCAATTTGTTGTGGAGGGTCGTTCTCGGGATTACCGCAAATGTCGAATCCTAAGCGAGAGGCAAAAAGAACCAAGAACAACCAATAAGACTAGCAACCCATAAACAAAAGAGCAAGCAAAAATTGTCCAAATGCGACGAAACTTAAACATAAGGCAAAATACGAATATACCTAGACATAGAAACTGGAAAATCCTAATTTGGATTTGTGGTGCAAAAGATATTGCTTAAAAACACATCTTCGGCCATAATTAGCACTGTAGCAAAAATATTTTCTAGAAAGGTTTTGAACCTGAAATTTTTATGGTAGCTACCTACTGGTGTAGTGGTAACCCATATAAAATTTTAGGTCATTTGGAGTTAGAATGATTTAGTTATGATTTTTCTAAGTTCTACAACTAGCATATATCATTTCTCAGAACTGAATAATGACAAAGCCTAGATCAAATTAAAGCATGTCTACAAAGCCAAATTTACTGAGTTGAGTTTGCTCGGTTTGCAACTACAGAGAGGAAGTTATGGTTTACAAATTTTCCATGAATTTCTAGACATCATTTTGCATTAAATAAGATCATGTTGTTTAAATCATTTTCGCTACACAACAGGGCCTAAATTCATTCTCGATTAAAGTTTATACTATAACAAAGCTACAAAGCTGGAATCATTCAAAAGGAGTTAAAACGACAAAGTTATGCACTTTTGAAATTTGAGACAGCAAAAGACTTAGGAAACTTGAGCTCTCGGGAGGTCCAACCGAACTGGAAGACAAGGAGAGGTCGTGGGCCGTTAGATCAAGGTCTGACGGCCACGAGCCTCGACGACGTGCAGCGCACTAAGACCTCCTCCCAAGATCGGGAGGTGCGGATCGTTGAGATCTGATCCAACGATCACGACGCGTGCCGTGCCGCCGCACGCAAGGAGGTCTACGCTACTTACAGAGGTCGTGGACCGCCGGTCGAGATCCGCGTCCCGAGCACTAGGAGGTCCTAAGGCTTAATCCACAGAAGGAGGTCTAGGCGGTGAGATCGGAAGGAGGGAGGTCTTTGACGGCTAAGATCTCCTGAGGAGGTCTTAACTGCCAATGACCCTACCGACGGATTTAGATCCAATGGCCAACGTGAGATGGGATGTTCGGGCCATCCGAGCGCCTCAACGAATCTGGGCCTTGGATCTTGGGATGGATGGCCCAGATCAAGATTGCATCCGGAGGGTCCGAATGTTCTCGGATCCGAGCCGTAGATCTAAAGACGAACGATAAAGAGGAACCAAAGCGGTAGAGTTGCAAATGGTCGAAGAGGTCAGCCCGTTAGATCTCAATCTAACGGTCCGAGTGGCAGGAGGTCCTACACGGTTTTATCAGGAGGAGAGTGCGGACGGTTCAGATTAGACCTAGAGAGGTCTTGAACGGTCCAGAACAACGCGGAGGGAGGTCTGAGCGCTAGAGATTTTACAAATAAAACCTAACGCTCAGATCTAAAGCCGGGGAGGTCGCGAACGGCTAAGATCAAGGTTGGGGAGGTCCTGAGGGTTTCCTAACAAGGACCGGGGGTGCTCTTTTTGCAAAGAGGACCTCGAGGAGATCTTTCCCAAAGAGGACCCCGGGGAGGTCTTGAAGGTGGTTTTTACAAAAATGACCTCGAGGAGGTCTTTTTGCGCAGGAGTGGTCCTAGTGGCTCAGATGGAGTTCCAAGAGGTCTTAAACGGCTAGGATCACTCAAGGGGAGGTCCAAGCGCGAAAGATTTAACACAGAGCCAGATCTAACGGCTAAGAGCTAATCCCAGGAGGTCTTTAAAGGCCGAGGTAGAACTAGGGAGGTCCTGGGACTTAGAAATTTCCGCGGAAACCCATCTGCGGTACAGATCTAACCGAGGGTGGTCTTAATGGCCGAGATTAAACGAGGGGGAGGTCTTACACTTATGGGTTTTCATGGGGAAGATCTAAAGGTCCAGATCTAAACGTGGGGAGGTCTTAGACGGCTACGAAGAGCTCGAGGAGGTCCAAGGTCTTTGTGTAAAGGCGCGGGACCTCCGGACAGCGACAAAGGGTGGCGGCTAAGACTACTCACTGCCACTGATGATTGGTAATAAATGGGCATTTAAGATGTCCTAACCAGATGACGAAAACGGGAGTTTTGAACCGGCAAAATCCCGAGCGGGCTCAACGGTTTGCCGCCGGCGATGGGGACCTCGCGGCGTAAACTAAGGGCATGGTTGGATTCCAAATAACGTCGGGAACCCAAAGGATGTGCTCGACGCGGCGACGACTCGAACGCGCGAGCCGAGAGGGTGGTAATTAAGTTTTCGCAAAACCGACAAACACTAAAAGGCTTGCTACGCTTTAATCTAGCTAAACCCCGAGCTAAAAAGGACTAACGAGGACTCACCAGGGCCAAGGTGAGGTCCAGAGGAACTCGGAGGAGAGGTCGATGCCGAAGGAGGTGCTCCGGTGACGGTGGTGCCCGCTGGAGTTGGGGAAGACGACCAAAGACAGACTCCAAAACAAGTTTCCGAATTGTCCACCTCGTGAAGGTTAAACAACACAAGTTAGGGAGACTCGAGCTGACCAAGAGAGCAAAGCGACAGCTAAAAAGGCAATGAAGAACCACTGGAGCCCGGAGGTCTTCAAGGAGCTTCAAGGTCAACAATGGAGGCAGGGAGGTGGTGGTGTTAGATGTTTGAGTTTGGGAATCACTCAAGCGGGGAGCCCAACACAACCAAGAACGAAGAAGGAGAAGGAGAGGAACGCCTCGGGCTATGTATAGCTCAGGAGCTTGGCAAGGGCTAGGCAGAAGCTTCATCGTGAGCATGAGCCATGCCCCGCCATGGACCGATTGGATTTGACAAGGGTAGGTAGGTAGGGAAGACTTCTAGGGTCGGGCTCGACACATTTAATGCATGGCGAAAGAGACGTTGGGAAGGACCAAAAGTGATGAGCCATCGCTCCCAACCGCTCTGTCTCGACACACGCATGGGTGCGGGAAAGACATGATGACCGGACCTCCGTGAGGTCGCGAGGAAGAGAAACAGAGCCGAGGAGAGGTCTGGACGTCCCAGATGTGCTCGGGGAGGTCATGGACGTCCAAGAATCGCCGAGGTGGGGAGGTCTTGCGCGGGCGAGGAGGTCCTGGGAGGTCGTGAGCCCCACGATGGACATCCAGTGGCTTGGACCACCCCGAGGCGCTGAGGGCGCTCAAGAGGTCCTCAGATCAGTGGGGAGGTCGTGAGCGGCTGGATGGAGATCCAACGACTCAGCTTGCGCGCGCAAAAGCTCCAGCCCGAGTGTGGCGTTGGCGACATGGTCCAACCAAGTCGGTTGAGTTGGGCTCGGGTCCGAGCCCGGGTTTGACTCCAACCAGATTTGAATTTTCTGGTATTAGAGAAAGGCTGACATTTGGAGAATTGTTTGAGGTAGCAATAGAACTCCAAAAATTATGAAATTTTTGCAGGAGCTTGCTAGCTCAAACGAGGACCTAGCATAAAATTTTCAGAGGCTCTGGGGTGTGGATTTTCCTCCAAAATTTAACAAGGCTTTGGTCCAAGGTTTGACAAGATTGTTTTGAAGGTTCAAGATTTGGATCAAAAGACTTGTGACTTCAGATTTCCATAACTTCTTGTACAATACTTGCTTGGTACAATAGGAAATACAGGATGTAAGAAAAAGTTTTAATTTCCACTCATTTTCTTACATTTGAAACACAAGCCTAAAATTGGGATGTTACAACTACCCATGTCAAGTTTTAATTTAAAAGGTTGTAGTCTAACTCTTGAAAAGCTTACCCAAGCGTGTCCATAACCTAGGACGAGGCTATTCGAATAGTTTTAACCCTGCAGGGGTGTACCAATGTACCCACACTTCAGACCGCCTTTCCACCAGCCACGATTAGCATACTTCCTTTGGTATGCACGCACGGCTAAGTCTAACAAGACATTTTCCAATGGAAAATGCTAATCAAGAGCCGCACGTATGGGGGTTAACCCTTAGTAATCTGCCGGCGAAATATGGATCACAAGGACCCATACGTGGAGCGGGAGACACCGCCCTCGCGGTGCTCCTCCCCACAACATGTCCATGTTGCATATATCTCATATGCAACCCACCATGCGACTCATTAATTAACACCCCCAAAGTACTTAGTCAAGAGAGGTCTCATGCCCTCTAGCGTGGTTAGCACGCAAAAATTGCCTCGATAATAGAGACTCACAAGATGTTCGGTCCTTAATTGACTCGGGCACCATTCCAATCACACCCAAAAACACACCATCTTACCATTGTGCCCAAGTCCAAATCATTTTGTTTTCATTTTTAGTTTTCACAAATAAACATAGCATAAGGTGCTGAATCATAAGTGATAATAAGTTTTGTGTGATCAAGGTTATCAACAAGTCGATAACCGCCCAATTCTACCGGTAACTAAGCATTGCTAAGCATCATATCGTAAAGACAAATAAAAGATCATAAATCATTCACCGGGTTCTAACTCACCAGTGAGGATAATAACCTATGGCAGTGGTAGGGGTGAACAATTTCAAGGCAACAATGCAATAGGCTTAGCTACCTCTAATCGACAAAATTAACTTTGACACAAGAAGCATGCATACTTAGTTTTTACAAACAAGATATTATAATTTAAAAGTAGCAGGAGCAATATGATCAAATGAATGCTACATCTGCTTGCCTTTGTTTGCCGGAACTCTGGACATTCCCATGATCATTTCGGTTGCACTCCCGAGCCATCGCCATCTAACGAAAAGAACCAACAAAACAAAAGCATCGAATAAACTTCAAAACTCAAAAAGCATCCAAAACTGAGAACGAACACAGAAGATAGACAATGATTTTAGATAAATTTAGAGACAAAAATTATTGGACTAGGAATTGATTTGAATTGGTTACCAATTTTTTAAGTTGAAATTATGACAATTTGTTTACTGCCAAATAGCATACATGCACCACACTCTTGCTTTTCTAAATATCTTGACCCCTTTTAGATGGACATACAAATGGCTAGCCACTAAGAGTTTTATTCACTGATCTTTGCATTTGACAAAGTTTTAGCTCACTGAAACTACTAAATGCACTCACAAACTCTCCTCTGCTCACAAAGCATAAATAAGATTTGGTTGTCTTATGCTAGTTTGTGAAAATTCCCCATCCATCCATGACTTTCAAAATGGAAGCTCCTGCTAGCTTAAAGATTTGGATGCCTACTTGACTCCACAAAATTTCTAACTATCAAACTGACAAAACTATATATCCTACTGCCAAATTTTAACCTCTACTCTCTCCGGTTCAATTATCTAGCAAAAGCACAATTTCTAAGCTAGAAAGCTACTGACAACTAAATGCCAACTAATTCCAGTATTAAGCTAGACTTTTAACTACTTGAACTAGTCAGGTTATTAATCTTCTAACAATTCTGACATTACAACTCTTTTCCTAAAACACCTCCTCTGCTCAGACAACAGATCATCTAACAGACCCTTGAAAAGATGTCTGTGGGGAGGGGCCTCCTCTGCTCATCTAACAGATCATCATCCTCCATGACCGGCTTTGACTTGAACCGTGGTTTGGGGCGGCACATGTCGCCAGCGGTTGAGGGGTGGGGAGGTGGAAGCAACTAGCAAAATGGATCGCCCGAGGTCTACTGGAGCTAGGGGAGGTGGATTTAGGGCTTGGGCTGCACTGTGGCGACGTGACCAAGGTGGGCGGCGGCCGGTCATGGAGGAGAAACAGCGCGATGGCGCTTGGATGCAATAGGGTGCGAATTAAAGGGAGATTGAGCTTCCTTAGGATACCTGGATCGCGAGGAAGTGGTCGACGGAGACGAGGAACCCCCGAGGTGGGACGACGGCGTGAGCGTCGGGCGGCATGGCGGCGTCACTACGGCTAGGGTCCTGGGAGGAGGAGTGCAAGAGTGAGTGCCAGGGGATGTTAGAGGAAGGCCTAAGCTTACTCCAGAGGGAAGGAATTGGAGGAAGGGTCACCGGAGAAGAGGTGGCGGCGGCATTGGCCGGAACCGGGGAAGAAGGCTCATGCGCTGCTCCTTGGTGGACCTAAACCAAAATTGTTTGAGGGCTTTGACTTCTGGAGATGTGGGGCGCGCCGTGACGCAACAAGCGAAGGCCGGAGATCGCTGGAGGAGCTGGAGGGCTTGGAGTCAGCGCGGCGGCTCTGCTCCTGGCATTCGGAGCTTGGGCCGAATGAGGCTCGAGGAGGAGAGGAAATGGAGGGTTAGTGTCAGGTAGAGGAAAAGGGGCGTCGAGGGCAGCTCCTCGGTGGTTTATGAAGGCCGGCACGAAGGCGGCGAGAACAGGAGTGACGGTATGGCGATGATGCTCCCCGGTCATGTCGCAAGGACAAAAGCGATGCTGAGGGGATGGCGAGCGAACAGGGAGAGGCAGTGACGGCGGGGCCATGGCGAGGGTGTGCTGAGGCGACAGGGAGCCGATGGTGAGGTGACAGAAATGTGGGCGATCGCGGAGGAAGCGGGCGACCGTGGCGCGAGTGAGTTGGCGGGGGCGGCGACCGCATGGAGAAGAAGACAAGCGGGCCGGTGGGACCCACCAGTCGGCGGCACAAGAAGGGTCCGGGTCGGGTTTTTAAACGAACGAACGGATCTCGACCGTTGGATCGAGATCGGAGGGTCCATGGTGATGGCGACGACCGGCAGTCCGAACGATCCATCCATCCAGGCCGTTGATTTGAAATCGAACGGGTCGCGATGCGCTAACCAGGTGCGGCTGAGCCAGGTGCAGCTAGACGGTTCGATCGAGTTGAGTTGGTTCGGTCGGGGTTGGGTCCGGTCGGAGGAAAAGTAAAAGGAGGTTTTGACTGGGATTTTAATTCAAACTCCTACTTTGACTGAGCTCCAAAATATAGCAAATAAATTTGAAAAATCCTGGAATTTTTCAGGGAGGTTCCTAGGGTTACCTAGTGGCCGAATAAAATTTTAAACTTCATTATTCATTATTTAATTGCTGATTTTAAATTCAAATCTACAAAAGGTTATAGAAGCAAGTTTGAATTTTCTATGGATTGAATTTAGCTCCAAAAATTTGGGAAAAATAATATTTATTCATGATAATTATTATAAGATTTAAATAAATTATTTCCAGAGTTCTAATTGAAGTAAATTCTTCCCAAAAATTATTTTAAGTGCATGCTCTAGATGTTTGACTTTCAAATTTCTACTTTGACTAACTGTTTTAAAATAGCAAATTATTTCTAAAATTTGTGAACTTTTGAAGGTGAGTTTATAAGGTGTTACAGAACCTAGGAAAAATACTTCCAGGGACTGTTCACATGTTTTGTTTGTATTTTAACTTCAAACATGCAAATCCCATGAAAACCAACATTCTCCAAAACTCTAGAAAAATTCAAACAACCATAACAAAGCAGATGAAATCCAATCAGAGTATTCTCATATTTGAGTCCCACTATATTTGCAAAATAGAAATTTAGTTTGTAGTTACGAACTTGAGAACGTATATTTTCAAGTTTGACTTGGAGAAAGGAGTATAGGATTTCCAAGGTTAATTGCTATTCTCCATAATCAAAAGACTTCCGACATAGGGTTTAACCCCACTCCGAACTAAGTTTTAGAATCTTGACAAACTTTTATTTTGTTTGAACATTTTCATTTTTAGGTTTTGAAAAACCAGGCTGTAGCCTAATCGCTTAGCAACAAAAAGTTTTAAAAAGGGCCAAAATTTCATAAATGCACAGTAGATGCGTAACTAATCCAACTTAAGAATTTTGGGCTGTTACACATATGTGAGTGAGATGGCTCACGGTAGACTAAGTATACCGAGCCTCGGGATCTAGAGATTGGTGAACTGCCACAGGGATCTGATCTAGACCAAACCCTACCGAGATAAGGAATCCCCAATTTGGGATATTCTCGGTCTTGAACGAAAATAGAGATAGAGTTGGTTTTGATCCCGATTGAGGGTAGATACGGGCACGAGAAGGAAGGAGATAGAGTTTGGTGAAGAAATCGGGAAGGTTTTAGTTAGGAAAGTCCCGTTGTCGAACGGCTTCTAGAAGGCGGCAATGGCGGACGGAGGCGGGCGCGTCGTGGGGACGAAGCCGACTCGGAGATGAAGGCGGCGGGCCCACCTGGCAGGAAAAGCCCACGCACGTGCACGATCGGGATAAGAGAGTTACCGTCCAGATCTAATCGAACGGCTCACAATCAATGGGACGTTCGGGTCGCCCGAACGATCACGCCGCATCTGGTCGTTCAATCTTGATCGAACGGCTCACGATAAATGGGACATTCGGGTCGCCCGAACATCCCATCTCCATCGGACCGCTCAAGGAGAATCGGACGGCTGAGGTTTAACGCGCTCCCACGAGGAGAGAGGAGGGAGGCTGACACGCGGGGACCACCTGTCAGAGAGAGGCTGCCTTGTTTGAATTTAGATTGTTTTTCACATATAGATTTTGACGACTCCCGAGAGCCTGATCCTTCAGAAGGTTTAGATTATTAGGACCTTCAGCAAGGCAAGTTATACCTTTGACCATATTGACCCTACTATTTCAAATTATTTAATTCAATTTTAAATTATTATTGTATGCATAATTCAATACAGTTATTTTAAATTCCTAGTTAATCTATCTCCTTTGTATGGCCAACATTGATGTTTGCATTGTCATTTCCTTGTCACCTTAGTAAAATAAATTAGAAAATTATGCTTAGTCAATGCTTAGAACAAAATGTTGATTTTGGGGAATTTACCCAAAATACAAATTGATTTAAAATTGAGACTATGGTATTGTCTTTACCATAGAATGTTTTGACATGAGAAATAAATAAAACTGGTTTAGACTTGGGTGAATTGGACTATTAGTGGGTGCAAATTTATGCACGAGCTCAATTCAGCGAATGTTTGAGGCCCAGGGATAGTTTTGGAAGTCACCCAGTCATGTGAGGACCAGTCTGCGAGTTGCGGATTGTTAAGCCAAACTCGTACCACCACAAGTCTGGAATGGGACAGACTTAGCGAACTAAACTATATTATTTCTCCATAACATTGTCATAGAAAGATGTGGGTGTCATGAAGAATTATTGTTAATACTCACATGGCGCAAGAGGGGATTATCGTTTGGTGCGAAGCCTACGATGATGAAACCTTAGCAGGCATGGTTATGTTGAAATAATGTAGCGTAAAGGCTTCGTGATAAGTTGCTTAGTCGCACGCCTTCGGAAGCATGTATTGGCCTACATGTTAAGCAACTATCTCTTGTAGGTAAAGTTGTACCAATTCTGCAGAGTAATAATCTATTTGAATAGTCGTGTCCATGGTCATAGACATAATGAGCAAAGCCTTTCATGGATTAGATCTTGGTTTTGTTTTTAAAATAATTTCAACTCATATGCTTTGGATATATTCATCCAATTGGGAAATTCGGGAAGAATACTTGGTGCAAGGGGGTTAGTCTTTCACCATTTGTGTATGGAGGTTTATCCTACACTTGAGATTGATGACACAAAATAAAGGTTTGATTTTATTTATAAACTAAAATTGCCTTGAAACTTAGTAATGATATTTAAAACTTGAAAATGTTGCTTTATGCAAACAAACCCTATCAACCTCACTTGTATTACCATGCATGCATTATATTCTGTTAATTGGGTGTAACTTGCGAGCACGGTGGTTTGTGCTCACTCTTTCTAAATAAACTTTATTCAAGTCAAGACTTCTACTCAGATGGTGAGGACTTGGAGGACTAGGCCACACCTCCAGACGATTGCCTGTGGCAGATCGTGTGGCCTACCACTTATTTATGCTTTTCTGTTATATCTTTTATTTGGCCTCAGGCCCCATTTTGTATTAAACTCTAATCTATGTTAATTAAATGTGTGATGTGAATTTGCTATCACTTTTGTTTGACTGTGCACACTAGCTTTCCTGGATTAGTGTATGAAACACAGAGAATTCGGGGTCCTTCGTTCCCGGGTTCGACAAAAGTGGTATCAGAGCCATATCGACTGTAGGTGGTGGCCATAGAACTCTTAAGGACTTATTTATGAAAATCTAAAAATACTTTGAGTCTTTCTGGTGTCCTTCCTCAACCCTTCTCTTTAAAAATGATTACTAGCTCATCTCTTTTTAAAAAATTGTAGATGACCGAAAAACCCAACGCCATTTCCCATGGAGTTTTTGTCGGGCAGTGGGCTACCATTCTGTGGAAGATGATGCAACACCTGGACTTCAACCAGAGGCCTACATACCAAGGTTACAAGTACAAGGTGGGAAGGCAAGACCGCTGGAGAGTGGAGGTGATTGTAATACTCCGGAAGTGTGAGAAGTCAATAATCGGGATAAATCAATTTAATCGGTAGCGCTTAATTTTATTCGGGAGTTGGAAATTTTATTAAATTCAAAGTTTTGGGGATCTTTGGAGTATGGACCTCCGGCCCAAGCTCATCCATCCCTTTGGTGGCCCGGAGTGGGCCATTAAGGAGGGGAAGGTGTCCTAGGGCCCAAGGCCCAAGCTGCGCCTCCTTCTAAACCCTAGCTGCCCTTACCCCCACCCCTTGGCCGAATTCTTTCCTCCCTTCCCTCTTGCAGCCGCCACCCTTACCCCTCCTCTCCCTTGCGCCTTCCATCTCCTCCCTTGGAGCTGCCCATCCATGGATGAGCACCTCCCATTCCTTGATGCCGATCTCCCGCCGCGGCCTCTCGAAGGAAGGGCCGAGCTTGCGGACTTGTTGATCAAGAAGGGGGATTGAGGTCATCCTCTACAAGGTTCTTCATCGTCTTCCTGGTGCTCCAAGGTAACGGTTCTCAGTTGTCGTTGTTGGTTAATCGTAGAGGCGAATTTGATTAGGTTTGATCGGTTCATGTGCGGTCTGCTGTAATTCCAATTCTGTCCAGTTTCTTGCGTGGCTTGTTTCGTGTACCTAAAGGCAGAATAAGGAATTTGATCTCCTAGAGTTTTGTAGTTCTTGTTCTTAGCTTTCGGTGGCCAAGAACACTGAATTCCGACTTTCGAGTCAAAAGTGATGATAGATTTATTATCTGCTGTCCAGAATCCTGACGAGAATTAGCAGTCTCTGTATAGGTTGATATATGGCCTAGTTAGAGGGTGATTCAGAGGTCTTGCCCATAACAAATTCTGAAGATGATATCACTAGCTTTCAGGATTGATAAAGAACACCTCATTTGGATTTATAGATCAAAAGTTATGCACTTTTCTTTGTGACTGTCCAGATTGTATGTCAGTCCGTCCAGATTGTATGTTAGTTTTTATCTCTAGTTTTGTCCGTGTGCCACTTTTTGTTAAAGGAAAAATTTGAATGTCGTGCCAACTAGGTTAGTGTAGGTAATTTCATAACCTTTTCAGATTGTTAAAGAACGTCCAATTTGGAGTTGTACAACAAAAGTTATGGATATTTTATTTTAGCCGATATTTCTGTCAATTAATTCAGTCAACAGATTTGAGCCGTGGGCCAAATTTTATTAGAGGCAAAATCTGAACTTTTGCACAACTAGAGTATTGTAGATATGTCAGTTAAGAATCCATGGAAATTGGTCTCACCTCATTCCGAGTTGCAGACCAATAGTTATGTCATTTACCGTGCTGCTGTCCAGAATTAAGTTATGTAAGAAATTGTTGATTTCAGTTTAAGCTTTGTTTTAATGACTAGAGTCATCAGGGAAGCAGTGTTTAACGTCGATTAGTAGTGTTGGGTATATTATGTCCTTATTGAAATTATTTTACTTGTTTAGGAGGTGAAGCCTCGGGTTTATGAGTATCACCTTTGCCGACTAACGCGCCGCATCATGAAGGCAAGTACATTGCCACCCTCAATGATTGTGATTGATGAATGTTTATGGTCATGCTGTGATTTTGTATGATACGAGAGAAGATGGATTGTCTATGTTCTTTCATATGTGTTGAATCCATGTTTTGTTATCATGTCTTTCAATATTCGTATTTCATTCTATGCATTCATTATGCATGTTTCATCCACGAAAGTGGATTGCAAGTCCCACCATTCGGTGTGGGCGTGTTGGACATTGTCATGTCCCGTCCACGGAGTGGATTTGAAAGACCCATTAATTCCGAATGGGCATGTAAGACCCATTAACTCCAAGATGGGCAATGTTGGGCGCCCGTATGAAACGTTCTTCATACGGGAAGTGGATCCCCGCTTTTTGTTAAGATGCGGGCTTGAGTGAACACCGCGGGTGTTTCATCGCTATACTGCGTATATGCATGTGTGCAGTCCATTCCTTTGATTTTGAGCATTCATATCATGTCTTCATATGTAGTCGGTTGTGATGTGATCGAACACGATGATGAGTTTGTCTTATTCATATTGAATGATTATCTTATTGATATATGTACTTTGAGTCGTGGACTCACTCTTGCGTTGTTTGTTTATTTTAGGTAACCCCGATGTTGGCTCTTGGGAGGAGTAGACACGTACTACTTGTTCACAACATCAAATTCATGTTCAAGACTAAATTTTAGTTCCATATTTCATTCGTTAACGGTGAACTGTAATAATTAAACTATAATTGGAGAAGAAAGGATACCTTCTCCACGGATGTTGATTTATTACTGCGTGTGAACCTTCTTTATTGATGTTCGTATTAAATAACTTAGAAGGTGAAGGAAGGATACCTTCACCATGTCGTGTTTATCTTAATCTGTCTTTAGTTGATATACTTGTTTCAAGTTCTTAGTATTATGGATGTATGTTAGATGTTTTAGGTGACATCTTGGCTTAGGATAGCTGTGGTGTTACTGATTGGTATCGAGCGGGCTTTAGGTCCGTGGTAATTAAGTTATTAAAATGACACATCGTGTACCTGATGGGTGGGGTTGAAAATTACCATTGCTTCCGCAATATACGTTATTATGTTTCATTTTGTTGAGCAATTGTTGAATTGCTACGTACTATCATCCTTGTTGGTAATATATGATGCGCTATGATATTCAATATCTATGAACTAATTTTATGATTGTCATGAGATGATCCCGTATATTCATAATTGAGTATTTTGGTGAAGCGTGTTGTAAGCGAATGATCGAAGTGGAGGTCGTGGTTGTTACTCAGGATTCACGAGTTACACCACCGTTCGCGAGACGTGATTAGAGGAGTAGTTACCCCGAGTACCATAGTTTCAGGTGTTAAGCGTGAGTTGCTTTAGAAAGTTATTCTCTTTCTTGATTTCTGAATTTGCCAATTCTTGACCTGTGGTGGTCGATGAATTTCTCCTGGGTTTGTGGTTCATGATAGTTTATGGTTTTCAATAGATCCTCTTGGTTCTCGAAACAAATATTGCTTTTCAACTGTTGAGTTGCTTTTACCACTTGTGGTCGTTGTCAATTGGCAAGATTGATGTTTTCATGGTTGCTCCTTCTTTCTCATTGAAAAAGAATGACTCATTTAGTCGTTTGATAGCTTGGTTAGTGAGAGTTTTCTCTGTAAGTTTGTTTGCATGGAAAGCTTTGGCTTTATCGTTTCTTTTGAATTACTTGACGTTGAAGTTTGAAGTCTCTCTTTGCTGTAGTAAGGTGTTAGGATTCTTTTGTGATGTTCTGCCATGCTTAAAATTAGAAGTTATAACTAAACGAATAAATTGTTACCATATGAGTTACCAAGTTGAGTTATTAGCATGGTGCAAATCAATTATTCTTAACTATCATCCATGAAAGTGAAATTGATTAATTTGAAATGTCCTTGTATTTCATACATGGTGTATGTTAAATAAAGATTGTCCATATCCGTTCAGAACCTATAGATCTTACGTAAGAACTAGATTTGTCTATTTCCCGGTATGCTAAAATTGTTGAAACTTGCATAAAGGACCAGATGGGTGCTGGTGTATCGATTCGTGAAACCTTGTTTATAGAAAATTATGTTAGTGAATCTTTAATCATGTTTTGAAATGATTTCTGAACAAAGGTGAAATGTAAATCTATGTTTACATATGGTTATGTGATTGCAAATAGAATTAGTACTGTATGTACACACATGATTAATACCATCATCGATTGTTAATGAGCGCTGAAGAAGGTGCTAAGCAACACCAATAGTTGAGTAGATTAATTTCGTAAGTAGTCTTTGCTTTCGTGCCTTATGATATGGATATTGCTTAGCATAATCTTGTTACAATAAATTTGTTTCAACCTTGTGGTTTGTATTCCCTTTGGGAAGTTTTAGGATGGAGTAATAAAGTTTGATGATTCTCGATACTAGTGTATGTTGTCGATGTTATTAACTCGTCTAAATGTGAGAATGAGGTTAATTCTGTAGTAATTTGATCACCTATGGTGATATTCTCTAATTGGTCAAATTTCAAGTTTTATGTTCATGATCTTTTGAGGTTCGAGCTTTTATGTAGTAAATGAAGTTTATCGAGTCACGTTATGTTGCAAAGTTATAATGGTTCTTGATGATGCAAGTGCTTGATTTTGAATACTTATTTGTTCTTATCTGTTAAGATTCGATATTCTCTTCTTGTGAGGCTTATGCTTTCAACTGTGGACTTCACTTATGTTCTATAAGTTCATTGCTTAATTGGTTTCTTCCTTGGTCCCGTGTTCAGTGCGAGTGGTAGATGAGTTTTCTAGTTGGTGAAAGTCGTTTCTATTTGTCTCTTCTTTTGAGAAAGAATCAACCCATTCTTTTCACGTGGGTCTTTCGAAGTGTTTTCTAATTGTTGTTGTAAAATTGATGTTAATACCCATAGTAAATTTGATCGCCTTTGGTGATATCGTTCAGATGAGCATATTTCAAGTTTAGCTTTCGTGATATTTTCTTTGAGCTATTGAATCAGCTGGTAGCTGAAATTATTTTAAATAAATTGAGGTATTGAATTGTCTTGTTGCTTCTTAAGAGATTCATGTGATTGAATCTTAACGGATTTTTGGTTTGAGTTGGCAACGTGAAGCTCAATTAAAGAAAATTATGTTGGTTCCCTTAAAAGGGGATAAATCTGCTTGCTATTCATGAAATCCCGTAATTGGAAAAGTTTCGAGTTTGGTGATTGAGATTATTTGGATCTCATGTTTCTTGTGTAGTTGAACGGTTCTGAACAAATATGACGTATTGAAGAATTTCTTTGGTTCTTAATTAGTCCCTGTGGTTTGGACTAAAGATCTTATCTTGTACGTTGTGGCAAAGCGATGTTAGTCAAAGAATTAATTACAGTGTTAATGGAAAGAGCGCAGTAGGAATATTTGAGAATTTGAGTCAAGTTTTGTAACTTGTGGTTATTTGAATTGTTCATAAACTTTTTGCTCTTTTCACTCAAGAGTTGTCGAGTTTCAATCGCAATGTCATTCTTCTTGTTGGTGGTTATTTGCTATTCCCTTTTCGAGGGAGGCGTGCACTCCACGGCGAACTCAATTTTCGTTTTCCCAGATCTTCGTTACCAAATTATCTCTTTTGGTCTCGTGCTCACTGTGAGCAGCAACTTTTTCCTGTGTGGTGAAATTTGTTCTTGTTCGCCTCTTTCTTTTGAGAAAGAATCAACCGTTTTGTGCTGTAAAGTTTTACAACTCGTAAGTTGTTGTTTGTTTGGTGGTGGTTAAGTAATTGTAGGGGTGAGATTTTGCTACCCAGTTATTGCAGGAGTAATAGAAGAGGAGTTGGTTTTTACCTGAACCTCTTGGAGGGAAGTTGATTCAGATGGAATGTATGGTTTCGAAGTAAAATTGTATAATGTTCGACTAAGTAGGACCTATGGTATAGTGTAGTTCAGAACCTTGGTTCATGTTGAAATGTTGGGATTATCAAATGTATGGAAACCGTAATCAAATTTTATAGAGTAACACTATTGAAGTATCGCGATGTTGTATGAGTGATTCCTAATGATGTCAATGAGTGAGTATGTCGGAATTGTGGGAATCTTAGAGATTTAATCTGAGGATTTCATTATTTGCTATAAGAGGAATTCATTGTACGAGACTTGGAGGTCGAATTTGAGCTTTCAACTTTTATGCTAGACCTTGGGTCGCTCGATGATCGTGTGTAGAGAAAGGGGAATTACGGCGTTTCCTGAGCAGTAGGATGTTCATTGATAGAACCCTTGATGAAGTATATGATTATGTGTGCTGAGGATTCCGACGTGTTATTCTTGAAAGTTGGAGGTGATGATGTATTTCGGTTTAACCCTAACTTGAGGATGTTAAATGAAGATGGTTGAGACCGTGTGGTATGCGATGAATTCGAATTCCAAGGTTGGAGAGATGTTTTATTCCAAAAAGTGAAACTAAGGAAAAAGATGTCTTCTTGATTAGTGAAGCGTTTTCTTTATTCTCGCATGAGCTTTGTGTTGTTGACCAATGTCTTTCGTAAGTTGAGTTTGACTCGATTTTGGTATGTGTAGTTCTTATCGGTTCAGGAAGAATAAAAGAAGTTTTGATTTGGGCATTCTAGTGTTTTCCCCTTTGGTTTTCGTGGCGTTTATTCGCAAACCGCCACTTGGAAAGTGGAAAGGTTTTCTTGATGAAATTCGATTTCGATTTTTACTCTTGATGCCAGTTGGTAACGTATAGTTGTGGCGTGAATCTTTCTTATTCGGATATGTTTTGCGGTAAAAGAGTTTGCTTAAAAAGAATTCGATTGTATGTTTAGGTTAAAGGAGGTGATCCTTGTTTTCAGTGAAGAGTTCAATTGAGAGGTGGAATAAGAGTTCCGTGTTCTTTGTGCTTGTCGTGTGGTTCGGTGTCATTGGGTTGTTTTCGCTAGTTGGCATATCGCGGGGTCGTCTCGAGCCCATGCGTGGAGTACGTAACGTCTTGTATGTTCTCGTGTTGAGTGAGTACCGGAGATCGAGTTTGAGATTTCGTTGGCGCCGTTGACCATCGAGTGAGATCTTACCTCGAGTTTTGTCCGATGAGTGTACCGGAAGTGCCGGGTTGAGTGTTAGATCGGACGTCGTGTTACGTCGTTGTGTTGTGTTGTATTTTCAGTCCGAGGAGATGCTACCGGAAGTTGGAGTTTCGCGTGCGCGAGATTTAGCCGATGTTGTTCTAGCGAGTGCGTGGTTACCGTTGTTCGTTCTCGATCGTGGTTGTTCTTTCGCTTAGTGTGTCTAGATTCGGGCCGAATCTCATTAAGGGTAGAATGTAATACTCGGAAGTGTGAGAAGTCAATAATCGGATAAATCAATTTAATCGGTAGCGCTTAATTTTATTCGGGAGTTGGAAATTTTATTAAATTCAAAGTTTTGGGGATCTTTGGAGTATGGACCTCCGCCCAAGCTCATCCATCCTTTGGCCGGCCGGAGTGGGCCATTAAGGGGAAGGTGTCCTAGGGCCCAAGGCCCAAGTGCCCCTCCTTCTAAACCCTAGCTGCCCTTACCCCACCCCTTGGCCGAATTCTTTCCTCCCCTCCCTCTTGCAGCCGCCACCCTTACCCTCCCTCTCCCTTGCGCCCTTCCATCTCCTCCTTGGAGCTGCCCATCCATGGATGAGCACCTCCCATTCCTTGATGCCGATCTCCCGCTGCCGGCCTCTCGCGAAGGAAGGGCTGGAGCCATGGACTTGTTGATCAAGAAGGGGGATTGAGGTCATCCTCTACAAGGTTCTTCATCGTCTTCCTGGTGCTCCAAGGGTAACGGTTCTCGGTTGTCGTTGTTGGTTAATCGTAGAGGCGAATTTGATTAGGTTTGATCGGTTCATGTGCGGTCTGCTGTAATTCCAATTCTGTCCAGTTTTTGCGTGGCTTGTTTCGTGTACCTAAAGGCAGAATTAGGGAATTTGATCTCCTAGGGTTTTGTAGGTCTTGTTCTTAGCTTTCGGTGGCCGCCAAGAACACTGAATTCCGACTTTCGAGTCAAACGTTATGATAGATTTATTATCTGCTGTCCAGAATCCTGACGAGAATTAGCAGTCTCTGTATAGGTTGATATATGGCCTAGTTAGAGGGTGATTCAGAGGTCTTGCCCATAACAAATTTTGAAGATGATATCACTAGCTTTCAGGATTGATAAAGAACACCTCATTTGGATTTATAGATCAAAAGTTATGCACTTTTCTTTGTGACTGTCCAGATTGTATGTCAGTCCGTCCAGATTGTATGTTAGTTTTTATCTCTAGTTTTGTCCCGTGTGCCACTTTTTGTTAAAGGAAAAATTTGAATGTCGTGCCAACTAGGTTAGTGTAGGTAATTTCATAACCTTTTCAGATTGTTAAAGAACGTCCAATTTGGAGTTGTACAACAAAAGTTATGGATATTTTATTTTAGCCGATATTTCTGTCAATTAATTCAGTCAACAGATTTGAGCCGTGGGCCAAATTTTATTAGAGGCAAAATCTGAACTTTTGCCCAACTAGAGTATTGTAGACATGTAAGTTAAGAATCCATGGAAATTGGTCTCACCTCATTCCGAGTTGCAGACCAATAGTTATGTCATTTACCGTGCTGCTGTCCAGAATTAAGTTATGTAAGAAATTGTTGATTTCAGTTTAAGCTTTGTTTTAATGACTAGAGTCATCAGGGAAGCAGTGTTTAACGTCGATTAGTAGTGTTGGGTATATTATGTCCTTATTGAAATTATTTTACTTGTTTAGGAGGTGAAGCCTCGGGTTTATGAGTATCACCTTTGCCGACTAACGCGTCGCATCGCGGAAGGCAAGTACATTGCCACCCTTAATGATTGTGATTGATGAATGTTTATGGTCATGCTGTGATTTTGTATGATACGAGAGAAGATGGATTGTCTATGTTCTTTCATATGTGTTGAATCCATGTTTTGTTATCATGTCTTTCAATATTCGTATTTCATTCTATGCATTCATTATGCATGTTTCATCCACGAAAGTGAATTGCAAGTCCCACCATTCCGGTGTGGCGGTGTTGGACATTGTCATGTCCCGCCCACGGAGTGGATTTGAAAGACCCATTAATTCCGAATGGGCATGTAAGACCCATTAACTCCAAGATGGGCAATGTTGGACGCCCGTATGAAACGTTCTTCATACGGAAGTGGATCCCGCATTTTTGTTAAGATGCGGGCTTGAGTGAACACCGACGGGTGTTTCATCGCTATACCTGTATATGCATGTGTGCAGTCCATTCCTTTGATTTTGAGCATTCATATCATGTCTTCATATGTAGTCGGTTGTGATGTGATCGAACGATGATGAGTTTGTCTTATTCATATTGAATGATTATCTTATTGATATATGTACTTGCTGAGTCGTGGACTCACTCTTGCGTTGTTTGTTTATTTTAGGTAACCCCGATGTTGGCTATTGGGAGGAGTAGACACGCACTACTTGTTCACAACATCAAATTCATGTTCAAGACTAAATTTTAGTTCCATATTTCATTCGTTAACGGTGAACTGTAATAATTAAACTATAATTGGAGAAGGAAGGATACCTTCTCCACCTGGATGTTGATTTATTACTGCGTGTGAACCTTCTTTATTGATGTTCAGTATTAAATAACTTAGAAGGTGAAGGAAGGATACCTTCACCATGTCGTGTTTATCTTAATGCTGTCTTTAGTTGATATACTTGTTTCAAGTTCTTCCGTATTATGGATGTATGTTAGATGTTTTAGGTGACATCTTGGCTTCCGGATAGCCAGGGTGTTACAGTGATCCTCTACTCCATCCTAGAGCATGACACAATGTTCACATCTTTGACGCCCCAATGCGTCGGGACACTTTCTCCGATGGCATCTAGGATGCAGCTAGGGAGGCAGTCCGTAGGCTCCGCTATGTGTACGATCACCGCCTCTAGGGCATCGGATTTCATTATTACCCGATGCATATCCCGACCCGGCTGGGCAATGCTTTCCGCTCAGCTAGAGATGAAGTGTGACAACCCCAAACTAGGGTTTGTATTTTAAATATATATAAAAGTATTAAAGTTTAGAAACTTTTGTGGTATCTCTTGGTCATGCTCTTCGTTTTCTAAAAACTTGTGCACAATTTTAAACTTTTGATGTTTGTATTAAAATTTGTGTTGAAATTTCAAACTTTTAAACTTAAATTCCATTTCTATTTGAATTCCAGAAAAATGTATGAATGGAAGTTTCCAAAAATAATTTATTCAAATACTAGATTATTTATATTGAATTGTAATTATTTTACCAAATTTGTAGAAGTGATTTTTACTTCACCAAAATTCAATTCAAATCACTAAGGCAGATTTGAAAATAATTTAATTCCAAAAAATTTTAGTATATAAAGTGTTTGAAATTATTTTTCCTAAGTCTCTTGTGAACCTCAGAATGCCCATAAATTTGCAAAATTTTTTGAATTTTATTTCTATTTCAATCGGCTAGGTCAAACTTGCTTATTTTCGATCAATACTAAAACCCTAAATCCAAATCCTAACCCTCGTACTGTTCCTCCGACCGGACCACTTCGCCACTCGGGTCTGACCGAACCAATTCGCACCGAGCCACCTATCCCCTCTCACTTACCTGTGGGCCCCCGTTGTCAGCCCTTCTCTTCCATGCGGCGCTTGCGCCAGCCCGCCCGAGCGCCAGCTCGCAACCGCCTCGCCGCATGCTCGCCACGCCAAGCCGCCGGTCACCTCGCCGCCCATGCCGCCTCCATCTCGCTACCTCCGCCTTCTCCTACAAAAGCCGCCGAGAGCCCACCTACCATGGCTTTCCCTTCCCCTCCTCTGTCCATTTTCTCTACCAAGCTCCAGGAGCCCGAGAGCAGCGCCGCGCCGCCTCCAAGCCTTCCCGCTGCTCCGACGGTCCCTGACCACCCACGACCGCGTCACGGCGTGCCTTGCACCACGTTGAGCTCAACCCCTCCATCAATTCGGAGTTTATGCCACCGTGGAGCTGCGCACGGGCCTCATTCCCCGACCACGGCCGCCACCGCCATTTCTAGCACCACGCCTACTCCGGCGACTCCCTCTCCGATTCCTCCCTCCTGGAGCACCCTCTAGGCTCCCTCTTCCTTCCCCGATCACTCAGTCGTGTTGTTTTGCTCCACAGCGACCCCGCCTCGGTGACCACATCGCGCCGCCGCAGGTTGCTACCGCCGGCCCAACTTCGGCCACCTCGTCTCCCTCGGGCCACTCCATCGTGCTCCTGGAACCCTAGGTATGCTCATGCTCTCGCTAGTTTTGCTCCGACTCCACCCGACGCCGTCGCCCCCTTTCCACCTCCACGGCCGGCCGCCGCTCGCCATCGCCGCGCCACCACAGTGCCTCTCCGGCCACCCCGCGACCACCCCTAGCTCCCTTGACCCCCTGGCGACCCAATTTGGCCATCGCCATGGTCTCCCCGCCGCTCCAACCGCCGGCGATGAACCACGAAAGAGCCTCCTCTGTCTGCTCCTGTAGCTCCCCCTATGTTAAGCCTTCTCTGTTATGTAGAAATCCTAATACAAATGCTTATAAATCCTTTGAATGATCATGGAATTACTCAACCTAATTGACTTTTGAATAGGTGATTCCAGAGAGAGTGTTTTGGTAGCACCCCAATTTTAGAGAATGTTCTGTGTAGGTGTGTGGTTAGTAATCTAAAAAATGTCAGGGTATGAAGAGAAGCAATTTTATCAAAAGGCTTATGGCACTGTTAATGCAATAGTTAGAAATATTTTGGAATCTTTTAACCATTTGAAGCACTTAGGGTGTCAGTAAGAGTCAAAACTGAAAACCAATAGGGAGGTGAGTTTTCAGAAACCAACAGAGTAGGAATGATGTGATAAAAAGTTGTTTTGTCAGTAAACCCTTTTTCAAGCCCAACCAATTTTCATACTAGCAAATTGGGTGTATGTCCTTCAGATCACTCTAGTTAGCCATTCTGAAATTGAGTTAAAAGGAAGTTTAGTTGTAACATTTCTGTCTAAAGAGAAGTCTTGCAAATTTGTAGGTCTAAATGAGCATATAACAGTAAAGGTTGCATAGAATAGTGAGCTATTTAAAATGTGGTAATATGCTGCTTAGCTAATAGATGTCAAGATAGAAAATGCTGAAATGACCAATTATGTTCTTGTAGTAGCAGTCAGTGAGCAAATCATTTGATTGAAAGGATAATTAAGTGATTGGTTAGGCTAAAATAGTTAAGTAGGTATCTAGTGCCCATCTGCAGCTTATAGATGTGCACACAATCACCATCAAAGTCTGCCGAAAGAAGAGAGCATATAAGAGGTTTGATTTTGATTGTATGATTATCGTGGAAAATAAGTGAGTTTGGAAAGAACAATCAGAAGAAATCCTAACTAATTTAAATAAACTCCGAATCAACTAATTTGTTGTTCCTAAATTCATAATATATCTTCTGTGTTTTTAATTTTTGGATACTTTTCGCATTCTGGTGTTTATTCGCTGTTTTTCGCTTTAGCAGTTTTTATCGTTAGATGACGTTGATTACGAGAGTGACCCTCTGCAGCAAGTCGAATATCTCTAGCAAGGCAAAGGCAAGTAGTTTGATCATATCCACTCAATCCCATTACTTTTAAAATCTACTATTTTTTTTTACTCGTACGTATGCATGATTTTGTGTCAATGATTAATTTTGTCGATTAGAGGTAGTTAATCCCATTGCATTGTTGCCCTGAAATCGTTCACCCCTGCCACTACCTTAGGAATATTATTCTCACTGGTGAATTAGAGCCCGGTGAATGATTTAGGGCCTTTTATTTGTCTTTACGATATGATGCTTAGCAATGCTTAGATACCGGTAGAATCGGGCGGTTATCGACTTACTCGATAACCTTGATCACACAAACTTATGATGACTTTATATTACCGCCTCAGTGCTATGATTACTTGTAAAAACTAAAAACTGAAAACAAAATGATTTCGACTTGGGCACAATGGTAAGATGGTGTGCTTTTGGGTGTGACTGGAATGGTGCCCAGGTCATTTAAGGACCGAGTTACTTGCGCCACCGTACTGAGCATTTTTGCGTGCTAACCACACTAGAGGGTATGGGACCTCTCTTGACTTAGTACTTTGGCGTGTGTTGGCTCCGAGTCGCAGGAGGTCGCAGGAGGGATGGTGTTGGGAGCATGGTAGTTGTTCGAAAAGCTTTACCCTTTGTGGGTAGTTGTCTTTTCGGCTTTACCATGTAAGCGTATGGATTTTTATCCATACGAGCGGCTCGAAGTTAATACACAATATTGGAAAACGTCTTGTTAGACTTAGCCGTGCCTGCATACCTAAGGAAGTATGCTAACCGTGGCTGGTGGAAAGGCGGTCTAAAGTGTGAGTACATTGGTACACCCCTGCAGGGTTAAAACTATTCGAATAGCCTCGTCCTAGGTTATGGACACGCTCGGATACGCCCTGTGAGAACTAGACTACAACTTTTAATTAAAACTTGATGGGTTGGTATGAATGGACGTTCATACTATTGTTGTGCTGACTATTGGGTTAGTCACTTCCAGGTTGTCTTTATTGTTGTTATTATTATTGTATCGCTGTTATTTTAACAATTACAAATAGTTTGTCAAATTGCCTTGAATCTATTACATTATTGCAAATGAAAACTTGCTTTATGCTAAAAGTAAGTCCAGAGCCCCCTCCACTTAAATAAAGCTTGCATGTAGTTAATTATAGTTCTGTTAACCTTACACGTCAGTCTTGCGAGTACAAAAATAATTTTTGTACTCAGTTGCTTTGCTTAATATTTTTGTTGCAGAGAAAGAAGGTGAGCCCCAAGGGCTTCCCTTTTGTGAGATGTGCTGCGGGTTTGACGACTAGCTTGGCGGCCCGGTTGGTTGCCTTGTGGGTAAAGGCACACTAATTGGCTTTTGTTTATCGCCATCTTATGGCACTTTTGCTTCCGCTGTTTACTTAGTTATTTGTTTGTCTTTTGGCCGTTTGGCCTCTCTTTTGTAGTAACCTTTATCTATTGTATGTCTTTTGTTAGACTTGTTGTATGGAATTGATGCATGATTTTGTAACGGGATGTGTATACTGCATTTCTGGGAAGTATACATATCTCAAGGCTTGGTTTATTTTGATTTGTGATGGTAGGGTCAATGGAAGGCTAAGCATTACAAGTCGAATAAACCGGGGTCCTCACAAAGTTGGTATCAGAGCCATACTGACTGTAGAAACCCCTAGCTTGGTCGTCTTTATGATATTTTGAAAAATTTATTTTCAAAATGTCAAATGGTTTATAAAAACTTAAGTAAGTTCTCAGATTTTACTCCTTACCTATTTTAGCTTGCTCATCTTGCCTTATTCTTGTTGAGTTTTCGAAAAAGTTGTTCCCCTCTCTTCTCCTTTCAAAGTTAGTTGGTTATCGGTTAAATTCGGTTTGTGGAATAATGAGAGTTAAAAATATGAAGTGTTGGTTGTTATTTAGTGAAGATTTGAAGCACTCGGAGTTGAAGCACTCATCTCGGAGCTCGGATACAAAATCTGAACAACAAGCACAAGTTTTGGACTGCGAGCACTTAGTTCGTCGTTAGGGTTAAAAATGAGATGTTAAATCAACTAAAACTCATGGGATTAAAAGGGTAAGATGTGATATTAGATGGCTAGTGCCCAGTCCACCCTTATATGGTTTTTGCCATGCCTTTTAGATGCGTTAGAACTTGAGTTGTGTTCTAAAATTTTATCATCCTAAATGATTGCTCATTCATTCAATACGAGTTAGTTGTATCGGGAAGCAAATCTTTTACTTTGCGGTTTTGCGCTGGTCTTATGCTTTCATATAAATATTTGGAGTTCATTTCTTGCTTGTTATGTGTTTGCAATCGGGATAGGGTAATGTCTATTTCCCCAAGACGATGCCTTGCTTTAAGATTAAGTTAGGGTTATTCTTAGAATATATACACCCTAATGATATTACTTAGCTTGTAGACGCTAGATTTTGTAATCATTTGCTCTCTTTGTTCCGAGTAGTTGCACATCGTCTACGGACGGCATGTATAGCAACTATATCGGAAAACTAATTGTGGTTCAATTGTATCTCATTTTGGTGAGTTCGGTATGATTAGTGCATGCTAGGGTTAAGATGCATAACCGCGGTTCACTTACCTATCTTATGCTCATTCTCTCCTCACCACATCTTTTATGCATCAAACATGTTTAAGGGGGGTAGAAGATACCTCAAAATACTTGTTAGGCATCTTGATTCTTATACTTTGAACATGCATATAGTCTCTAAATTAACTTAAGCATGTCATTTTACTCAAGTTGCATAAAAAAATAAGCATGTAAGCATGCATGTGAGCATTTGAATTTCGGTAGGAGCATGTAAGCATGCATGTGAGCATTTGCACTCTCATTAACCAAAATTTAAAATTTTCCTTAGGACTGATTTGCACACGTGCATCCCCTCATGCATTCATCCTGTGCATTTCCTTTCTCAGCCGGGCAATTCGAACTAGAGAAGTGAGGATAAGCAAGACCACCTTAAACCTTGCTTGCCTTCTCTTTTCTGCACTGAATCCTGGTGTTGATACTAGATTACCATCTAACCAGTCTTTCGTTCCATCGATCGATGCCCCTTTCGGTCGACTGAGTGGAGCCGAGTTTTTCATACTACCAGAAGACGATGTGAAGCGTGATGTCAAATTATCTTCGAATCAAGAAAGGAAAGGTTAAACAAAGCAATGGAAAGGAAAATGTGGCAGCAACGTCAGGATACTGCGTCATGATCTTCCAGCACTATATCTGAAGGAAATCAAGACAATAGATGGTGCATTTCGTATAGAGTTGAAAAGAACTACCTAGAAAACACTTAACAAGAGGACATTAGAAATCCTTCAATAAAGCCTTCCCACTTTAGAACCTAAAACTTCTGAAGAACCTCCCTGGATTCAGATTTGAGTTCGGTTTGTGTCAAAATCCGAAAAGTGACCCCGTGACCAAACCCACCCAGGTTGCTACAGCATTTCGTTCCGACTTCCGAACTACCGGAATCTCAGGACGAGATTCTGTTTAAGGGGGGTAGATTTGTGACAACCCCAAACTAGGGTTTGTATTTTAAATATATATAAAAGTATTAAAGTTTAAAAACTTTTGTTGTATCTCTTGGTCATGCTCTTGGTTTTCTAAAAACTTGTGCACAATTTTAAACTTTTGATGTTTGTATTAAAGTTTGTGTTGAAATTTCAAACTTTTAAACTTAAATTCTATTTCTATTTGAATTCCAGAAAAGTGTATGAATGGAAGTTTCCAAAAATAATTTATTCAAATACTAGATTATTTATATTGAATTTTAATTATTTTTACCAAAATTTTAGAAGTGATTTTGACTTCACCAAAATTCAAATCAAATCACTAATGCAGATTTGAAAAAAATTTAATTCCAACAAATTTTAGTATATAAAGTGTTTGAAATTATTTTTCCTAAGTCTCTTGTGAACCTCAGAATGCCCACAAAAATTTGCAGAATTTTGCAAATTTTATTTCTATTTCAATCGGCTAGGTCAAACTTGCTTATTTTCGGTCAATACTAAAACCCTAAATCCAAATCCTAACCCTCGTACTGTTCCTCCGACCGGACCGCTTTGCCAATCGGGTCTGACCGAACCAGTTCGCACCGAGCCACCTCTCCCCTCTCACTTACCTGTGGGCCCCGTCGTCGCCCATCATTCCACCGGCGCTGCGCCGCACCCCCGACACGAGCACTCGCCACCGCCTCGCCGCATGCTCGCCACGCCAAGCCGCCGGTCACCTCGCCGCCCATGCCACCTCCACCTCGCTACCTCCGCCTTCTCCTACAAAAGCCGCCGAGAGCCCACCTACCCTGGCTTTCCCTTCCCCTCCTCTGTCCATTTTCTCCACGAAGCTCCAGGAGCCTGAGAGCAGCGCCGCGCCGCCTCCAAGCCTTCCGGCTACTCCGAGGGTCCCTGACCACCCACGACCACGTCACGGTGTGCCTTGCACCACGTTGAGCTCAACCCCTCCATCAATTCGGAGTTTATGCCACCGTGGAGCTGCGCACGGGCCTTCTTCCCCGACCACGGCCGCCACCGCCATTTCTAGCGCCACGCCTACTCCGGCGACTCCCTCTCCGATTCCTCCCTCCTGGAGCACCCTCTAGGCTCCCTCTTCCTTCCCCAATCACTCACTCATGTTGTTTTGCTCCACAGCGACCCCGCCTCGGTGACCACCTCGCGCCGCCGCAGGTTGTTGCCGCCGGCCCAACTCCGGCCACCTCGTCTCCCTCGGGCCACTCCATCGTGCTCCTGGAACCCTAGGTATGCTCATGCTCTCGCTAGTTTTGCTCCGACTCCACCCGACGCTGTCGCCCCCTTTCCACCTCCACGGCCGGCCGCCGCTCGCCATCGCCGCGCCACCACAGTGCCTCTCCGGCCACCCCGCGACCACCCCTAGCTCCCTTGACCCCCTGGCGACCCATTTTGGCCACGCCATGGTCTCCCCGCCGCTCCAACCGCCGGCGATGAACCACGACACAGCCTCCTTTGTCTGCTCCTGTAGCTCCCCCTCTGTTAAGCCTTCTCTGTTATGTAGAAATCCTAATGCAAATGCTTATAAATCCTTTGAATGATCATGGAATTACTCAACCTAATTGACTTTTGAACAGGTGATTCCAGAGAGAAAGTGTTTTGATAGCACCCCAATTTTAGAGAATGTTCTGTGTAGGTGTGTGGTTAGTAATCTGAAAAATGTCAGGGTATGAAGAGAAGCAATTTTATCAAAAGGCTTATGGCACTGTTAATGCAATAGTTAGAAATGTTTTGGAATCTTTTAACCATTTGAAGCACTTAGGCTGTTAGTAAGAGTCAACACTGAAAACCAATAGGGAGGTGAGTTTTCAGAAACCAACAAAGTAGGAATGATGTGATAAAAAGTTGTTTTGTCAGTAAACCCTTTTTCAAGCCCAACCAATTTTTATACTAGCAAATTGGGTGTATGTCCTTCAGATCTGTGAGACCCCGGTTTATTAAACTTGTAATACTTAACCTTCCACTGGTTCTAGTATCACAAATAGAATAACCCGCATCTCGATGGATATGTGCTTCCCAGAAAATGCAGCACACATACATCATACCAAAGCGTGCATCAATTCCATACACAGAATATAACAAGTCTAGCAAAAGACATACATAATATAAGTTATTACAACACAGCCGACCCGCCAAATGACAAGAGTATCAAAAGTAACAGCGGAAGCAAAAGTTGCCATAAGATGGCTCAAGCCAAAAGACGACCGGTTAGCCACATAACAACACAGGGCAACCGACCGGGCTGCCAAGCTAATCGCCCCAAACACTGCCACAGCACAATTCACAAAAGTGAGGCCCATCGGACTCACTTCCTTCCTCTGCTCAATACAAGCAATGCAGGTGAGTACAAATATGTACTCGCAAAACTTACGAGTAACAAGCCTATACATAGCTACATGAAAGCTGTATCAAAGGAATTTGGTTATATGGTTCTTTGGACGCACAAAGCAAGTTTCATTTGCGATAATGTAATAAATTGAAAGCAATTTGGCAAATCAGTTTTTAAGCATTGAAATAACAACGAGTAACAATATTAAAAGTAACCACCTAGAAGTGACTAACCCATTAGCCACCACCAAAAGCATGAATCCCTGATTCATACCACCCATCAAGTTTTAATTTTAAAAGGTTGTAGTCTAACTCTTGAAAAGCTTATCCAAGCGTGTCCATAACCTAGGACGAGGCTATTCGAATAGTTTGTAATCCCTGCAGGGGTGTACCAATGTACCCACATTTCAGACCGCCTTTTTGCCAAACTATTAAGCACACTTCCTTTGGTATGCCGGCACGGCTAAGTCCTACGAACCCTTTCCAATGGAATATGCTAATCAAGAGACGCACGTATGGGGGTTAATCCTTAGTGATCTGCCGACGAAATATGGATCACAAGGATCTATACGTGGAGCAGGATACACCGGCCTCGGCGGGTGCTCCTCTCCCCATAAACGTGTCCATGTTGCATATAATGAAATATGCAACCCACCACGCGACTCATTAATTAACACGCCCCAAAGTACTCAGCTAAGAGAGGTCCCATATCCCTCTAGTGTGGTTAGCACGCACAGAATGCTCGGAAAACAGATACGCACAAGTAGTTCGGTCCTTAATTGACCCGGGCACCATTCCATTCACACCCAAAAGATCACACCATCTTACCATTGTGCCCAAGTCTAAATTGTTTTCATTTTCAGTTTTAGTTTTGCAATTTAGACATAGCACAAGGCTGAAATATACAGATTATAACAGTTTGTGTGATCAAGGTTATCGACAAGTCGATAACCGCCCATTTCTACCGACAATTAAGCATGGCTAAGCATAATGACACGTAACTACTAAGTGACAAGGGTCCATCCAGCGAACCCAAAATCACAGCAAGTAACCCTAGGCTCAGTAGTAGAGGAATCAACATTTCCTACTGATAATGCAACTACTGGGCCAACTATCGACAATAGTTTAAAACAACATAGCAATGCATACATAGAATTTGCAAACAACATATTAGAATTTGAAAATAGTAGGAACAATATGATCAAATGATGCTACATTTGCTTGCCTTGCTGGAGTGCAGGATCTGATGGCTGTGGCTCAGAATCAATAACAATATTGTCTTCGGAACCTAACGCGAAAAGGCGATAAACCAATAAGAGCGAAGAACACCAAATAAACTCCAACAGCAAAAGACATCCAAATCTAATGAAATTTATACAACAGCTAGAGAATTATTTTAGATAATTTTAGGAACAAAAATCATACAATTTGGACTTAACATGCAAAAGATATGGACAAAATACTATCTCTCAGCCTAAAATCAACCTAATTAATTACTGGTACTGTTCATGGCGAAATTTTCCAGAATGATCTAAGGTCTGAAATTTTTATAGCAAGTAGATTATGACATCCTAATAACAGCAAAGTTGAGTTTACTAAATTTGGATTTATACACATTTACTTATGATTTCTCTAAGTTGTAAATCTGTTGCAAGTTACTTTACAAAACTTTAATTATGCTAAAAACCTATTTCATATTAAAGTACACTAACAGAGGAAATTAACAAAATTGATTTTGCACAAATTGGATTTATACAGAAAATGATATGCATTTTTCAAGTTTAAAACTATTTCTGGAATATTCAAAGTGACAGAAATCAAGTTATTTCTAGTTGCACAAATTTCTGCTACTAAAATATGCCTAATTTCATTTTTTATAATAAACTTAAGTGATAACAGAATTTATTACAGTTGGAATTACCTAAAAAGTGTTTAAAATGAATTTGTTATGAATTTCTAAAGTTTTTATACCATTTTCAGTTGTGAAATAATTACTTACCGAAATACAGGCAAACCTAATCCACAGAATAAGACGTGGATACTTATCAACCCTCGATCTAAAATCCTACGGCTCACGCGCGCCGAGAATAGTGCACGCGCGCAACACCTAACAGAAGGCCATCGTTGGATCAAGATCCAACGGCTCACGCGAGGGAAAGCATCCGGACGGTGCGGTTGCTTGGGCCAATCACAGCCGCAGATCTGCAGATGGACGGTCCAGAGCACACCATCAGTCGGATGGTTCGAATGCATTTCAGATCTCAGCCGTTGATCACAAGATCGACGGTCAAGAATGATTGAGGCAACCGGAGGGTCCGAATGCACTCTAGATCTGGGCCGTTGATCACGGGATCGACGGTCCACGATCAACAAAGTGCTACGCACGGGATTTAAGTGCGCGGGGAGAATTTTAATGAGGACCCACATGTCAGAGAGACAGAGGGACAATTAAGATAGCGATTAATTACCAGGAACCAATGATTTGTGATTAACTAGTAATTAATGCGTCCTAATGACAGGCACAGATGTGATTTAAGAGACTGGAGGGCCCGCATGTCGGAGACCCAAGAGGTTAATTTCCGACAGCGAACACCCCGACACATTAATTAGCCAATAATTAGTCATTAATGATGTCGGAACAGCACGGAGTTGTGCCAGAGGGTGGTTTAAGGACGTTGGGCCCACTGTCAGCGGCTCAACGACACGGCTTAAGACACAATTAATGAACTAATGATTATCAATCACCGGTAATTAATGTGCCTTAACCAAATGACGAAAACGGGAGCTTCTCACCGGCAAACTCCCGAGTGACTTCAACGGCTTGTCGCCGGCGACACTGGCCGCGGCGGCGCCAACTAAGAACTAAAATGGAATCGCAATAGCACTACGAACCTAATGGTGGCATTCTCGCCGGCGGTGAGAGACCATAACGCCGGCTAGCCGGAAAAACGAAAATGGAGCTCTACTGCTAAACACGAAAATAGCAAAAAGCTCCGCTACAGTCCAAAGAAGCGGGTACCAGAGCCTCTAGGGACTAATAAGAAGCTACCTTGATGAAGAGAAGGTTCAAAGATGGCCGGAGAAGCTGGTCCACGGTGGAGGCTCGCCGGACTTGCAGAAGAAAGGATGAAAATGGCACCCTGAGCCAAATGAGTGATTTGAAAGCATCAATATAGCTTCATTATGGTCCACAGAAGATACATGAGCAAGTAATTTGAAAATAGAGCACTCACCTGAGCTGAGGAAGAAGATGACCAATTTCAGCCGAATTTGAACAAACCCCAAATTGGACAATTCCTGAGAATCAAATCCAACATAAAGTGAGGGGAAATATTCAAGATAATAAGGAGATAAGAATAGGGTAAAGAAACGTGAAGGAGAACCACTGGAACACCAAGAACACCAAGGGAGCTCTTCGGGTCAATAATGGCGACTTGCCATTTTTGAGGTGTTAAGCTCCCCAATTGAAATGAGAGCTTGAGGGTGATGTTAAGAGAGACCAGGAGGTGTGCTAGGTGCTTATAAGGCTTTGAAGGCATTAGGGTTTGGACCTAAAGCTTTTCGGGCGGCAAAGCACAGAGCACCAGACGCGGCCGACAAGGAAAAAGTTAGTAGATGTGCATTAGGGCATGGCACGGCCGAATGTGTCTCCCACGACCCTTACTGTCGACTAGGGCGGCCGTAGGAAGCACGATTTGACACTGCCATCACTACCCTACTGTTCATGCACGGCTAGAGGTTGAAGATGACCAGAGGAGAAGCTCGGACGATCCTGATGTGAGGACCCCAATTTATTTGACTTGTAATGCTTAACCAACCACCTGGTCCTAGCATTACAAATCAAATAAATTGATCCTCGAGATATGTATACTTCCCAGAAAGCAGTATACACACCCCGTTACAAAATCAGACATCAATTCCATTCCGAACATAGAGTCCAAACACCACACTACCAAACGGAAGATAAACAAATAGAAGAGTTATTACAGACAAAGGCCGACAGGCCAAAAGATACACAAATAAACAAGAACGACAGCGGAAGCAAAAGTGCCATAAGATGGCTATAAACAAAGCCAATCAGCGTGCCTCCAACCCACAAGGCATCTGACCGGACCGCCAAGTCTAGTCGTCCACGAAACAGCAACACAGCTCACAGAAGTGAGGCCCTTGGGGCTCACCTTCTTCCTCTACAACAAAGACATTAAGCAAAGCACCTGAGTACAAAGATTGTCTTTGTACCCGCAAGACTGACGTGTGAACTAGCAGACCTGTTCATAAACTACATGCAGGCTTATTTGGTGGAGGCCATATGTTTCATTTGCATAAAGCCAATTTTCATTTGCAATAATGTAATACAGTTTAAAGGCAAGTTTGCAATTCATTTTTAATGTTGAGATAACTACAAAATAAAAATAGATACAAGTAACCACCTAGAAGTGACTACCCCAATAGTCACCACAACATAGCACGAATCCCCAGATTCGTACCACCCATCAAGTTTTAATTTAAATGTTGTAGTCTAGTTCTTGGGGGGCGTATCCGAGCGTGTCCATAACCTAGGACGAGGCTATTCGAATAGTTTTAACCTGCAGGTGTACCAATGTACCCACACTTGGATCGCCTTTAAGCCAAAGCACACTTCAAGGTATGTCGCACCGCTAAGTCCTACGAGACTTTTTCCAATATTGTGTATTAACTACGAGCCGCTCGTATGGATAGAAATCCATACGCTTACATGGTAAAGCCGAAAAGACAACTACCCACTCAGGTTAAAGCTTTTCGGACAACTACCATGCTCCCACCTCCATCCCTCCTGCGACCTCCTGCGACCCGGAGCCAATACACGCCAAAGTACTAGGTCAAGAGAGGTCCCATATACTCTAGTGTGGTTAGCACGCAAAATGCTCAGTACGGTGGCGCAAGTAACTCGGTCCTTAAGCGACTCTGGGCACCTTTCCATCACACCCAACAGATCACACCAGTCTTACCATTGTGCCCAAGTCTAAATCATTTTTGTTTTCAGTTTTAGTTTTGCAATTAAACATAGCAAAAATGCTGAAACATAAAGTTATAGTAGATTTTGTGTGATCAAGGTTACCGACTAAAGTCGATAACCGCCATTCTCGATACTAAGCATGTCTAAGCAGTGAAATCGAATCTACTATGTGACAAGAAATCATCCAATGATCTCTAATCACAAAGACAAATAACCTAGGCTCGGTAGTAGAGGAATATCATTTGCCTACAGATTATGCATCTAAAGGATTATCTAACCAATTTAACACAAATTAAGCGATGCATACATACGATTGAAACAAAATATTAGACTTTAAAATACTGGGATTAACATGATCAAACTGCTTGTTCGCCGCTGTTGCTCGAATGCTCAACTCATTTGAGAGGATCATTGTCGGGGTTACCGCAAATGTCGAAGCCTAACGATAGAACAAAAACAGCGAATAAGAACGAATTAACATCGACAAAACTCAAACATTCAACAACAACAAAACACACTAAACTTTTCACAGCAGTTAAAACAAGATCTAACCGATTTTAGAAGCACAGAAATATTTATTTGAAGTGGTGATGCATTTTCTAGCAATTTCCTAAGCTAACATACACATTTAAGCACTAGTTAAATACTTAGCAAATTTTAATAACAGAAATAGTACCTAAAACCTATCCTTATAATTAGTACATTAAAAATGACAAATTACAAAATTGGTTTCACTGGATTTGGACAAATATTGAAAGAGATATACATTTTCTAATTTAGAAGTACATAAGACATCATTTTATTAGTTAACAGATTTTTGCTACAGAGACATGGATGAAACTAATTTTAGTAAATAATACATTCATAAAGAAAATTATCAGCACTGGTTTCATGCAATTTAGAGAAAAATTGAATTAGTTATGCATTTTACAATTTAAGTGCAAGTTTGAACATTTTAATTTAAACCTATTTCTAAACACATTTTAAAATCCAACTTCGGACCTGAACTAAACCTCTACCCAATTTTAGATTAAACTTTAGACAATACCAAAGCTAACAAAATTTTAAACAACCGAAAAGGACTTACAATCAAATAGATATGAATTTCTAAAGTTTAACCCAATTTTCAGTTGAAGAAAAATAACTCTATCGGGAGATTCCAAAACAATAGAAATAAGGAAAAGACGTGGCTCTATCTGGACCGCTGATTCGGCATCGGACGGTTCGCAGTGATCTCAGTTGAAATCACGCGTCCGACAACAGAGCCGACGAAACCCGAGATTGCCCGGCGTGTCGCCGGCGAGCCAAGCTCCCGCGATGCGGCAAAGGGCCAAATGGGTTCTGGTGCTATGCGCACCGACCATGGCGGAACATCACGGAGGTGGACCACACGGCGGCGCGACGCGCGGCGGAGGGGAATCACGGGAACATGGCACGCGTGTTTCGCCGGAAATCTAAACGACTTAGCGCGCGACGAGTGTCGATGAGTCACCGAGAGCTCACCGGGATGATGCGGGCCGAAATGGCTGCCGAGATAGCCCGCGACGAGAGACCGCGGCGCAAGGCGGTCGGCGGCAGCGGAGACACGAGGTGAAAGATAGGGCGTGTGAGTGATTGAGGCAGATAGAGAAACCGGAGATGCTTACGGAGGAAGGAATCGAGCTCGAGCTTCTTTGGAGAAAGCGCGCGCGAAGAGGCGGTTTCGGCCGGACTTGGAGAAGAAAGAGCGCGCGGCTCCACAACGACGGAAACTCCAATTGCTTGAGGGTTTGCTTCCACGGGTGCTAGGCACACCGTGGCCTTCTCGCCGATGACCGGAGATCACCGGAGCGGTGAAATGCTCGAGCGGCGTGGCGGCGCCTCGGGCCCGGGGCTCAGTGGCGGAAATGGGGCAGAGGAGGAGAAAACGAGATAGTGAAGGCCCTCAGCGGCTTAAGAAGGGAAAGGCGGAGTCAGCGAGGTGAGGCGGTGGGGCGGTGAAAAGACCGGTGAGGCGAGGTGGCAGCGTGCATGCGGCGGCGAAGCCGGCGAGAGCTGGGCAGCGTGCTGGCTGGGCGGCTCGCGACGTGGCGGAGAAGACTGCGGTGGGACCGCCTGTCAGCGAGAGTAAAGGGTGCGACTCGAGTCGGAGCCAGGTGCGGTGCGACGAGTGGGTTTAACTCGATCAATATTGTATCGGCCGTCGGATCTAAGATGAACGGTCGAGATTGATGTATGCATTCGGACAGGTCGGTTGATTCGACGCACGCGGGCCGCACGATCTGCATCGGACGGTCGACAATGGTCGGGCTCGCGCTGTGCAGTTAGGCGGTGCGACCGAGTCAAGTGGTGCGGTCGGATTTGAGTCGGGCTCGGGTTCGAGCCCGACAAACAGTGATTTCTGATTTTGAGTTTAAAAGCTGAGAGAGTTTAGGGAATTTTTAGAGATAGTTCCCGAGCTCCAAAAATCCCGAAATTTTTATGGTAGCTACTTGAGACAGAGAACAACATTGCATAAATTTTCCAGAACTTTTTATGCAATGAAAAGTTCTGTAGAAAATTCACAAGCATGCTGACCTAGGGTTTGACCAGATTTTCAACTAGTTTGACTTGGCCATTTGAAATAGCAAATAAAATCTAAGAATTGTGAAATAATTCAGGGAGGTAGATAGGATGATCAAGATGATAGGAAAAGTAATTTCAGAGGATGATCCTAGGTTTGAAAGCTAAGAATCTGATAACAACAATTTCCATTCACAAGAATTTAATTCTAGAAAATGGAAATTGCAAGGGAAAATTTGGAAAACTTCCAAATGATTTGTGAGACAACAAAAGTTTTATTTCTCCTCAAAATTTTACATTTGAAATACAAACCCTAAGTTAGGTTGTTACAAATCTCCCCCTTACAAGAATCTCGCCCGAGATTCGATCACTGGAGAAGAAGGATGGGTAGTGCGCTGCGGAGACGATCTTCCCGTTCCCAAGTGGCTTCATCCTCGAGTGGTTTGACCACGAACTTTAAGGAACTTGATCACACAATTCCTTGTTCTGCGTTGACTTCTTCGAGGATACGAGCGGGCGCTCACGATAGACGGATCTTCTGCACATCGATATTTTCCAATGGCGTTTCCTCAACCGAACACGAGGCACTTCTTCAATTGTGACACATGGAAAACATCATGCACCCCTCAAGTGTAGCTGGCAACTCTAACTTGTATGCAACGGCTCCCATTTTCTTGATGATGCGTACGGCCCGACATATCGAGGAGCCGTTTGCCCTTGACATCAAACGACGATGTCCCTTGGCGGTGAGACTTTGAGATACACAAAGTCATTGGTGGAAACTCAGCTCACGACGACGACGATCTGCATAGCTCTTCTGCCTGGACTGAGCTACGCGCAAGTGCTCACGAATCAACTGCACTTGACTTTCCGCCTCATTGATCGTATCCGGGCCAAAGAACTGTCTTTCCCCAGCTTCTGACCAGTTCAATGGGGTTCTGCATCGCCTCCCATACAAAGCCTCAAACGGTGCCATACCGAGACTAGCCTGGAAGCTGTTGTTGTAGGAGAACTCGGCAAGTGGTAGGCACTTCTCCCAATTCTTCCCATAGGAAAGAACACAAGCACGGACCATATCTTCAAGCACCTGATTGACGCGCTCCGTCTGACCATCAGTCTGAGGGTGATTGGCTGAGCTGAAGGTAAGACGAGTTCCCATGGCCTCCTGCAGACTATGCCAAAACCGAGAGGTAAACAGAGAACCACGATCTGACACAATCGTTCGTGGCACGCCGTGCAAGCTCACAATGCGGGATATGTAAAGATCCGCTAGCTGATTCACATCAATCTTCGATCGCACAGGAAGGAAGTGAGCCACCTTCGTCAACCGATCAATGATAACCCATAAAGCATCCTTCCCTGAAGCAGTACGGGGCAGACCAGTAATGAAGTCCATGCCCACAGAATCCCATTTCCACTCTGGTATGGGCAAAGGCTGAAGAAGACCTGCCGGACGTTGATGCTCGGCCTTGACACGACAACATATGTCACATCTGGCAACGAACCTGGCAATCTCGCGCTTCATGCGAGTCCACCAGAATCTCTGACGCAGATCTTGATACATTTTGGCGGCCCCGGGATGGATGGACAAAGGCGAATCATGGGCCTCCTGAAGAATCAAATCCCGCAACTCGGGGACCTTTGGGACCACGAGACGCTGCCCAAACCATACAACACCGTGCTCATCTTCTGTGAAACACTTGGCTGATCCATTCCTAATGTTCTGCTTGATTCTACCCACACCAACATCTGATTGCTGTGCTGACTTGATTTGATCCACCAAGGTTGGTTGCACAATCAAGGCAGCAAGGGAGCCATGCTCAACCAAACCCAAGTTGAGACGCTGAAATTCTGCAAGAAGTGCAGGCTGTTGCTCTTGGATCATCAAGGTATTGCAGTACACCTTTCGGCTAAGTGCATCAGCAACCACATTGGCCTTGCCAGGGTGATACTGAATACCCATGTCATAATCTTTGATCAATTCTAGCCATCTCCTCTGCCTGAGGTTCAGATCTGGCTGAGTGAACAAGTATTTCAAACTCTTGTCATCGGAATACACCTCACAGCGGTTACCGATCGATAATGCCGCTAAATCTTGAGTGCATGAACCACAAAGAAGAAGCTCTAGATCATGGGTGGGATAGTTGAGCTCATGAGGTCTCAACTGCCTAGATGCATATGCAACTGCCTTGCCTTCCTGCATAAGGACACACCCGAGTCCCTGACGAGAGGCATCGCAATAAATATCGAAGCTCTTGTGGATATCAGGAAGAGTAAGGACTGGGGCTGAAGTCAATCGCTGTTTGAGCTCCTGAAAGCTCTCATCACAAGCAGAGGACCACACAAACTTCTTGTCCTTCTTGAGCAATTCAGTCATTGGCTTTGCGATCTTGGAGAATTTCTCGATAAAGCGGCGGTTGTAGCCCGCTAAACCAAGAAAACTCCGCACATCAGTGACTGACTTGGGCTGCCCCCAAGATAGAACATCGCTGACCTTGTTGGGATCCACAGCTACGCCTCCAACTGAAAGAACATGGTCCAAGAATGCCACTTCCTTCAACCAGAACTCACATTTGCTGAACTTTGCATATAGCTGATGCTCCCGCAATTTGCCCAAAACAATCTTCAGATGCTCAGCATGCTCTGCTTCAGTCTTGGAATAGATAAGAATATCATCAATAAAGACCACCACAAATTTATCCAAAAACTCCATGAATACTGAATTCATTAAGTTCATGAACAAAGCTGGAGCATTGGTTAAGCCAAAGGACATGACGGTGTACTCGTACAGACCATAACGAGTAGTGAAAGCCGTCTTCGGAATATCCTCAGATCTGATCCTGACCTGATGATACCCCATTCTCAAATCAATCTTTGAGAACACCTGGGCTCCAGTCAACTGATCAAACAGATCATCAATGCGGGGCAGAGGATATTTGTTCTTCACCGTCACCTCATTGAGAGGACGGTAATCAACACACATGCGCAAAGTCTTGTCCTTCTTCTTCACAAAGATCACCGGACAACCCCAAGGAGATGAACTGGGACGGATGAAACCCTTTGCTTGGAGCTCACCAAGCTGTTTCTTCAATTCTTCTAGCTCATTGGGAGGCATCCGATATGGCGCCTTTGAGATAGGGGCAGTACCGGGCAGCAACTCGATGACAAACTCCAGATCTCGAACCGAAGGTATCCCAGGTAAATCTTCGGAAAGACATCCACAAAGTCGATACTATGGGAACATCCACGAACCGCAAGGTCGCCGCCTCTAATGCACATAGATGTGGCCCCAGCGCGCGAAAATCCGACTGTCACTGAAGAGTGGTGAGATAGACAATCTTCCGCACAATCGATTTGCCCCAAGTGTTGGGACAACCAATCCATGCCAAGAATCACATCCAGACTCGCTGAACTGAGCAGAATAAGGTTTGCCAAAAACCCCACTCCTCTGACTATGATAGGAACATCCCGACACTGTAGATCAGCTCTCATTTCCGACCGAGAGCGGATGAGCAAAGGAACTCCCAAAGGAACACGGTGAAGACTACTAGCAGCAGCAAATGATCTTGAAATAAAGAATGCGATGCTCGTAATCAAATAATACCGCAGCGCAGGACGAGAATTAACAAGAAGTGTACCCATCACGACATCTGGCGCCTCCTGAGCCTCCTCAGCTGAAAGGTGGTTGACTCGACCGCTGCTCGCACCACAGGTCTTCGGATAATCTTACGTCGGTGGGTGATCACTCCCGCCGCGTCCTCCATTAGGACGAGGCGATCGCAACACTCGAGGGCAAGCGTTGGCGTAGTGGCCCTTGTTGTGGCGGCAAAACAAGTAACCTCGACCGCCGGATTGCGGAGGCCACTCTGCTCTTGGATCGCGGCGCACGTGGCTGAAACACGGCCTGCGGTGGGCGAGGAGCTGGTGCAGATGGCCTCGGCGCCGGTGGAGCAAAAGAACGGGCCACTGGTGTTGGCTCAGCCCGAGGACGAATGAGGCTGGTATGAGTAGACTAATGCGCCTCCCATTTGCGCTATGGACTCGCCAGCGCCTTTGCCTTATGCTCAGCAACAATGGCCTTATCTACCAAGGCCTGAAAGTCGGAGAAGTCCACAATAGATAGCTTGTCCCGCAGCTCCTCGGACAAGCCATCCATAAACTTCTCTGCTTAGCCTCATCGGAGGCCACCTCCTGGAGCATAACGAGCCAAATGATTGAACTCGTGCGGTGCTCGTCACGCATTTGCGCCCTTGCTTGAGCGCGAGGAATTCTTTCTTCTTGACTTCATCGTGCCATCCGGGATGTGGGCCCGACGAAAGGTCGACTGAACTCCTCCCACGCGACCACATGGCCGCGGCTGCATGGCGAGATAGTTCTCCCACCATGAAAGTCTTTGCGCCCTCAAGCCGGTGGGATGCGAAGAGTGCCTTATCCTGTGCTCGACATCGAGCTATGTTGAGCTTTCGCTCAACCATGCGCGACCAATCATCCGCATCGAGAGGGTCCTCGAGCGGGAGAAAGTCGGCGGCGTGTACGGAGGAACTCGCAAGTCCCCGCGAGTGCGGTGTCGGCCACCACGGCGGAGTGGAGGTATTCCTAGCAATAACCTCCAAGATGCTGTCTGGTCCATGCGGTTTCGCTCGATCGGCGAGAACCTCAGCCATGGTCGGAGGAGGGGGAAGCTCCTCATCATGACCAGCCTGCTGACTGCCGCGCGTTCTCCCGGCCATCCTGTTTCACTAAGACAAGTTAGCAACAAATCTAAGAGCAAGAAAGCCCAAAATTCACTGAAAACAGTCCAAAAACAAACACAAAGCAGGGTAAAGCCCAACCAGCAAAAATCAGACACATAACTACTTACTTTACACCTTACCCTATTATTCCCACAATTTTAGTTAGATTAATCTTCCATGGTTCTCCCAAAACTAATTCAACCGGTAGTAACTATCTTTTGAAAGGAAAGAGAGAAACCAAGTTTTTAAACTGAAATTAGAGTAAGATGAGAGTAGAAGGCTAAGATAGATAAGGAGTAAAACCTGAGAACTTGCCTAAGTTTTCATAAACCCTTTTGATACTTTGAAAATAAGCCTTTCAAAATATTCTAAGGACGACTATGCTTGGGTTACTACGGTCGAATGGCTCGATACCAACTTTGAGGACCCCAATTTATTTGACTTGTAATGCTTAACCAACCACCTGGTCCTAGCATTACAAATCAAATAAATTGATCCTAGATATGTATACTTCCTGAAGCGTATACACACCCGTTACAAAATCAAACATCAATTCCATTCCGAACATAGAGTCCAAACACCACACTACCAAACGGAAGATAAACAAATAGAAGAGTTATTACAGACAAAGGCCGACAGGCCAAAAGATACACAAATAAACAAGAACGACAATGAAGCAAAAGTGCCATAAGATGGCTATAAACAAAGCCAATCGCGTGCCTCCAACCCACAAGGCATCCGACCGACCGCCAAGTCTAGTCGTCCCACGAAACGGCAACACTGACTCACGAAGTGAGGCCCTTGGGCTCACCTTCTTCCTCCGCAACAAAGACATTAAGCAAAGCACACGAGTACAAAGATTGTCTTTGTACCCGCAAGACGACGTGTGAACTAGCGGACACTGTTCATAAACTACATGCAGGTTTATTTGGTGGAGGCCATATGTTTCATTTGCATAAAGCCAATTTTCATTTGCAATAATGTAATACAGTTTAAAGGCAAGTTTGCAATTCATTTTAATGTTGAGATAACTACGAAATAAAAATAGATACAAGTAACCACCTAGAAGTGACTACCCCAATAGTCACCACAACATATACAATCCCAGTTCGTACCACCCATCAAGTTTTAATTTAAATGTTGTAGTCTAGTTCTTGGGGCGTATCCGAGCGTGTCCATAACCTAGGGCGAGGCTATTCGAATAGTTTTAACCTGCAGGGTGTACCAATGTACCCACACTTGCATCGCCTTTAAGCCAAAGCACACTCCAAGGTATCTTTGCACGGCTAAGTCCTACGAGACTTTTTCCAATATTGTGTATTAACTACGAGCCGCTCGTATGGATAGAAATCCATACGCTTACATGGTAAAGCCGAAAGACAACTACCCACTCGGGATAAAGCTTTTGGACAACTACCATGCTCCCACCTCCATCCTCCTGCGACCTCTGCGACACGGAGCCAATACACGCCAAAGTACTAGGTCAAGAGAGGTCCCATATACTCTAGTGTGGGTAGCACGCAAAATGCTCGATGACGGTGGCGCAAGTAACTCGGTCCTTAAGCGACTCGGGCACCTTTCAAATACACCCAACGAGATCACACCGGTCTTACCATTATGCCCAAGTCTAAATCATTTTTGTTTTCAGTTTTAGTTTTGCAATTAAACATAGCAAAAATGCTGAAACATAAAGTTATAATAGATTTTGTGTGATCAAGGTTACCGACTAAAGTCGATAACCGCCCAGTTCTACCGATACTAAGCATGTCTAAGCAGCTGAAATCGAATCTACTATGTGACAAGAAATCATCTAGCGATCTCTAATCACAGCAAATAACCTAGGCTCAGGTAGTAGAGGAATATCATTTGCCTACAGATTATGCATCTAAAGGATTATCTAACCAATTTAACACAAATTAAGCGATGCATACATACAGTTGAAACAAAATATTAGACTTTAAAATACTGGGATTAACATGATCAAACTGCTTGCCTGGCTGCTGTTGCTCAGAATGCTCAACCTGTTGCAGAGGATCGCTCTCAGGGTTACCGCAAATGTCGAAGCCTAACGATAGAACAAAAACAGCGAATAAGAACGAATTAACATCGACAAAACTCAAACATTCAACAACAACAAAACACACTAAACTTTTCACAGCAGTTAAAACAAGATCTAACCCATTTTAGAAGCAGAGAAATATTTATTTGAAGTGGTGATGCATTTTCTAGCAATTTCCTAAGCTAACATACACATTTAAGCACTAGTTAAATACTTAGCAAATTTTAATAACAGAAACAGTACCTAAAACCTATCCTTATAATTAGTACATTAAAAATGACAAATTACAAAATTGGTTTCACTGGATTTGGACAAATATTGAAAGAGATATACATTTTCTAATTTAGAAGTACATAAGACATCATTTTATTAGTTAATGATTTTTGCTACAGAGACATGGATGAAACTAATTTTAGTAAATAATACATTCATAAAAGAAAATTATCAAGACTGGTTTCATGCAATTTAGGAAAAATTGAATTAGTTATGCATTTTACAATTTAAGTGCAAGTTTGAACATTTTAATTTAAACCTATTTCTAAACACATTTTAAAATCCAACTTCGGACTGAACTAAACCTCTACCCAATTTTAGATTAAACTTTAGACAATACCAAAGCTAACAAAATTTAAAACAACCGAATAGGACTTACAATCAAATAGATATGAATTTCTAAAGTTTAACCCAATTTTGATTGAAGAAAATAACTCTATCGGAGATTCCAAAACAATAGAAATAAGGAAAAGACGTGGCTCTATCTGGACGATTCGGCATCGGACGGTTCGCGGCGATCTCGATTCAAATCACGCGTCCGACAACAGAGCCGACAAAACCCGAGATTGCCCGCCGTGTCGCCGGCGAGCCAAGCTCCCGCGATCCGGCAAAGGGCCAAAATGGGTTCTCGGTGCTATTGCGCACCGACCATGGCGGAACATCACGGAGGTGGACCACGCCGGGCGCGCGACGCGGCGGAGCGGAGGGGAACCCTACGGAACATGGCACGCGTGTTTCGCCGGAAATCTAAACGACTTAGCGCGCGCGAGTGTCGATGAGTCACGAGAACTCAGGGATGACGCGGAGCGAAATGGTGCGGAGATAGCCCGGCGACGAGAGCGGCGCAAAGCGGTCGGCGACAACGGAGACCTGAGGTGAAAGAGAGGACGTGTGAGTGATTGAGACAGATAGAGGGAAACCAGGAGATGCTTACGGAGGAAGGAATCGAGCTCGAGCTTGCTGGAGAAGGCGCGGCGGCGGAAGAGGCGGTTTCGGCCGGACTTGGAGAAGAAAGAGCGCGCGCGGCTCCACAGCGACGGAAACTCCGAATTGCTTGAGGGGTTTGCTTCCACGGGGTGCTAGGCACACCGTGACGCTATCGCCGATGACCGGAGATCACCGGAGCGGCTGAAATGCTCGGAAGCGGCGTGGCGACGCTCTCGGGCTCCGGGGCTCAGTGGCGGAAATGGGGCAGAGGAGGAGAAAACGAGATAGTGAAGGCCCTCAGCGGCTTAAGAAGGGAAAGGCGGAGTCAGCGAGGTGAGGCGGTGGGGCGGTGAAAAGACCGGTGAGGCGAGGTGGCAGCGTGCATGCGGCGGCCGCGCGGCGAGCGAGAGCGGCGGTGCGAGCTGGCGGCTCGGCTCGGCGTGGCGGAGAAGACTGCGGTGGGACCACCCGTCGGCGAGTAAAGGGTGCGACTCGAGTCGGAGCCAAGTGCGGTGCGACGAGTGGGTTTAACTCGATCAATATTGTATCGGCCGTCGGATCTAAGATGAACGGTCGAGATTGATGTATGCATTCGGACAGGTCGGTTAATTCGACGACGCTGGCCGCACGACCGCATCGGACGGTCGACAATGGTCGGGCTCGCGCTGTGCAGTTAGGCGGTGCGACCGAGTCAAGTGGTGCGGTCGGATTTGAGTCGGGCTCGGGTTCGAGCCCGACAAACAGTGATTTCTGATTTTGAGTTTAAAAGCTGAGAGAGTTTAGGGAATTTTTAGAGATAGTTCCCGAGCTCCAAAAATCCCGAAATTTTTATGGTAGCTACTTGAGACAGAGAAAAACATTGCATAAATTTTCCAGAACTTTTTATGCACTGAAAAGTTCTGCAGAAAATTCACAAGCATGCTGACCTAGGGTTTGACCCTATTTTCAACTAGTTTGACTTGGCCATTTGAAATAGCAAATAAAATCTAAGAATTGTGAAATAATTCAGGGAGGTAGATAGGATGATCAAGATGATAGGAAAAATAATTTCAGAGGATGATCATAGGTTTGAAAGCTAAGAATCTGATAACAACAATTTCCATTCACAAGAATTTAATTCTAGAAAATGGAAATTGCAAGGGAAAATTTGGAAAACTTTCAAATGATTTGACGAGACAACAAAAGTTTTTATTTCTCCTCAAAATTTTACATTTGAAATACAAACCCTAAGTTAGGGCTATTACACCTGAGCCCTATGATCTAAATTGGACGGCTGAGATTACGCCACGCCTCTAAGGTTTAAAACACAACGAAAGAGATCACAAGCCCTAGGATTAGAAACGAACGGCTCAGACTGCCCCACGTCGCGAACATGGTTTACAACAGAGGGACAAGCGAGCGTTGGATCTTAATCCAACAGCTCGGATTCAAACCAACAACCGGAGGGTCCGAACATCTCTGTGAATCTGGGCGGTTAGATGGGAATCAACTCGTCAAAATTAACAGCATAACCGGAAGGTCGAGCGATGTCGTGAACGCGGCCGCGCGATAAGGATCCAACGGTTGAGATTAGCGCACATTTTAAAGGAGGCTCGGTGCGATTAGTTGATGGACCGAGTCGATTAACTCGAGCCCAGTCGACTCGAACCCAAAGCACGATGAATTTAGGTTTTGACTTTCCAATTAGAACAGAGACTTTGGAGGATTTATTTGAGATAGCAAAATAACTCCAAAAATTAAGAAATTTTTACAGGAACTTGCTAACTCGGATATTAACCTTGTGCAAAATTTTCAGAGGTTTTTATACTGTGAATAAATCTCCAAAAATTCTGCAAGGCTCTTATTTCAGGTTTGACTAAAAGTCAAACAAATTTGACTGCCCCCTAAAAATATTCAAACAATTTCTAAAAATTGCGAAATTTTTCAAAGGGGCCACATACCATGACAGAAACTTAGGAAAAATATTTCCCAATGATGATCACAATATTTGACAAGATTGTTTTTGGAATATCAATGTTTGGATCAAAAAGACTTGTGACATCGTATTTCCATAATCCCTTGTACAAGAAATTGTTTGGTACAACAGGAAATACACGATGTAAGAAAAAGTTTTAATTATTAGCCATTTTCTTACATTTGAAACACAAGTCCAATAATGAGATGTTACAAAACCTCCCCCCCTTACAAGAATCTCGTCCCGAGATTCTGTTTACTCGGAGAAGAAGGATGGGTAATCTGCACGAAGGCGATCTTCACGCTCCCAAGTTGCCTCATCCTCAGAATGATTCGACCACTGAACTTTAAGGAACTTGACGACACGGTTCCTAGTCCTTCGTTCAGATTCTTCGAGAATACGAACAGGATGCTCACGATAGGTCAAATTTTCCTACACATGGAAATTTTCCAACGGAGTTTCCTCAATTGGAACACGGAGACATTTCTTTAAGTGTGACACATGGAACACATCATGCACACCCTTAAGTGAAGCTGGTAACTCCAATCTGTATGCCACAGCTCCCACTTTCTCGACGATACGATAAGGCCCAACATATCGAGGAGCTAACTTGCCCTTGACGCCAAAACGCTGATGGCCCTTCAAGGGTGAGACCTTGAGATAAACAAAGTCATTGGGCTCAAAGCTCAACTCTCGATGACGACAATCCGCATAGCTCTTTTGCCTGGACTGGGCCACGCGCAAATGCTCACGAATCAACTGAACTTGGCTCTCGGCCTCATTAATGGAATCTGGCCCGAAGAACTGACGCTCACCAGTCTCTGACCAGTTCAATGGGGTTCTACATCTCCTGTCATACAATGCCTCAAAAGGTGCTATGCCAAGACTAGCTTGGAAACTGTTGTTGTAGGAGAACTCTGCAAATGGCAAGCACTTCTCCCACTTCTTCCCATAGGAAAGAACACAAGCACGGAGCATATCTTCCAACACTTGTTTAACCCTCTCCGTCTGACCATCAGTTTGAGGATGATAAGTGAATCGAAGAAAGGCGTGTACCCATCGCCTCTTGCGGACTATGCCAAGCGAGAGGTGAAAGAGAGCCACGATCGACACAATCGTTCGTGGCACACCATGCAAGCATACAATGCGAGACACATAGAGATCCGCCGGTGATCGACATCGAGATTGGTACACTGCTGGCGAGAAAATGTGCTACCTTTGTCAATCGATCAATGACAACCCAGTTGCATCCTTCCGGAAGAAATGCGGGCGACCGGTGATGAAATCCATACCAACGGAATCCACTTCCACTCAGTGCGGCAAGGTGAAGAAGACCTTTGGGCGATGTTCACCTTGATGCGACAAACATACGCCGCACTCGACAACGAACACGGCAATCTCGCGCTTCATGCGAGTCCACCAGAATCTCTGTCGAAGGTCTTGGTACATCTTGGTAGCCCCGGGATGAATAGACAAAGGGGAGTCATGGGCATCGCGGAGAATCAAATCCCGCAATTCCATGACCTTTGGAACCACCAGGCGCTGTCCAAACCACACAATATCATGCTCATCCTCAGAGAAGCACTTAGCTGTCCCATTCTTGATGTTCTGCTTGATTTGAATCACACCAACATCTGTCTGCTGGGCAGCCTTGATTTGATCCACCAAGGTTGGTTGCACAACCAATGTAGCAAGAGAACCATGCTCAATCAAACCCAAATTAAGCCGCTGAAATTCTTCAAGAAGGGCAGGTTGTTGCTCTAGAAGTAACAAGGTATTGCAATACACCTTGCGACTAAGTGCATCGGCAACAACATTGGCCTTGCCCGGGTGATACTGAATACCCATATCATAATCTTTATCAATTCCAACCATCTTCTTTGACTGAGGTTTAGATCTGGCTGGGTGAACAAATACTTCAAGCTCTTGTGATCAGAATACATCTCACAACGGTTACCAATAAGGTCGCGCCAAATCTTAAGTGCATGAACCACTGCGGCTAACTCCAAGTCATGGGTAGGATAGTTGAGTTCATGAGGCCTCAAGCGCCTTGATGCATAGGCCACTACCTTGCCTTCTTGCATAAGAACACAACCGAGTCCCCGATCGATGAGGACATCACTCTTTCGGATACACGCACTACACAAAAGCCTACCGATCCAGTTGCTAAACTACAAGGTCCTATGACAAGAGCTCGTGCGCGTCACTTAAATTATGAGGTGAGCTCGTTTCTAGGTGCTAATAATTTATCTATGCAGAATGGTATACTACCTAATAATTGTGATGATCTGTTGTTGCCTTAGGAATAACGGATCCCCAAGGTCTACGACGGTCTACAAGCTCGACCCGATCACGCGGCGCTTCGACCGGTCTCAAGTCCTCGACAAGGTTCGCGACCCCACGACCCGATCCCCGCGGCGCACACGACTGGTCTCAAGCCCTCGACAAGGTTCGCGGCGCTACGACCAGACCGGCCGGCGCACGACTAGGTCTCAAGTTCTCGACCAGTCTTTAGGTCTTTGCGACACCGCTTTGAGCTAATAGGGCCTTGTAAGCGTGTCGGGGTCAAAGCCTAGGTTGTGTATGCCTCTCCCCATGGTCGCACAACCCTAGGTCAAATCCCTCACGTCCCCCCCTGTAACATCCCAAAATTTCCAAATGCAAAAATACAAGATTTTTTAAACTTTTTGTATGATTATCTGTTGTCGTTTAGTTTGTCTGTAGTTTTTGTGAGTTATTTGATTTGCATTTATTTTGCCGGCACAAGTAATGAGAAATAAAAACCCTAAGAACATAAATCCTAAAGACGCGAACCCTAGAAACGAAAAACTCTAATACCCGAAATTATAAAAGCAGTTAACCTAAGATGTTGCCCTGTTCAATATTACTAAAGTAAACCCTAGGTCAAAGACCTGTTCAGAACCTAAATCTCCGAATGTATTTTGCTAACCCTAAATCCAAATTATAACCCGCGTACTGTTCCTCCGACCGGACCACTTCGCCACTCGGGTCTGGCCGAACCAGTTCGCACCAAGCCACCTCTCCCCTCTCACTTACATGTGGGCCCCGTCGTCAGCATTTTTCCTCCACGCGACATTTCGTCCGCGCCAGCGCCAGCTCGCCTAGTTGTCGCCGCATGTGTGCCACGACAGCCTCTGAACCTCCTCACCACGTTGTACGGCTGTGCCATCGCGCGTGTACATCGCCCCACCGTCGCCTTTTGGCTCCACTGACCGGGCCAACCGCACAACCTTTCGGTCAAGCTCCGGCCGCTGTTTCTTTCCTCTCCGCTCTCCCTCTCGGTGTCAACACCGCAGCTCGATGCCACGCCGCAAGCATGCATCACCGCTGGCGGCAATCGCCGTCGTTCAATTGCATCGTGTCGCCGACCTCGATCACCTCTGGCCAACTTTTGTGAGTGCATCGCCCGCCATCGGCTCCTCCGCCCGCTTCCTACGCAGGCATCATCAAATCCACCGAAGCCCTGGCCGCTACTTCCCTTTTCCTTCTTCTTCACCGAGTGGAACAAAGGAGCGGTGCCGCCTCCCGCTGCCCCAACCGCCGGCTTCCCCGTCTCCTTCGCCGCCCGTCTCGTGCCGCCACCGCCCCCACAGCGCCGACCCTCTCCCGCCTCCGCTGCTGCCGTCGCCGGGCTGCGCCGACCTTTCCACCGTCACCTCCGGCCGGCCGGCCGCCTTAGAGCCGCGCCGCCTCCCGGCTCTCTGCGTCTGCCACCGCCTCCCCACAGCGGCGCGCCTCCCATCGCCTCCCCATGCCGGCTTCTCCCAGATCCGGCCGCTCCCAAAGGCACCTTTCTCCCATCGCCTCCCCATGCGGCTTCTCCCCGATCCGGTGCCTCGACACCCTTCTCCCACCGCCTCCCCATGCCGGCCTTCCCACAGGCTCTCCTCCTCCGACCGCCTCGGTGCCGCTGCGCTTTCAGCTCCTCCCTCTGCCGCGGCATCGGCAAGCCGCGCGCCTAGAGCTCATCGCCTCGATCTCGGCGCCCGCCCACCACGGCCCCGCCTCGTTTTCCTCGGCTCGGCGCGCCACACACCGACGCCCGAGCGCCGCGCCCTCGCGCCTCTATTACCTCCCGCTCCACCGCCCGCGTCCGGCTCCTTCCGCGCCATGGAGCCCGTGCACTGAGCCTCACGCGGCCGCCGCTCGCCTCCCCGCCTCTTCGCCTCCGTCAATCGCACATTTGCCCGACCACCGCCGACCGCCGACCGCCTCAAGTTGCGCCCACCGCCCTCGGGATCTCTCGACTTCACAGATTTCATTCTTGTTTGACATCCTTGATCGCCGATGATGTTTCCCCTCGGCTGGCGCAAGCATCGCCTAAGGCACCTTCGGCTCCTCCTCTCGTGTCGTGAGCCTCTTATCACTCTAGTTCTCTGTTAATGCAAATTTGGATGTATGAGTGAACCTATATCTCGTGAAGGCCACATAGAGTAGTTAGCTTTCATAGTTAGTCAAGATAATGGTCTCTTTGGCTTGAAGATGAAGATCTCGCTTAGGAATCTGTTCTTGAACGAGCTCAATTCACTGTGGTTTCGGCTTTTCAAGTGTTGGTGGTTGTCGACATAATGCTTAGTTCTTCCACAGGATGTTTAGCTTTTGGGGGTTGTATAAATAGAGAGAAGTCTGAATTTAGTCAAAGCTGACAACAGGCTTGTGATATCCTAATCCAAGTAGCAAGAAATGCTATTGAATCATGTAGCTAACTGGCAGCAGAGGCTGATTATGTATCTCAACATACTTGCAGTTAGCAATTTTTCCTTCTCATATTGTGAAGTTAAAAGACAGTATAACCCACCCTTAGATGACTAATCGCTCTCTCTAAGATATATTTAACAATTGGGTAATTAATCTAGTAAGAAGAGCAATTAGCAAAAACTTGGGAGAATGTCCAGAGAATGTGACTGCATGAAAAAAAATTGTGAACCCATGACCTTGCTGATGCTAGTACTTAGAGGGGTTATTGATTCCTTTAGACAATTTGAAAGTTTTCAGCTTGAAAGTTTCAGGGAGATCAGTTATAGCTGGTCCATAGCACTTTAGCTTAGATTTTTGTTTGCTGTTATAGATGAGCGAGCAGTATTCTGACAAATAACATAATTGTCTTGAGGCTGATACTTTGACCCATTCCAGTAGTTAGAGCTCTCTGGAATACAATTGGCCAAATCCTTTTCTCACTACATCTGAAAATCTTTAGGATTGTGAACTTTGAGAACCTGATCAGAACAGTAAACAGGACCCATAACTGCTGAAGGATTTAAAGATTCAGACCTCTTATTGTTAGCAAAGTCCAGAACTTAAATAGATCTGGCAATACTTGGTAGTCTCTCTCGACCCACTGATCAGTATAACAAGTAGAAGTTCCTGACTTTAGTAGCAGTAAAGATCCACACAGACTTAGCCAAGTTATAAATTCAGTAAGCTAAAGTTAGTTTCGTCAAATAGGTCACTCAATTGTTAAGCAAATTTCAGAATTGAATCTTAAAGGAAGCAGTTAGAAGCGTTGTAGAGCTTCTGTCATGCAGGATCTATGCTAGATAAGGTTGGCTGGTAGTATGCTACTTAGCTAATGGATGTTCGGTTAGAAAGTGATAATGAAAGTGATAAAATGACCAATTATGTTCTTGTAGTAGCAGTCAGTAAGAAAATCAAGTGATTAATGATAATTAAGTGAATAGCTAGGCTAGAATAGTCAAATAGGTAGCCAGAGCCCACCTGTAGTTAATAAATGTGCACTCAATCACCATCAAAGTTTGCCGGAAGAGGAGAACATATAAGAGGATTGATTTTGACTGTATGATTATCGTGGAAAATGTGAATCTGGAAAGAACAGTAAGAAGAAATCCTATCTAATTTAAATAAACTCCTAATCAACTAAATTTTTGTTCCTAAATTTCATGATCACATCTTCGTGTTGTCAATTTTGGATACTTTTGGCATTCAGTGTTTATTTTGTTTTTCGCTTTGGCAGTTTTTGTCGTTAGATGGCGTTGATGTCGAGAGTGATCCTCTGCAGCAAGTCAATTATCTCAAACAAAGCAAAGGCAAGCAGTTTGATCATATCCAGTTCATTCCCATTATTTTCAAGGCTAATATTTTGTTTAACTTGTATGTATGCATGCTTTTGTGTCAAAGTAATTTTGTCGATTAGAGGTAGTTAATCCCATTGCATTGTTGCCCTGAAAATTGTTCACCCCTGCCACTAACTTAGGAATATTATTCTCACTGGTGAATTAGAGCCCGGTGAATGATTTAGGGCCTTTTATTTGTACTTACGATATGATGCTTAGCCATGCTTAGATACCGGTAGAATTGGGCGGTTATCGACTTAGTCGATAACTTTGATCACACAAAAATTATTATAACTTATGATTCAGCATTTTTACTATGTTTAATTGTGAAAACTAAAAACTAAAAACAAAATGATTTCGACGCGGGCACAATGGTAAGATGGTGTGATTCTTGGGTGTGTCTGGAAAGGTGCCCGGGTCAATTAAGGACCGAACATCTTGTGAGTGAATTTTTATCCAGGCATTTCGGCGTGCTAACCACACTAGAGTATATGGGACCTCTCTTGACCTAGTACTTTGGCGTGTATTGGCTCCGGGTCGCAGGAGGTCGCAGGAGGGATGGAGGTGGGAGCATGGTAGTTGTCCAAAAGCTTTATCTGAGTGGGTAGTTGTCTTTTCGGCTTTACCATGTAAGCGTATGGATTTCTATCCATACGAGCGGCTCGTAGTTAATACACAATATTGGAAAAAGTCTCGTAGGACTTAGCCGTACAAAGATACCTTCTGAAGTGTGCTTTGGCTTAAAGGCGATGCGAAGTGTGGGTGATGGTACACCTGCAGGTTAAAAACTATTCGAATAGCCTCGTCTAGGTGATGGACACGCTTGGGTAAGCTTTTCAAGAGTTAGACTACAACCTTTAATTAAAACTTGATGGATTGGTATGAAGCAGGTGTTCATACTATTGTTGTGATGGCCATTGGGTTGGTCATCTCTAGGATGCCTTTATGTCACTACTTCATCGTATCATTGCTATTTACGCAAATAAAATTGAATTGTTAAAGCGCCTTCAAACTATTACACTATTGCAAAGAAAACTTGCTTTACGCTAAAAGTAAGTCGAGCCCCCTCCACTTAAATAAAGCTTGCATGTAGTTAAATTATAGTTATTACCCTTACACGTCGGTCTTAAGAGTACAAAACATTTTTGTACTCGGTTGCTTTGCTTAATGTTTTGTTGCAGAGGAAGAAGGTGAGCCCCAAGGGTTTCCCTTTTGTGAGATATATCATGGGTTTGACGACTAGCTTGGCGGCCGGTTGGTTGCCTTGTGGGTAAGGCACACTAATTGGCTCTTTTATTTATTGCCATCTTATGGCTTTTGCTTCCGCTGTGTAGTGTGTTATTTATCCTGTAAGTTCAATTTGTTGTTTATTATTGAAGTTTTGATATTGTAACCTCTCATGTATGGACTTGATGCATAATTTTGTAACGGGGTGTGTATACTGCATTTCTGGGAAGTATACATATCTTGAGGCTTGGTTTATTTGAATTGTAATGCTAGGGTCAATGGAAGGCTAAGCATTGCAAGTCGAATAAACCGGAGTCCTCACAAAGTTGGTATCAGAGCTGTGCTGACCGTAGAAACCCCTAGCTTGGTCGTCATTAGGATATTTTGGAAAACTTATTTTCAAAATGTCAAATGGGTTATGAAAATTTAAGTAAGATCTCAGATTTTACTCCTTATCTATCTTAGCTTGCTCATCTTGCCTTATTCTTGTTGAGTTTTCGAAAAAGTTGTTCCCCTCTCTTCTCCTTTCAAAGTTAGTTGGTTATCGGTTAAATTCGGTTTGGGAAATAATGAGAGTTGAAAATATAAAGTGTTTGTTGTTATTTAGTGAAGATTTGAAGCACTCGGAGTTGAAGCACTCATCTCGGAGCTCGGATACCAAATCTGGACAGCAAGTACAAGTTTCGGACTGCGAGCACTTAGTTCGTCGTTAGGGTTAAAAATGAGATGTTAAATCAACTAAAATTCATGGGATTAAAAAGGGTAAGATGTGATATTAGATGGCTAGTGCCTAATGCACCCTTATGTGGTTTTTGCCATGCCTTTTAGATGCGTTAGAACTTGAGTCGTGTTCTAAAATGTTATCATCCTAAACGATTGCTCGTTTGTTCAATACGAGTTAGTCGTACTGGGAAGCAAATCTTTTGCTTTGTGGATCTGTGTTGGTCTTATGCTTTCGTATAAATATTTGGAGTTCATTTCTTGTTATGTGTTTCCAATCGGGTTAGGGTAATGTCAATTCCCCTAGACGATGCCTTATTGCGATATTAGGATTAAAATAAGTTTATTCGTAGAATATATACACCCTAATGATATTAGTTAGCTTGTAGACGCTAGATTTTGTAACCACTTGCTCTCTTTGTTCCAAATAGTTGCACATCGCCTACGGACGGCATGTATAGCAACTATGTCGGAACCTTTTGGAGTAGTTAGTACATGTTAGAATTAAAATGCATACACAGTGCCTGTTCCCTCACCTTGTGTTCATTCTTTCCTTCCCTCATCCTTTATGCATCAAACATGTTTAAGGGGGGTAGCAGATACCTTAAAATACTTGTTAGACATCTTGATTCTCATACTTTGATCATGCATATAGTTTCTAAATTAAGTCAAGCATGTCATGTTAATTAAGTCGCATAGAACAAGAAGCATGTAGGCATACATGTGAGCATTTGCACTCTCATTAACCAAAAGTTTAAAATTCGCCTTAGGGCTAATTTGCACACATGCATCCCCTCGTGCATTCATCCTGTGCATTTCCTGTCCCAGCCAAGCAAATAGAACTAGAGAGGTGAGATTAAGCGAGACCACCTTAAAATCCTTGCTTGCCTTCTCTTTTCTGCACTGAACCCTGGTATTGATACTAGGTTACCATCTAACCGATCTTTCCGTCCTATCGATCGATGCCCCTTTTAGGTCAATTAAGTGGGTGAGTCTTTCATACTACTGTAAGACGGCGTGAAGCGTGATGTCAAGTATCTTGAATCAAGAAAGGAAAGTTTAAACAAAGCAATGGAAAGAAAATGTGGCAAGAACGTCGGAATCTTTGCGTCATGATCTTCGGCACTATCTCTGAAGGAAATCAAGACAACAGATGGTGCATTTCGTTTAGAGTTGAAAAGAACCACTTAGGAAACACTTATTAAAGGGACATTAGAAATTCTTCAACAAAGCTTCCCCACTTTAGCACCTAAAACTTCCGAAGAACCTCTCCGGATTTGAAGTTGATTTCGGTTCGCGGCGAAATCCGAAAAGTGACCCCGTAACCAGAACCACATAGGTTGCCACAGCCTTCCGTTCCGACTTCCGAACTACCGGAATCTCGGGACGAGATTCTGTTTAAGGGGGGTAGATTTGTAACATCCCAAAATTTCCAAATGCAAAAATACAAGATTTTTTAAACTTTTTGTATGATTATCTGTTGTCGTTTAGTTTGTCTGCAGTTTTTGTGAGTTATTTGATTTGCATTTATTTTGCCGGCACAAGTAACGAGAAATAAAAACCCTAAGAACATAAATCCTAAAGACGCGAACCCTAGAAACGAAAAACTCTAATACAGAAATTATAAGCGATTAACCTAAGATGTTGCCTGTTCAATATTACTAAAGTAAACCCTAGGTCAAAGACACATTGAGAACCTAAATCTCAGAATGTATTTTGCTAACCTAAATCCAAATTATAACCCGCGTCTTGTTCCTCAGATGGGACCACTTCGCCACTCGGGTGCGGCGAACGATTCGCACCAAGCCACCTCTCCTCTCACTTACATGTGGGCCGTCGTCCGCATTTTTCCTCCACGCGACATTTCGCCGCGCGGCGCTCGGCTCGCCTGGTTGTCGCCGCATGTGTGCCACGGCGACCTCTGAACCTCCTCACCACGTTGCCGCCCGCTCGCCATCGCGTGTACATCGCCCCATGGTCGAGCCTTTTGGCTCCTGCGATGGGCCAACCGCACCCGGCACTCGATCAAGCTCCGGCCGGCGCTGTTTCTTTTCCTCTCGCTCTCCCTCTCGGTGTCAACACGCGAGCTCGATGCCACGTCGCAAGCATGCATCACCGCGCTGGCAATCGTCGTCGTTCAATTGCACTTTGTCGTACCTCGATCACCTCTGGCCAACTTTCGCCGAGTGCATCGCGCGCCATCGGCTCCTCCGCCCGCTTCCTACTGAGGCATCATCAAATCCACCAAGCCCTCACGCTACTTCCCCTTTTCCTTCTTCTTCATCGAGTGGAACAAAGGAGAGCCGGTGCCGCCTCCCGGTGCCCAACCGCCGACTTCCCCGTCTCCTCGCCCGGCCGCTCGCGTACGCCACCGCCTCCCACGGCGTCGGCCTCTCCCCGCCTCGCTTGCTGCCGTCTGCCCCGGAGCTGCGCCGACCCTTTCCACCGTCACCTCCGGCCGGCTCAGCCGCCTTAGGCTGCGCCGCCCCGGCTCCTCTGCGTCTGCCACCGACTCCCCACCGAGGCGCGACCTCCCTGCCTCCCCATGCGGCTCTCCCCCGGATCCGGTGCCTCAAACACCCTTCTCCCCTTTGCCTCCCCATGCGGCTTCTCCCGGATCAGTGCCTCCAAACCTTCTCTCCCTGCCTCCCCATGCCGGCCTTCCCCCGAGCTCTCCTCCCTCCGACCGCCCCTCAGTGCCGCTGCCGCTTTCCAGCTCCTCCCTCTGTCGCCGGCATCAGCAAGCCGCCGCGCCCTAGAGCTCATCGCCACGATCTGCGGGCCCGTCCACCACGGCCAGCCTGTCTTCTCGGCTCGGCCGCGCCGCCACCGGCCGCCGGCGCCGCCGGCCCCCTCTGCTGCCTCTGCTACCTCCCGGCTCCACCGCCCTCGTCCCGGCTCCTTCCCCGGCGCCATGGAGCCCGTGCACCTGAGCCTCAGCCGGCTGCTCCGTCCCGGCTCACCTCCGGCCTCTTCAGCTCCGTCCAACTGCAGCTGCCCGACCACCGCCGACCGTCGACCGCCTCAAGTTGCGCCTCCACCGCCCTCAGGATCTCCTCGACTTCACAGTTTCATTCTTGTTTGACATCCTTGACTGCCGCCGATGTTTCCCCTCGCTGGCGCAAGCATCGCCCAAGGCACCTTCGGCTCCTCCTCTCTGTGTCAGGTGAGCCCTCTTATCACTCTAGTTCTCTGTTAATGCAAATTTGGATGTATGAGTGAACCTATATCTGTGAAGGCCACATAGAGTAGTTAGCTTTCATAGTTAGTCAGTATAATGGTCTCTTTGGCTTGAAGATGAAGATCTGCGCTTAGGAATCTGTTCTTGAACGAGCTCAATTCACCAGGGTTTCGGCTTTTCAAGTGTTCAGTGGTTGTCTGACATAATGCTTAGTTCTTCCACAGGATGTTTAGCTTTTGGGGGTTGTATAAATAGAGAGAAGTCTGAATTTAGTCAAAGCTGACAACAGGCTTGTGATATCCTAATCCAAGTAGCAAGAAATGCTATTGAATCATGTAGCTAACTGGCAGCAGAGGCTGATTATGTATCTCAACATACTTGCAGTTAGCAATTTTTCCTTCTCATATTGTGAAGTTAAAAGACAGCATAACCCACCCTTAGATGACTAATCGCTCTCTCTAAGATATATTTAACAATTGGGTAATTAATCTAGTAAGAAGAGCAATTAGCAAAAACTTGGGAGAATGTCCAGAGAATGTGACTGCATGAAAAAAAATTGTGAACCCATGACCTTGCTGATGCTAGTACTTAGAGGGGTTATTGATTCCTTTAGACAATTTGAAAGTTTTCAGCTTGAAAGTTTCAGGGAGATCAGTTATAGCTGGTCCATAGCACTTTAGCTTAGATTTTTGTTTGCTGTTATAGATGAGCGAGTAGTATTCTGACAAGTAACATAATTGTCTTGAGGCTGATACTTTGACCCATTCCAGTAGTTAGAGCTCTTTGGAATACAATTGGCCAAATCCTTTTCTCACTACATCTGAAAATCTTTAGGATTGTGAACTTTGAGAACCTGATCAGGACAGTAAACAAGACCCATAACTGCTGAAGGATTTAAAGATTCAGACCTCTTATTGTTAGCAAAGTCCAGAACTTAAATAGATCTGGCAATACTTGGTAGTCTCTCTCGACCCACTGATCAGTATAACAAGTAGAAGTTCCTGACTTTAGTAGCAGATAAAGATCCCACAGACTTAGCCAAGTTATAAATTCAAGTAGCTAAAGTTAGTTTCGTCAAATAGGTCACTCAATTGTTAAGCAAATTTGAATTGAATCTTAAAGGAAGCGATTAGAAGCGTTGTGAGAGCTTCACATGCGAGATCTATGCTAGATAAGGTTTTTGGTAGTATGCTACTTAGCTAATGGATGTTCGGTTAGAAAGTGATAATGAAAGTGATAAAATGACCAATTATGTTCTTGTAGTAGCAGTCAATAAGAAAATCAAGTGATTAATGATAATTAAGTGAATAGCTAGGCTAGAATAGTCAAATAGGTAGCCAGAGCCCACCTGTAGTTAATAAATGTGCACTCAATCACCATCAAAGTTTGTTTAAGAGGAGAACATATAAGAGGATTGATTTTGACTGTATGATTATCGTGGAAAATGTGAATCTGGAAAGAACAGTAAGAAGAAATCCTATCTAATTTAAATAAACTCCTAATCAACTAAATTTTTGTTCCTAAATTTCATGATCTGTCTTCTGTGTTGTCAATTTTTGGATACTTTTGGCATTCTGGTGTTTATTCGCTGTTTTTCGCTTTGGCAGTTTTTGTCGTTAGATGGCGTTGATGTCGAGAGTGATCCTCTGCTGACAAGTCAATTATCTCAAACAAAGCAAAGGCAAGCGGTTTGATCATATCCATTCATTCCATTATTTTCAAGGCTAATATTTTGTTTAACTTGTATGTATGCATGCTTTTGTGTCAAAGTAATTTTGTCGATTAGAGGTAGTTAATCCCATTGCATTGTTGCCACGAAAATTGTTCACCCTCGCCACTAACTTAGGAATATTATTCTCACTGGTGAATTAGAGCCGGTGAATGATTTAGGGCCTTTTATTTGTACTTACGATATGATGCTTAGCCATGCTTAGATACTGGTAGAATTGGGCGGTTATCGACTTAGTCGATAACTTTGATCACCAAAAATTATTATAACTTATGATTCAGCATTTTTACTATGTTTAATTGTGAAAACTAAAAACTAAAAACAAAATGATTTTGACGGGCACAATGGTAAGATGGTGTGATTCTTGGGTGTGTGCGGAAAGGTGCCCAGTCAGTAAGGACCGAACATCTTGTGAGTGAATTTTTATCCAGAGCATTTGGCGTGCTAACCACACTAGAGTATATGGGACCTCTCTTGACCTAGTACTTTGGCGTGTATTGGCTCAGGGTCGCAGGAGGTCGCAGGAGGGATGGAGGTGGGAGCATGGTAGTTGTCCAAAAGCTTTATCACGAGTGGGTAGTTGTCTTTCGGCTTTACCATGTAAGCGTATGGATTTCTATCCATACGAGCGGCTCGTAGTTAATACACAATATTGGAAAAAGTCTCGTAGGACTTAGCCGTGCAAAGATACCTTCTAAGTGTGCTTTGGCTTAAAGCGATGCGAAGTGTGGGTACGATGGTACACCCTGCAGGTTAAAAACTATTCGAATAGCCTCGTCCTAGGTGATGGACACGCTTGGGTAAGCTTTTCAAGAGTTAGACTACAACCTTTTAATTAAAACTTGATGGGTTGGTATGAGCGGTGTTCATACTATTGTTGTGATGGCCATTGGGTTGGTCATCTCTAGGATGCCTTTATGTCACTACTTCTATGTATCGCTGCTATTTACGCAAATAAAATTGAATTGTTAAACTGCCTTCAAACTATTACACTATTGCAAAAGAAAACTTTGCTTTCGCTAAAAGTAAGTCCAGAGCCCTCCATAAATAAAGCTTGCATGTAGTTAAATTATAGTTCATTACCCTTACACGTCGGTCTTGCAGTACAAAAACATTTTTGTACTCGGTTGCTTTTGCTTAATGTTTTTGTTGCGAGAGGAAGAAGGTGAGCCCCAAGGGTTTCCCTTTTGTGAGATATCTCATGGGTTTGACGACTAGCTTGGCGGCCGGTTGGTTGCCTTGTGGTAAAGGCACACTAATTGGCTCTTTATTTATTGCCATCTTATGGCTTTTGCTTCCGCTGTGTAGTGTGTTATTTATCCTGTAAGTTCAATTTGTTGTTTATTATTGAAGTTTTGATATTGTAACCTCTCGTGTATGGACTTGATGCATAATTTTGTAACGGGGTGTGTATACTGCATTTCTGGGAAGTATACATATCCTGAGGCTTGGTTTATTTGAATTGTAATGCTAGGGTCAATGGAAGGCTAAGCATTGCAAGTCGAATAAACCGGAGTCCTCACACCCCCTATAAATATACAACAGCCGCCACAGTGTAGGGTTGGGTTTTTCTTAGATTATTTCTGCCACTTTGCAGTTTCACCGTTTATCAGTTTGAGGAACCCCACATTGTGAACTTCATTCATATTCGCAATACAATTCAGATTGCATCTTCTTTGTTCTTGTGAGTTGCTTCGATTGCTTGCAGGGACAATAACCTCGTGGTAAGGTCGATCGCGTGCGGCGTGGTCGATAACGACGATGCGTGCGGGTGTAGCGAATTGCGGTGACGATCTGCTGGTCGAAAGCCTCAAAGCGTCAACGTCCTCACGCACGAAATCAATCGAACCTATCGGAAGATCGGGCGCCGTAGACTCATCATTTGGTATCGAGCGAAGGTTGCGGTTAGGTAATCTCGTTTATCCCCTTTGTTAGTTGTTTCCATCACCTAGAGTCGGAAAATTGCCCTACAAAAAGTTTTAGATCTTAGTCTTTCCGTTGTCCAAACCACGTTGTGCCTTTCGCAATTTTGTTTTCGTTATTCGCGTTTTGAGTTCGAGTCCATCGTCGGTGTCTTTGTTGTTGGTCTAGTCGTCGTGATCTAGTTTCTAGCGTCAGTCTTATTTGTTTTGGTCATCGTGTATCTCGGCTTGTCCTTTGTTGCATCCGTTGCAATTAGGGTTTGTCTTCTATAGCCGAGAATTGAGTCACCACCCCATTCGACCACTTACTCGAGCCAACATTTCCATCCAGACCACCTACTGGATTCGACCACCCGGTCGGATTCGACCACCTACATCGAGTTCGACCTCCTTCTCGGTTCGACCACCGCCGAGTATTCGCCCCGACAAGTCTATCATTTACAGTTGCTCTCGGGACACCGTGTCTCATCGACCGAGAAGAAATCCCATAGTCAAACAGAGATAGCCAAAGTTCAAAGAGAGAGAGATAGAGTATCTTTTTATTACCTTTTTACCCCTGCTCTCCGGAAAAATTTTGTGACCTATATCTATCCTTAGGCCTGAAAAAGGGTTTTGAAGAGTTGTGAGTCAAGGTCACTTGCGCAAAAAAAAAAAGGAATCCTAGGTTGGGTTTCGTCAGTCAAGAAAAAAGAAGAAGAAGAAGGAATAAAAAAAACAAAAAGAAAAAGAAAAAGAGAATCAAAAAGAAAAAGAGACCACCTCAGTTAGCTCACGACCACCCTCAGTTGGTCTACGACAACCCACCAGAGCTCCACGACCACCCTCAGTTGGTCTACGACAACCCACCAGAGCTCCACGACCACCCACAGAGATAACGGTTGCTTTGCAATTTTGTTCCTTTGTGTTTGTATCTACCCTATCTTTCGGCATGCTTTAGCTAGTGCTAGGAGCGCGTTTGGACCAGCAACTGTGACGAGTACTGTGGACTTTGACTTAACTTTGCTAATCTGATTTCATTATTGCTATTCTTTGCTACTAAACATTGCCTGTCCGAGCTCCACGTACTTTTGGCCCTCAGATTTGGATCCTCGCATTCGCCTCCGTGAGCCACACATCCCACCCTCTCCGATCGGACCACCTCGCCGCAATTTGGTAAGAAATTCATAAGAGCTTGGTAAGACGCTTGAGAGTGTGTGATTCCACCTTCCACCACCTAGTAGTTGGTAGGGATAATACATTTGTGTTGTCTTTTCTCTCCTACTAACAATGGCAGGTGAGGAATTGTGTGAGACCCCGGTTTATTAAACTTGTAATACTTAACCTTCCACTGGTTCTAGTACCACAAATAGAATAATCCGCGTCTCGATGAACATGTGCCTCCCAGAACAAGCAGCACACATACATCAAATTCAAGCATGCATCATTTCCATACAACAGAATATAACAGGTCTACCAAAAGACATACATAATATAAGTTATTACACCACAGCCGACCGGCCAAATGACATAAGTACCAAATAAGTATCAGCGGAAGCAAAAGTTGCCATAAGATGGCTTAAACCAAAAGACGACCGGTTAGCCACATAACACCATTGGGCAACCGATCGGCCGCTAAGCTAATCGCCTTTAAACCGCCACAAAGAACTCGCAAAAGTGAGGTCCATCTGACTCACTATCATCTCTCTGCACAACACAAGCAATGCAGGTGAGTACAAAAATGTACTCGCAAGACTTACGAGTAGCAAGCCTATACATAGCTACATGAAAGCTGTATTCAAAGGAATGTGGTTATATGGTTCTTTGACGCACAAAGCAAGATTCATTTGCAATATTGTAATAGATTGAACAACAGTTTGTAAAATCTGTTTTAAGCATTTAAATAACGAGTAATCATAAGTAACAAGTATCCACCTAGAAGTGACTTTCCCAAAGCCACCACAACATAGCATGAATCTCTCGATTCATACCACCCAACAAGTTTTAATTTTAAAATGTTGTAGTCTAGCTCTTGAAAAGACATCCAAGCGTGTCCATAACCTAGACGAGGCTATTCGAATAGTTTTAATCCTGCAGGTGTACCAATGTACCCACACTTGCGCATCGCCTTTTGCCAAGCTATTAAGCACACTTCCTTTGGTATGCAAGACGGCTAAGTCCTACTTAACCCTTTCCAATGGAATATGTTAATCAAGAGACGCACGTATGGGGTTAACCCTTAGTGATCTGCCAACGAAATATGGATCACAAGGACCCATACGTGGAGCAAGATACACCGCCTCGGCTGGTGTTCCTCCCTACAACGTGTCCATGTTGCATATAATCAAACATGCAACCCACCACGCGACTCATTAATTAACACAGACCAAAGTACTCGGCTAAGAGAGGTCCCATATCCTCTAGTGTGGTTAGCACGCACCAATGCTTGGTTTGGTGTAACAAGTAGTTCGGTCCTTAATTGACCCGGGCACCATTTCATTCACACCCAAAAGATCACACCATCATACCATTGTGCCCAAGTCTAAATTATTTTCATTTTCAGTTTTAGTTTTGCAATTTAGACAAAGCACAATGCTGAAATATACATATCATAATAGTTTGTGTGATCAAGGTTATCGACAAGTCGATAACTGCCCATTTCTACCGATAACTAAGCATGGCTAAGCATAATGACACGTAATCTACTAAGTGACAAGGGTCCATCCAGCGAACCAAAATCACAGCAAGTAACCTAGGCTTCAGTAGTAGAGGAATGAACATTTCCTACTGATAATGCATCTAGTAGGCCAACTGTCGACAATAGTTTAAAACAACATAGCAATGCATACATAGAATTTGCAAACAATATATTGGACTTTGAAAATTGTAGGAACAATATGATTAAATGAATGCTACATCTGCTTGCCTGGCTGAAGTGCAGGATCTGATGGCTGCTGTGGCTCAAAATCAAGATTAATAATATTGTCTTCGGAACCTAACGTGAAAAGGCGATAAGCAAATAAGAACGAAAACACCAAATGAAACTCCAACAGCAAAACACATCCAAAACTAATAAAATTTACACAACAGCTAGGGAATGACCTAAGACAATGACCGGAACAAGAATTATGCAATTTGGACTTAACATGCAAAAGATATGAGCAAAATGCTCTTTCTCACCTTACAACAAACTAATTAATAATTAGCACTGCTCATGGTGAAATTTTCTAGAATGACCTAAGGTCCAAATTTTTATAGTAGGTAGATTATGACATCCTAATAACAGCAAAGTTGGATTTACTAAATTTGGAGTTATACACATTTACTTATGATTTTTCTAGGCTATAAATCTAATGCAAGCCATTTTACGTAACTATGAACATGCTCAATTCTTATTTTATATGAAAGTATACTAATGATTTAATTTAACAAAATTGATTTTGCACAATTTGGATTTATACGTAAAAACATATGCACTTTCCAAGGTTAAAACTATTTTCGAATATTAAAAATGACAATCAAGTTATTCCTAGTTACACAATTTTCTCACATCGCAACATGCTTAATTCCATTTTTATAATAAACTAAAGTGACAACATAATTTATTACCGTTGGAATTATCTAAAAGCGATTAAAATGAATTAGTTATGAGTTTCTAAAGTTTTTATATCATTTTTAGTTGTTAAACAAATACTTACCGAGATACGCATAAACTCCAATAAAAGAATAAGACGTTGACAACTCCCAACCCTTGATCTAAAATCCTACGCTCACGCGCCAAAACAGCGACGCGCGCCTTAATCGAACGGAGCTCACCGTTGGATCAAGATCCAACGGCGCACGAGTGTATGCATCCTGACGGTGCTTGGGTTGCATACCACGATCTCACAACGGATCGTCCGAGATCGACGGCCGGATCTCAAGATCGACGGCGATCAAGGCATCCGAGGGTCCGAACGCACACAAAGATCGTGGCCGCAGATCTAAAAATGAACGGTAGCTATTGAACGCATTCAAGGGAGATGTCGACACGTGGGACCGCATGTCGCTGACGTAGAGTCACGACCGCAAGCGCTTAACCCACGTGCACGAAAGGCACGGGCCCACATGTCAACGACTAAGAGTGGTGGTTAAGACCAAATTAATGCCATTAATGATTAACATTAAGTAAACACTAATGACTTCGAATTTGATTTTAACCCTCGCCCACAAGTCACGATCGAAAGGTGATTTCGATGAGGATTAAATGGCGACACAATAATTAATCAACGATTAATCTTAATGATGCTCGAAACGCGGTGGATTGCACCGTAGGGTGATTCAAGGATGTTGGGCCCACTGGTCAGTGGCTCAACGACAATGATTAAGACACAATTAATTAACTAATGATTGGTAATTAATGTGTCCTAATTAAGTGACGAAACGGAGCTCCGTGTCAAGCAAACCCGAAGCGATTTCACGGCTAATCGCGGCGACACCGGCGCGGCGCCACCAAGAACCAAAATGGATTCGCAATATCACTACGAATCTAATGGTAGCATTCTCGCCGGCGGTGAGGGACTAGAACGCCGGCTAGCCGGAAAACGAAAATGGGAGCTTTACTGCTAAGTGCGAAAATAGCGAAAAGCTCAGCTGCGGTCCAAGGAAGCGGGTGCCAAAGCTTCTAAGGACTAATAAGAAGCTACCTTAGTGACAAGAAGCTTCAAAGATGGCCTGAGATGCTTGATCACGAGGAAGCTCACGGACTTGGAGAAGAAAGGTTTGAAATGACCCCGAGCCAAATGAGTGATACCAAAGCATCAAAATAGCTTCATTAAGGTCCACGGAAGCTACATGAGCAAGTAATTAGAAAATGGAGCACTCACGAAATGAGGAAGAAGATGACCAATTTCGGCCGAATTTGAACAAACCCCAAATTGGACAATTCCTGAGAATCAAATCCAAAATTAAGTGAGGGGTAATGCTCAAGATGATAAAGAGATAAGGTTAGGGCAAAGAAACATGACGGAGGACCACTGGAACACCAAGAACACCAATGGAGCTTCACGGGTCAACAATGGCGATTTGCCATTTTTGAGGTGTTAAGCTCCAATATTGAGAATGAAGCTTGATGGTGGTCTAAAGAAATGCCAGGAGGCATTGAGAGTGCTTATAAATCCATGAAAGCATTAGGTTTGCACCACACATCTTTCAAGCAAAACACAGAGCACAATGCGTGCCGACATGGAAAAGATAATAGATGGTGCAATAGGGCATGGCATGGCCGAATGTGTTCTCCCATACCCATAATGTCGACTAGGGTGACCGTAGGGAGCATGAAATGACATCTCCATGCCTCCCACCGTGTTTCGCACTACGAGGTTGAAGATGACCAACGAAAAAGCTCGGATGATTCTGAGCCCCACGATGAGACATGGACGCCACGAGATAGCGCCACGCCCCCGCTTTAAAACACAATGGGAAGGTTCCGAGCCCTAGGATTAGAAACGAACGGCTCCGATTGCCCCACGCCGCAAACGCGATTTACAACGGAGGAACAAGCGGGCGTTGGATCTAATCCAACGCCTCGATTCAAGAACACAACCGAGGGTCCGAAGGTTTCGGAGAATCTCAACGGTTGGATGGAGATCTAACGGTTGAAAAACAAACTTGCAACGGAAGGTCCGAAGGTTAAACGCACGCGGGCCGTGCGATTTAGATCCAACGGTGGAGATCCAACGCGCGTTTTAAAGAGAGGCTCGGTGCAGTTAGTTGACTAGACCGAATCAATTTGCTCGAGCCCGAGTCTGACTCGAACCCAAGTAACAGTAAAACCAAGTTTGACTTTGAAATAAGAACAGAGACTTTGAATGATTTATTTGAGGTAGCAAATTAACTCCAAAAATTATGAAGTTTTTGCAGGAGCTCGCTAACTCAGATATTAACCTTGAGTAAAATTTCCAGAGGTTTTTATACTGTGAATAAATCTCCAAAAATTCTGCAAGGCTCTGTTTTAATGTTTGACTGAGAGTCAAACAGGTTTGACTGCCTCTAAAAATATTCAAACAATTTCTAAAAATTGTGAAATTTTTCAGAGGGTCACATACCATCACAGAGACTTAGGAAAATATTTCAGAGGATGATCACAAACTTTGACAAGATTGTTTTGGAATATCAAGATTTGGATCAACTAGACTTGTGACAATGTATTTCCATAATCCCTTGCACAAGAATTGTTTGGCACAACAGAAATACATGATGTAAGAAAAAGTTTTAATTTCTACTGATTTTCTTACATTTGAAACACAAGCCCAAGATTGGGATGTTACAAAACCTCCCCCTTACAAGAATCTCGCCCAGATTACATTTACTCTGAGAAGAAGGATGGGTAATCGCACGAAGGCGATCCTCGCGCTCCCAAGTTGCCTCATCTTCGTAATGGTTTGACCATCGAACCTTAAGGAACTTGATGACACGGTTCCTTGTCCTTCGCTCGCATTCTTCGAGAATACGAACAGGATGCTCATGATAGGTCAAATTTTCTTGCACATCGAGATTTTCCAACGGAGTTTCCTCAACTGGAACACGGAGGCACTTCTTCAAGTGTGACACATGGAACACGTCGTGCACACTCTCAAGTGAAGTCGGCAACCCAATCAGATGCAACGGCCCAATCTTCTCGATGATGCGATAAGGCCCAACATAACGAGGAGCTAGTTTGCCCTTGATGCCAAAACGCTGATGGCCTTTCAAGGGTGAGACGTTGAGATAAACAAAGTCATTGGGCTCAAAGCTCAACTCCCGACGACGACGATCCGCATAGCTCTTTTGCCTGGACTGGGCCACGCGCAGATGCTCACGAATCAGCTGAACCTGGCTTTCGGCCTTATTAATGGAATCTGGCCCGAAGAACTGACGCTCACCAGTTTCCGACCAGTTCAATGGGGTTCTACACTTCCTCCCATACAAAGCCTCAAACGGTGCCATGACAAGACTAGCTTGGAAACTGTTGTTGTAGGAGAATTCTGCAAACGGCAAGCACTTCTCCCACTTCTTCCCATAGGAAAGAACACAGGCACGGAGCATATCTTCCAACACTTGGTTGACTCTCTCCGTCTGACCATCAGTTTGAGGATGATAAGCTGAACTGAAAGAAAGACGTGTACCCATCGCCTTTTGCAGATTATGCCAAAAGCGAGAGGTGAAAAGAGAACCACGATCTGACACAATCGTTCGTGGCACACCATGCAAACATACAATGCGAGACACATAGAGATCCGCCAGCTGACTAACACTGAGATTGGTACACACCGCGTAAAATGTGCCACCTTTGTCAATCGATCAATGACAACCCGGATAGCATCCTTCCCGTAAGAAGCACGGGCGCATCGGTGATGAAATCCATACCAACGAATCCCACTTCCATTCTCGTACCGCAAAGGTCAAGAAGGCTCGCTGACGCCGATGTTCGCTTGACACGACAAAGACACGCCGCACTCAAAGAACGAACCCGCAATCTCGCGCTTCATGCGAGTCCACCGCATCTCGTCAAGGTCTTGATACATCTTGGTAGCTCCGGGATGGATAGACAAAGGGGAGTCATGGGCCTCGCGAGAATCAAATCCCGCAATTCCATAACCTTCGGAACCACCAAGCGCCGTCCAAACCACACAACACCGTGCTCATCCTCGTAAAAGCACTTAGCCGTCCCATTCTTGATGTTCGCTTGATTTGGATCACACCAACATCTGCTCATTGGCAGCCTTGATTTGTTCCACCAAAGTCGGTTGCACAACCAAGGTAGCAAGAGAACCATGCTCAATCAATCCCAAATTAAGCCGCTGAAATTCTTCGAGAAGGGTAGGTTGTTGCCCTTGAAGTGACAAGGTATTGCAATACACCTTGCATCGAGTGCATCCGCAACAACATTAGCCTTGCCCGTGATACCAATGCCCATATCATAATCCTGATCAATTCCAACCATCTCCTCTCGCTCGAGGTTCAGATCTGTTTGGGTGAACAAATATTTCAAGCTCTTGTGATCGAATACACCTCACAACGGTTACCAATAAGGTAATGCCGCCAAATCTTGAGTGCATGAACCACCGCCGCTAACTCCAAATCATGGGTAGGATAGTTGAGTTCATGAGGCCTCAATCGCCTCGATGCATAGGCCACAACCTTGCCTTCTTGCATAAGAACACAACCAAGTCCTTGCCGAGAGGCATCACAATAAATGTCAAAGCTCTTATGCACATCGTGAGAACAAGCACCGGTGTCGACGTCAATCGCCTTTTGAGTTCTTGAAAACTCAAATCACAAGCAGATGACCACACGAATTTCTTTTCTTTCTTGAGCAATTCGGTCATGGGCTTAGCAATTCGGAGAAGTTCTCGATAAAGCGCGTAGTAGCCCGCTAAACCAAGGAAACTCCTCACATCGGTGATCGACTTGGGCTGCCCCAAGATAGAACATCGCCGACCTTGCTAGGATCTATCATGACACCACTCACGAAAGAACATGGCCCAAGAATGCCACTTCCTTCAACCGTAACTCGCACTTGCCGAACTTGGCATACAAATGATGCTCACGCAGCTTTCCCAATACAACTGCAGATGCTCAAAGATGCTCTTCTTTACTCTTGGAGTAGATAAGAATGTCATCAATGAAAACCACAACAAACTTATCCAAATACTCCATGAATACCGAGTTCATAAGATTCATGAACAAAGCCGAGCATTGGTCAAACCGAAAGACATGACGGTGTACTCAGAAATGCCATAACGAGTAGTGAATGCCGTCTTTGGAATATCCTCACTCGATCCGACTTGATGGTACCCCAATCTCAAGTCAATCTTGAGAACACACAAGCCCCACCAATCGGTCAAAGAGATCATCAATACGAGGCAAAGGATATTTGTTTTTCACCGTCACTTCATTCAATGGATGGTAATCAACACACATACGCAGGTCTTGTCCTTCTTCTTCACAAAAATGACCTGACAACCCCAAGGAGATGAGCTAGACGGATAAAGCCTTTTGCTTGGAGCTCACCCAACCGCTTCTTCACTCCTCCAACTCATTAGGAGGCATTGATGCACGGCGCCTTAGAAATCGGAGCGCACGGCAAGCAACTCAATCACAAACTCCAAGTCTCGAATCGAGGCATACCAGCAAATCTTTATGGAAGACATCCACGAAGTCACGCATATGGGCACATCCTCGAATCTCCATGGTCGGCTTAGCTTCAAGGGCACAAAGATGTGGCCCTCGCACCATGGAAATCCCAATTTGCTCGCCCGAGGGACTAGTGAGGAAAACCATCTTCCTGGCACAATTGATTTGCCCCAAGTGTCGGGACAACCAATCCATACCAAGAATCACATCCAGACGCGCCGAGTCAAGTAAGATGAGATTCGCCAAGAATTCCACTCCTTCAATATTAATGGGAACGCCCCGACATTCTTGATCAGCTCTCATTTCCGCTCCTCGAGAGCGAATAAGCAAGGGAATCCCAAAGGAACAAAGTGAAGGTCACAATCGCAGCAAATGATCTCGAGATAAAAGAATGTGAAGCTCCGAGTCAAACAATACCGCAGCAGACGATAACTAACAAGGAACGCATCCAACACAACGCGTCGGGTGTCTCCGAGCCTCCTCACCGAGATGTGGTTGACTCGACCACTCCCGACACCCCGAGTCTTCTCGACCACCTTCCGTCGGTGTGTGACCATTCCGCGCCCTCCATTAGGACGAGGGGCTGCTCCAATCCTCCGAGGGCAATCGCAGCATAGTGGCCCTTCTTGTTGCAAAGCGGCAGTAACATCGGCACTGGTTGCGAGCGCAACTCGCCGCCGAGTCGCAGTGCATGTGGTCAAACACGGCCGCGGGGACGAGCAATCGGCGCCGACGGCCTCGACGGTGGTGAAACCAAAGCACGAGCCTCGTGTGGGCCCAACACGGGACGAGTGAGGCCACTGCGCATCGATGGGCCTCCCACTTGCGCTGCGGGACTCACTCGCGCGCCGCTTTGTGCTCGGCGACGATGGCCTTGTCAACCAAGGCTCGAAGTCAACAAAGTCCACTATAGATAGCTCGTCCCGCAGCTCCTGACAAGCCATCCATGAACTTCTCCTGCTTAGCCTCATCGGAGGCCACCTCTCCGAGCATAACGAGCCAAGTGGTTAAACTCAAAGATACTCCGAGACGTCTTGCGCCCGCTAAGCGCAAGAAACTCCTTCTTCTTGAGCTTCATCGTGCCATCGTGAATGTGGGCCCGACGAAAGCGATCGAAACTCATCCCACGAGACAACGTGGCTCGCGGCCGCATGGCGCGAAAGTTCTCCCACCAAAGAGTGCCGCACCTCAAGCCGATGGGATGCAAAGAGTGCCCGCCTCTGCCCGGCATCGAGCGATATTGAGCTCGCCAACAAGACGCAGCCAATCATCCGCGTCAAGTGGATCTCTGATCGAGAGAAAGTGGCGGCGCGCAGACGAGAAACTCCGCAAGCCCACCACGAGATCGTGGCCACCACCTCCGATCTCGGCGCAGCCGGAGCGGAGGTGTTCCTCGCAATGACCTCTAAGATCCGGTCCGTCCATGCGATTCCGCCGATTCGAGCGTAACCTCAGCCATGGTCGGAGGAGGGGAAGCTCTCATCGTAACCACCGACTGACTATTATGGGTGGTTCTTGTCATCCTGCTCCACAAAAATGGGTCAAACACAACTCCGAACAGAGACAAAGAAAACAACTAACCACTAAACAAAACAACCTTTAAAAGCTCAAGTAACAACATAAAATTACAGTAAGATCATAAAAGATAACAACCATCTTCCTATTATGACTAACTCGTATGGAAAAACGAGTAATCAATTTTTCAGGAAGACAAATTTCAGAATATTAACTTCTGTTCGAAACAGCTAGGAACAGGGTGAGATATTTACTAAAGAATGGTTAGACTCTTAGCTAATTCATATCACTTCTTACCCTTTTATTCCCACAAGTTTTAGTGGGATTAACCTCTCATTTCAGCACTTTTACTACCTAAATGCTAGCTGTCCAGAAAATTCTTGCTTGCTGTTCAGATTTTCCCTCCAAGCTCCTGGCCGAAATTTGTAGCTTCCAATTGCTTCAAATATTCCCAAGGCAGCCGACACTTTCATTTTATAACTCTCATGATGTACCCAAAACCAATCTACTCGGTAAACAACTATCTTTTGAAAGGAGATGAGAGGAAAACTCAACCTTCAAATTCGATTGAACAAGGTGAGATGAGCAAACTAAGATAGATAAGGAGTAAAACTGAGAACTTACTTAAAATTTTCAGAAAGCAATCGACATTTGGAAAGTAAGTTTTCAAAATATACTAGGGACGACCAAGCTAGGGGTTTCTACGGTCAAGATGGCTCGATACTAAGCTCGTGAGACCCGGTTTATTAAACTTGTAATACTTAACCTTCCACTGGTTCTAGTATCACAAATAAAATAATCGCGTCTCGATGAACATGTGCCTCCTGAACAAGCAAAGACACATACATCAATTCCAAGCATGCATCATTTCCATACAACAAAATATAACAAGTCTACTAAAAGACATACATAATATAAGTTATTACAACACACCGACCGCCAAATGACATAAGTAGCAAATAAGTAACAATGAAGCAAAGTTGCCATAAGATGGCTTAAACCAAAAGACGACCGGTTAGCCACATAACACCACAGGGCAGCAACCGATCGCCGCCAAGCTAATCGCCCTTAGATCGCCACAAAGACAACTCACAAAAGTGAGGTCCATCGGACTCACTATCATCCTCTCGCACAACACAAGCAATGCGGTGAGTACAAAATGTACTCGCAAGACTTACGAGTAGCAAGCCTATACATAGCTACATGAAAGTCGTATTCAAAGGAATGGGGTTATATGGTTCTTTGGACGATAAAGCAAGTTTCGTTTGCAATATTGTAATAGATTGAACAAAGAGTTTATAAAATCTGTTTTTAAGCATTTAAATAACAAATGAGTAAACATAAGTAACAAGTATCCACCTAGAAGTGACTTTCCCAAAGCCACCACATCATAGCATGAATCCCTGATTCATACCACCCATCAAGTTTTAATTTTAAAAATGGTTGTAGTCTAACTCTTGAAAAGCTTATCCAAGCGTGTCCATAACCTAGGACGAGGCTATTCGAATAGTTTTAATCCTCGCAGGTGTACCAATGTACCCACACTTCGCATCGCCTTTTGGCCAAGCTATTAAGCACACTTCCTTTGGTATGCCAGCACGGCTAAGTCCTACGAACCCTTTCCAATGGAATATGCTAATCAAGAGACGCACGTATGGGGGTTAATCCTTAGTGATCTGCCGACGAAATATGGATCACAAGGACCCATACGTGGAGCAAGATACACCGCCTCGCTGGTGTTCCTCCCTACAACGTGTCCATGTTGCATATAATCAAATATGCAACCCACCACGCGACTCATTAATTAACACACCCAAAGTACTCGGCTAAGAGAGGTCCCATATCCTCTAGTGTGGTTAGCACGCACCGTAATGCTCGGATAATGATACTCACAAGTAGTTCGGTCCTTAATTGACCCGGCACCATTCCATTCACACCCAAAAGATCACACCATCTTACCATTGTGCCCAAGTCTAAATTGTTTTCATTTTCAGTTTTAGTTTTGCAATTTAGACATAGCACAAGGTGAAATATACTGATTATAACAATTTGTGTGATCAAGGTTATCGACAAGTCGATAATCGCCCATTTCTACCGATAGCTAAGCATGGCTAAGCATAATGACACGTAAACTACTATGACAAGGGTCCATCCAATGGACCCAAAATCACAGCAAGTAACCTAGGCTTCATGGTAGAGGAATGAACATTTCCTATCGATAATGCATCTAGTAGGCCAACTATCGACAATAGTTTAAAACAACATAGCAATGCATACATAGAATTTGCAAACAATATATTAGAATTTGAAAATAGTAGGAACAATATGATCAAATGAATGCTACATCCGCTGCTGGTCAAGTGCGAGGATCCGATGGTCGCTGTGGCTCAATATCAAGAATAAAATTATCTTCTAACCTAACGCGAAAGGCGATAAGCAAATAAGAACGAAGAACACCAAATAAATCCCAACAAAGAAAACACATCCAAATCTAATAAAATTTACACTATAGCTAGGGAATGACCTAAGACAAAGACCGAACAAGAATTATGCAATTTGGACTTAACATGCAAAAGATATGGACATAATACTCTTTCTCACCCAAAGATCAACCTAATTAATATTTAGCACTGTTCATGGCGAAATTTCCTAGAATGATCTAAGGTCTGAAATTTTTATAGCAGGTAGATTATGACATCCTAATAACAGCAAAGTTGGATTTACTAAATTTGGAGTTATACACATTTACTTATGATTTTTCTAAGTTGTAAATCTAATGCAAGCCATTTTACAGAACTATGAACATGCTCAAATCTTATTTTATATGAGAGTATACTAACAGACGAATTTAACAAAATTGATTTTGCACAAATTGGATTTATACAGAAAAAGATATGCATTTTCCAAGGTTAAAACTATTTCTGGAATATTCAAAAATGACAGAAATCAAGTTATTCCTAGTTATACAATTTTCTCACATCGAACATGCTTAAATCCATTTTTATAATAAACTAAAGTGACAACATAATTTATTACCGTTGGAATTATCTAAAAAGCAGTTAAAATGAATTAGTTATGAGTTTCTAAAGTTTTTACATCATTTTCAGTTGTTAAACAAATACTAACCGAGATACAGACAAACTCAAATAAAAGAATAAGACGTGGACAACTCCCAACCCTTGATCTAGAATCCTACGGCTCACGCTACAAAAAAAGCGCGACGCCGCGCCGAATCGAACGAGCCCACCGTTGGATCACGATCCAACGGCTCACGAAGTGTATGCATCCGACGCGCGGTTGCTTGGGCCAATCCCACCGCAGACCGCAGATGGACGGTCCGAGCGCACCAACGGTCTGAAGGTCCGATTGCATACACGACCTCACCGTTGATCTCAAGATCGACGGCCGAGAATGATCAAGGCATCCGAGGGTCCGAATGCACTCACGATCGTACGCAGATCTAAAAATGAACGGTAGATATTGATCGCAGATTCAAAGGGAGATGCCGACACGTGGGACCGCATGTCGCTGACCTAGGTCATGACCGCAACGCTTTAACCCACGCGCACAAAGCACCGGGCCCACATGTCAACGACTAAGAGTGGTGGTTAGGACAGGATTAATGCTTCTAATGATTATCATTAAATAGACACTAATGACTCCTGAAATTTGATTTTAACCCCTCGGGCCCACAAGTCAGCGACCCAAAGGTGATTTCCGACAGGGATTAAATGCCGACACAATAATTAAGCAATGATTAATCTTAATGATGTCGGAACAGTGTGGGATTGAACCAGAGAGTGATTTAAGGATACTGGGCCCATTGGTCAGTGGCTCAACGACAATGATTAAGACATAATTAATTAACTCATGATTGGTAATTAATGTGTCCTAATTAAGTGACGAAAACGGGAGCTCCTGTGCCGGCAAAACCCGAGCGGCTTGCACGGCTAATCGCCGGCGACACTGGCCGCGGCGGCACTCACCAAGAACCAAAATGGATTCGCAATAGCACTACGAATCTAATGGTAGCATTCTCGCCGGCGGTGAGGGACTAGAACGCCGGCTAGCCGGAAAACGAAAATGGGAGCTTTTACTGCTAAGTGCGAAAATAGCGAAAAGCTCAGCTGCAGCCCAAGGAAGCGGGTGCCAAAGTTTCTAAGGACTAATAAGAAGCTACCTTAGTGACAAGAAGCTTCAAAGATGGCCGAAGATGCTTGATCACGGTGAAAGCTCGCCGGACTTGGAGAAGAAAACCCGAGATAGATACCCTGAGCCAAATGAGTGATTCCAAAGCATCAAAATAGCTTCATAATGATTCACAGAAGCTACATGAGCAAGTAATTAGAAAATGGAGCACTCACCTGAGCTGAGGAAGAAGATGACCAATTTCGGCCGAATTTGAACAAGCCCCAAATTGGACAATTGCTGAGAATCAAATCCAAAATTAAGTGAGGGGTAATGCTCAAGATGATAAAGAGATATGGTTAGGGCAAAGAAACATGAAGGAGGACCACTGGAACACCAAGAACACCAGTGGAGCTCTTCGGGTCAACAATGGCGATTTGCCATTTTTGAGGTGTTAAGCTCCAATATTGAGAATGAAGCTTGATGGTGGTCTAAAGAAATACCAGGAGGCATTGAGAGTGCTTATAAATCCATGAAAGCATTAGGGTTTGCACCACACATCTTTCGGGCGGCAAAACACAGAGCACAATGCGCTACGACATGGAAAAGATAATAGCCGGTGCAATAGGGCATGGCATGGCGAATGTGTCTCCCACGACCCATAATGTCGACTAGGCAGCCGTAGGAGCATGAAATGACATCTCCATGCCTTGCAATTGTTTCGCACGGCGGGAGGTTGAAGATGACCAGCGCAAAAAGCTCGGGCGATTGAGCCCCACGATCTAAATCGGACGGCCACGAAGCGCCACGCCCCGGCTTTAAAACACAATGGAAAGGTTCCGAGCCCTAGGATCAGAAACGAACGGCTCAGATTGCTCCACGTCGCAAACGCGATTTACAACGGAGGGACAAGCGGGCGTTGGATCTTAATCCAACGGCTCTGATTCAAGAATGCAACCGGAGGGTCCGAAGGTTTCGGAGAATCTCAACGGTTGGATGGAGATCTAACGGTCGAAAAACAAACTTGCAACCGGAAGGTCCGAAAGGTTAAACGCACGCGGGCCGTGCGATTTAGATCCAACGGTGGAGATCCAACGCGCGTTTTAAAGAGAGGCTCGGTGCAGTTAGTTGACTGGACCGAATCAATTTGCTCGAGCCCGAGTCTGACTCGAACCCAAGTAACAGTAAAACCAAGTTTGACTTTGAAATAAGAACAGAGACTTTGAATGATTTATTTGAGGTAGCAAATTAACTCCAAAAATTATGAAGTTTTTGCAGGAGCTCGCTAACTCAGATATTAACCTTGAGTAAAATTTCCAGAGATTTTTATACTGTGAATAAATCTCCAAAAATTCAGCAAGGCTCTGTTTTAATGTTTGACTGAGAGTCAAACAGGTTTGACTGCCTCTAAAAATATTCAAACAATTTCTAAAAATTGTGAAATTTTTCAGAGGGGTCACATACCATCACAGAGACTTAGGAAAAATATTTCCAGAGGATGATCACAAACTTTGACAAGATTGTTTTTGGAATATCAAGATTTGGATCAACTAGACTTGTGACAATGTATTTCCATAATCCCGTGCCCAAGAATTGTTTGGCACAACAGGAAATACATGATGTAAGAAAAAGTTTTAATTTCTACTGATTTTCTTACATTTGAAACACAAGCCCAAGATTGGGATGTTACAAAACCTCCTCTTACAAGAATCTCACCCAGATTCGCTTACTCGGAGAAGAAGGATGGGTAATCTGCACGAAGACGATCCTCGCGCTCCCAAGTTGCCTCATCTTCAGAATGGTTTGACCACTGAACCTTAAGGAACTTGATGACACGGTTCCTTGTCCTTCGTTCAGATTCTTCGAGAATACGAACAGGATGCTCATGATAGGTCAAATTTTCTTGCACATCGAGATTTTCCAACGGAGTTTCCTCAATCGAACACGGAGGCACTTCTTCAAGTGTGACACATGGAACACGCCGTGCACACTCTCAAGTGAAGTCGGCAACTCCAATCAGATGCAACAGCCCAATCTTCTCGATGATGCGATAAGGCCCAACATAACGAGGAGCTAGTTTGCCCTTGATGCCAAAACGCGATGGCCTTTCAAGGGTGAGACGTTGAGATAAACAAAGTCATTGGGCTCAAAGCTCAACTCCCGACGACGACGATCCGCATAGCTCTTTTGCTCGGATCGGGCCACGCGCAGATGCTCACGAATCACCAACTCGCTTTCGCCTTATTAATGGAATCGCCCAAGAACCGACGCCACCGCTTCCGACCAGTTCAATGGGGTTCTACACTTCCTCCCATACAAAGCCTCAACGGTGCCATGCCAAGACTAGCTTGAAACCGTTGTTGTAGGAGAATTCGCAAACGGCAAGCACTTCTCCCACTTCTTCCCATAGGAAAGAACACAGCACGGAGCATATCTTCCAACACTTGGTTGACTCTCTCCGTCGACCATCGGCTTGAGGATGATAAGTGAATCGAAGAAAGACGTGTACCCATCGCCTTTGCATTATGCCAAAAGCGAGAGGTGAAAAGAGAACCACGATCCGACACAATCGCTCGTGGCACACCATGCAAACATACAATGCGAGACACATAGAGATCCGCGGTGACTAACACCGAGATTGGTACACACCGCGAAAATGTGCCACCTTTGTCAATCGATCAATGACAACCCGGATAGCATCCTTCCCGAAAAAGCACGGCGGGCCGGTGATGAAATCCATACCAACGAATCCCACTTCCATTCTCGTACCGCAAAGGTGAAGAAGGCTCGCTGACGCGATGTTCGCCTTGACACGACAAAGACACGCCGCACTCAAGAACGAACCCGCAATCTCGCGCTTCATGCGAGTCCACCAGAATCTCTGTCGAAGGTCTTGATACATCTTGGTAGCTCCAGGATGGATAGACAAAGGGGAGTCATGGGCCTCGCGGAGAATCAAATCCCGCAATTCCATAACCTTCGGAACCACCAAGCGCTGTCCAAACCACACAACACCGTGCTCATCCTCAGAAAAGCACTTAGCTGTCCCATTCTTGATGTTCTGCTTGATTTGGATCACACCAACATCTGTCTGCTGGGCAGCCTTGATTTGTTCCACCAAAGTCGGTTGCACAACCAAGGTAGCAAGAGAACCATGCTCAATCAATCCCAAATTAAGCCGCTGAAATTCTTCGAGAAGGGTAGGCTGTTGCCCTTGAAGTGACAAGGTATTGCAATACACCTTGCGACTGAGTGCATCCGCAACAACATTAGCCTTGCCCGGGTGATACTGAATGCCCATATCATAATCCTTGATCAATTCCAACCATCTCCTCTCGCTCGAGGTTCAGATCTGGTGGGTGAACAAATATTTCAAGCTCTTGTGATCGAATACACCTCACAGCCGTTACCAATAAGGTAATGCCGCCAAATCTTGAGTGCATGAACCACCGCCGCTAACTCCAAATCATGGGTAGGATAGTTGAGTTCATGAGGCCTCAATCGCTCGATGCATAGGCCACAACCTTGCCTTCTTGCATAAGAACACAACCAAGTCCTTGCCGAGAGGCATCACAATAAATGTCAAAGCTCTTATGCACATCGGGAGAACAAGCACTGTGCCGACGTCAATCGCTTTTGAGTTCTTGAAAACTCAAATCACAAGCGAATGACCACACGAATTTCTTTTCTTTCTTGAGCAATTCGGTCATGGGCTTAGCAATTCGGAGAAGTTCTCGATAAAGCGCGGTAGTAGCCCGCTAAACCAAGGAAACTCCTCACATCGGTGGATCGACTTGGCTGCCCTCAAGATAGAACATCGCCGACCTTGCTAGGATCTATCATGACACCACCGCTGAAAGAACATGGCCCAAGAATGCCACTTCCTTCAACCGAACTCGCACTTGTTGAACTTGGCATACGGTGATGCTCACGCAGATTTTCCCAATACAACTGCAGATGCTCAAAGATGCTCTTCTTTACTCTTGGAGTAGATAAGAATGTCATCAATGAAAACCACAACAAACTTATCCAAATACTCCATGAATACCGAAGTTCATAAGATTCATGAACAAAGTGGAGCATTGGTCAAATCGAAGACATGACGGTGTACTCGTAAATGCCATAACGAGTAGTGAATGCCGTCTTTGGAATATCCTCAGCCCTGATCCGGACTTGATGGTACCCCAATCTCAAGTCAATCTTGGAGAACACACAAGCCCCAGTCAACTGGTCAAAGAGATCATCAATACGAGGCAAAGGATATTTGTTTTTCACCGTCACTTCATTCAGCGGATGGTAATCAACACACATACGCAGGGTCTTGTCCTTCTTCTTCACAAAAATGACCGGACAACCCCAAGGAGATGAGCTAGGACGGATAAAGCCTTTTGCTTGGAGCTCACCCAACTGCTTCTTCAGCTCCTCCAACTCATTAGGAGGCATTCGGTACGGCGCCTTAGAAATCGGAGCGGTACCGGGCAGCAACTCAATCACAAACTCCAAGTCTCGAATCGAGGCATACAGCAAATCTTTAGGGAAGACATCCACGAAGTCACTGCATCGTGGGCACATCCCGAATCTCCATGGCTGGCTTAGCTTCAAGGGCACAAAGATGTGGCCCTCGCACCGCTGGGAAATCCCAATTTGCTCGCCTGAGGGACTAGTGAGGAAAACCATCTTCCTGGCACAATTGATTTGCCCCAAGTGTCGGGACAACCAATCCATACCAAGAATCACATCCAGACGCGCCGAGTCAAGTAAGATGAGATTCGCCAAGAATTCCACTCCTTCAATATTAATGGGAACGCCCCGACATTCTTGATCAGCTCTCATTTCCGCTCCCAGAGAGCGAATAAGCAAGGGAATCCCCAAAGGAACAAAGTGAAGGTCACAATCAGCAGCAAATGATCTCGAGATAAAGGAATGTGAAGCTCCAGAGTCAAACAATACTGCAGCAGGACGATAACTAACAAGGAACGTACCCAACACAACGTCGGGTGCCTCCTGAGCCTCCTCAGCCGAGATGTGGTTGACTCGACCACTCCCGACACCCTGAGTCTTCTGGACCACCTTCTGGTCAGGTGTGTGACCATTCCCGCGTCCTCCATTTGGACGAGGGGCTGCTCCAATCCTCTGAGGGCAACTGCTAGCATAGTGGCCCTTCTTGTTGCAGCGGCAGTAACATCGCGGTGGGTTGCGGAGCGCAACTCGCCGCCGAGTCGCAGTGCACGTGGCTGAAACACGGCCTGCGGGGGACAAGCAACTGGCGCCGACGGCCTCGGCGGTGGTGAAACCAAAGCACGAGCCCCTGGTGTGGGCCCAACACGGGACGAGTGAGGCCGGCTGTGCGCACCGATGGGCCTCCCACTTGCGCTATGGACTCACCAGCGCCTTCGCCTTGTGCTCGGCGACGATGGCCTTGTCAACCAAGGCACGGAAGTCAACAAAGTCCACTATAGATAGCCTGTCCTGCAGCTCCTCGGACAAGCCATCCATGAACTTCTCCTGTTTAGCCCCATCGGAGGCCACCTCTCCCGGAGCATAACGAGCCAAGTGGTTAAACTCGTAAAGATACTCCGAGACAGCCTTGCGCCCGCTAAGCGCAAGAAACTCCTTCTTCTTGAGCTTCATCAGGCCATCAGGAATGTGGGCCCAACGGAAAGCAGATCGAAACTCATCCCACGAGACAACGTGGCCTGTGGGCTGCATGGCGAGAAAGTTCTCCCACCAAAAGAGTGCTGCACCCTCAAGCTGATGGGATGCAAAGAGTGCCCGCCTCGCTCCCGGCATCGAGCGATATTGAGCTTCGCCAACAAGACGCAGCCAATCATCCGCGTCAAGTGGATCTCGGATCGAGAGAAAGTGGGCGGTGCAGACGGAGAAACTCCGCAAGCCCACCACGAGATCGGTGGCCACCACCTCCAGATCTCCGGCGGCGGCGGGAGCGGAGGTGTTCTCGCAATGACCTCCAAGATCCGGTCGGTCCATGCGATTCCGCCGATCGAGCGTAACCTCACCATGGTGAGGAGGAGGAAGCTCCTCATCGAACCACCACCGATCAGTTATGTGGTGGTTCTTGTCATCCTGCTCCACAAAAATGGGTCAAACACAACTCCGAACAGAGACAAAGAAAACAACTAACCACTAAACAAAACAACCTTTAAAAGCTCAAGTAACAACATAAAATTACAGTAAGATCATAAAGATAACAACCATCTTCCTATTATGACTAACTCGTATGGAAAAACGAGTAATCAATTTTTCAGAAGACAAATTTCAGAATATTAACTGCTCAAAACATTTAGGAACAGGGTGAGATATTTACTAAAGAATGGTTAGACTCTTAGCTAATTCATATCACTTCTTACCCTTTTATTCCCACAAGTTTTAGTGGGATTAACCTCTCATTTCAGCACTTTTACTACCTAAATGCTAGCTGTCCGTAAAATTCTTGCTTGTCGCTCGATTTTCCTCCAAGCTCCCGCCGAAATTTGTAGCTTCCAATTGCTTCAAATATTCCCAAGGCAGCCGACACTTTCATTTTATAACTCTCATGATGTACCCAAAACCAATCTACTCGGTAAACAACTATCTTTTGAAAGGAGATGAGAGGAAAACTCAACCTTCAAATTCAGTTCAGAACAAGGTGAGATGAGCAAACTAAGATAGATAAGGAGTAAAATCTGAGAACTTACTTAAAATTTTCAGGAAAGCACTGACATTTGGAAAGTAAGTTTTCAAAATATACTAGGGACGACCAAGCTAGGGGTTTCTACGGTCAGTATGGCTCTGATACCAAGCTCTGTGAGACCCCGGTTTATTAAACTTGTAATACTTAACCTTCCACTGGTTCTAGTATCACAAATAAAATAATCCGCGTCTCGATGAACATGTGCCTCCTGAACAAGCAAAGACACATACATCAATTCCAAGCATGCATCATTTCCATACAACAAAATATAACAAGTCTACTAAAAGACATACATAATATAAGTTATTACAACACACCGAATGGCCAAATGACATAAGTAGCAAATAAGTAACAATGAAGCAAAGTTGCCATAAGATGGCTTAAACCAAAAGACGACCGGTTAGCCACATAACATCACAGTGGCAACCGACCAGGCCGCCAAGCTAATCGCCCTTAGATCGCCACAAAGACAACTCACAAAAGTGAGGTCCATCGGACTCACTATCATCCTCTCGCACAACACAAGCAATGCAGGTGAGTACAAAAATGTACTCGCAAGACTTACGAGTAGCAAGCCTATACATAGCTACATGAAAGCTGTATTCAAAGGAATGGGGTTATATGGTTCTTTGGATGCATAAAGCAAGTTTCGTTTGCAATATTGTAATAGATTGAACAGCAGTTTATAAAATCTATTTTTAAGCATTTAAATAACAGCGAGTAAACATAAGTAACAAGTATCCACCTAGAAGTGACTTTCCCCAAAGCCACCACATCATAGCATGAATCCCTGATTCATACCACCCATCAAGTTTTAATTTTAAAAAAAATGGTTGTAGTCTAACTCTTGAAAAGCTTATCCAAGCGTGTCCATAACCTAGGACGAGGCTATTCGAATAGTTTTAATCCCTGCAGGGGTGTACCAATGTACCCACACTTCAGACCGCCTTTTTGGCCAAGCTATTAAGCACACTTTCTTTGGTATGCCGGCATGGCTAAGTCCTACGAACCCTTTCCAATGGAATATGCTAATCAAGAGACGCACGTATGGGGGTTAATCCTTAGTGATCTGCCGACGAAATATGGATCACAAGGACCCATACGTGGAGCAAGATACACCGCCTCGTGGTGTTCCCCTCCTACAACGTGTCCATGTTGCATATAATCAAATATGCAACCCACCACGCGACTCATTAATTAACATGCCCAAAGTACTCGGCTAAGAGAGGTCCCATATCCTCTAGTGTGGTTAGCACGCTTTGTAATGCTCTTGATAATGATACTCACAAGTAGTTCGGTCCTTAATTGACCGGGCACCATTCCATTCACTCCCAAAAGATCACACCATCTTACCATTGTGCCCAAGTCTAAATTGTTTTCATTTTCAGTTTTAGTTTTGCAATTTAGACATAGCACAAGGCTGAAATATACATATTATAACAATTTGTGTGATCAAGGTTATCGACAAGTCGATAACCGCCCATTTCTACCGATAGCTAAGCATGGCTAAGCATAATGACACGTAAACTACTAAGTGACAAGGGTCCATCCAATGACCCAAAATCACAGCAAGTAACCTAGGCTTCAGTGGTAGAGGAATGAACATTTCCTACTGATAATGCATCTAGTAGGCCAACTACCGACAATAGTTTAAAACAACATAACAATGCATACATAGAATTTGCAAACAATATATTAGAATTTGAAAATAGTAGGAACAATATGATCAAATGAATGCTACATCTGCTTGCTGGTCAAGTGCAGATCGATGGTCGCTGTGGCTCAATATCAGCAATAAAATTATCTTCGGAACCTAACGCGGAAAGGCGATAAGCAAATAAGAACGAAGAACACCAAATAAATCCCAACAGCAAAACACATCCAAATCTAATAAAATTTACACTATAGCTAGGGAATGACCTAAGACAAAGACCAGAACAAGAATTATGCAATTTGGACTTAACATGCAAAAGATATGGACAGAATACTCTTTCTCACCCAAAGATCAACCTAATTAATATTTAGCAATTGTTCATGGCGAAATTTCCTAGAATGATCTAAGGTCTGAAATTTTTATAGCAGGTAGATTATGACATCCTAATAACAGCAAAGTTAGATTTACTAAATTTGGAGTTATACACATTTACTTATGATTTTTCTAAGTTGTAAATCTAATGCAAGCCATTTTACAGAACTATGAACATGCTCAAATCTTATTTTATATGAGAGTATACTATGATTTAATTTAACAAAATTGATTTTGCACAAATTGGATTTATACAGAAAAATATATGCATTTTCCAAGGTTAAAACTATTTCTGGAATATTCAAAATGACAGAAATCAAGTTATTCCTAGTTATACAATTTTCTGCTACTGGAACATGCTTAAATCCATTTTTATAATAAACTAAAGTGACAACATAATTTATTACCGTTGGAATTATCTAAAAAGCAGTTAAAATGAATTAGTTATGAGTTTCTAAAGTTTTTACATCATTTTCAGTTGTTAAACAAATACTTACCGAGATACAGACAAACTCAAATAAGAGAATAAGACGTGGACAACTCCCAACCCTTGATCTAAAATCCTACGGCTCACGCGCGCCGAAAACAGCGCACGCGCGCCGAATCGAAACGGAGCCCACCGCTGGATCACGATCCAACGGCTCACGAAGGTGTATGCATCCGGACGGTGCGGTTGCTTGGGCCAATCCCAGCCGCAGATCTGCAGATGGACGGTCCAGAGCGCACCAACGGTCGGAAGGTCCGATTGCATACACGACCTCAGCCGTTGATCTCAAGATCGACGGTCGAGAATGATCAAGGCATCCGGAGGGTCCGAATGCACTCACGATCAGGGCCGCAGATCTAAAAATGAACGGTAGATATTGATCGCAGTTCAAAGGGAGATGCTGACACGTGGGACCGCATGTCAGTGACCTAGGGTCATGACCGCAACGTTTTAACCCACGTGCACAGTGCACTGGGCCCACATGTCAACGACTAAGAGTGGTGGTTAGGACAGGATTAATGCTTCTAATGATTATCATTAAATAGACACTAATGACTGCTAAAATTTGATTTTAACCCCTCGGGCCCACAAGTCAGCGACCCAAAGGTGATTTCCGACAGGGATTAAATGCCGACACAATAATTAAGCAATGATTAATCTTAATGATGTCGGAACAGTGCGGGATTGAACCAGAGAGTGATTTAAGGATACTGGGCCCATTGGTCAGTGGCTCAACGACAATGATTAAGACATAATTAATTAACTCATGATTGGTAATTAATGTGTCCTAATTAAGTGACGAAAACGGGAGCTCCTGTGCCGGCAAAACCCGAGCGGCTTGCACGGCTAATCGCCGGCGACACTGGCGGCGGCGCCACCAAGAACCAAAATGGATTCGCAATAGCACTACGAATCTAATGGTAGCATTCTCGCCGGCGGTGAGGGACTAGAACGCCGGCTAGCCGGAAAACGAAAATGGGAGCTTTTACTGCTAAGTGCGAAAATAGCGAAAAGCTCAGCTGCAGCCCAAGGAAGCGGGTGCCAAAGCTTCTAAGGACTAATAAGAAGCTACCTTAGTGACAAGAAGCTTCAAAGATGGCCGGAGATGCTTGATCACGGTGAAAGCTCGCCGGACTTGGAGAAGAAAACCCGAGATAGATACCCTGAGCCAAATGAGTGATTCCAAAGCATCAAAATAGCTTCATAATGATTCACAGAAGCTACATGAGCAAGTAATTAGAAAATGGAGCACTCACCTGAGCTGAGGAAGAAGATGACCAATTTCGGCCGAATTTGAACAAGCCCCAAATTGGACAATTCCTGAGAATCAAATCCAAAATTAAGTGAGGGGTAATGCTCAAGATGATAAAGAGATAAGGTTAGGGCAAAGAAACATGAAGGAGGACCACTGGAACACCAAGAACACCAATGGAGCTCTTCGGGTCAACAATGGCGATTTGCCATTTTTGAGGTGTTAAGCTCCAATATTGAGAATGAAGCTTGATGGTGGTCTAAAGAAATACCAGGAGGCATTGAGAGTGCTTATAAATCCATGAAAGTATTAGGGTTTGCACCACACATCTTTCGGGCGGCAAAACACAGAGCACAATGCGCGGCCGACATGGAAAAGATAATAGCTGGTGCAATAGGGCATGGCATGGCCGAATGTGTCTCCCACGACCCATAATGTCGACTAGGGCAGCCGTAGGGAGCATGAAATGACATCTCCATGCCTTGCACTGTTTTCGCACGGCGGGAGGTTGAAGATGACCAGCGCAAAAAGCTCGGGCGATTCAGAGCCCCACGATCTAAATCGGACGGCTACGGAAGCGCCACGCCTCCGGGCTTTAAAACACAACGGAAAGGTTCCGAGCCCTAGGATCAGAAACGAACGGCTCAGATTGCTCCACGTCGCAAACGCGATTTACAACGAGGACAAGCGGGCGTTGGATCTTAATCCAACGGCTCGATTCAAGAATGCAACCGAGGGTCCGAAGGTTTCGGAGAATCTCAGCGGTTGGATGGAGATCTAACGGTCGAAAAACAAACTTGCAACCGGAAGGTCCGAAGGTTAAACGACGCGCGGGCGTGCGATTTAGATCCAACGGTGGAGATCCAACGCGCGTTTTAAAGAGAGGCTCGGTGCAGTTAGTTGACTGGACCGAATCAATTTGCTCGAGCCCGAGTCTGACTCGAACCCAAGTAACAGTAAAACCAAGTTTGACTTTGAAATAAGAACAGAGACTTTGAATGATTTATTTGAGGTAGCAAATTAACTCCAAAAATTATGAAGTTTTTGCAGGAGCTCGCTAACTCAGATATTAACCTTGAGTAAAATTTCTAGAGGTTTTCATACTGTGAATAAATCTCCAAAAATTCTGCAAGGCTCTGTTTTAATGTTTGACTGAGAGTCAAACAGGTTTGACTGCCTCTAAAAATATTCAAACAATTTCTAAAAATTGTGAAATTTTTCAGAGGGGTCACATACCATCAGAGACTTAGGAAAAATATTTCAGAGGATGATCACAAACTTTGACAAGATTGTTTTTGGAATATCAAGATTTGGATCAACTAGACTTGTGACAATGTATTTCCATAATCCCTTGCACAAGAATTGTTTGGCACAACAGGAAATACATGATGTAAGAAAAAGTTTTAATTTCTACTGATTTTCTTACATTTGAAACACAAGCCCAAGATTGGGATGTTACAAAACCTCCCCCCCTTACAAGAATCTCACTCGATATTCTGTTTACTCGGAGAAGAAGGATGGGTAATCTGCACGAAGACGATCCTCGCGCTCCCAAGTTGCCTCATCTTCAGAATGGTTTGACCACTGAACCTTAAGGAACTTGATGACACGGTTCCTTGTCCTTCGTTCAGATTCTTCGAGAATACGAACAGGATGCTCATGATAGGTCAAATTTTCTTGCACATCGAGATTTTCCAACGGAGTTTCCTCAACTGGAACACGGAGGCACTTCTTCAAGTGTGACACATGGAACACGTCGTGCACACTCTCAAGTGAAGCTGGCAACTCCAATCTGTATGCAACAGCTCCAATCTTCTCGATGATGCGATAAGGCCCAACATAACGAGGAGCTAGATTGCCCTTGATGCCAAAACGCTGATGGCCTTTCAAGGGTGAGACGTTGAGATAAACAAAGTCATTGGGCTCAAAGCTCAACTCCCGACGACGACGATCCGCATAGCTCTTTTGCCTGGACTGGGCCACGCGCAGATGCTCACGAATCAGCTGAACCTGGCTTTCGGCCTTATTAATGGAATCTGGCCCGAAGAACTGACGCTCACCAGTTTCCGACCAGTTCAATGGGGTTCTACACTTCCTCCCATACAAAGCCTCAAACGGTGCCATGCCAAGACTAGCTTGGAAACTGTTGTTGTAGGAGAATTCTGCAAACGGCAAGCACTTCTCCCACTTCTTCCCATAGGAACGAACACAGGCACGGAGCATATCTTCCAACACTTGGTTGACTCTCTCCGTCTGACCATCAGTTTGAGGATGATAAGCTGAACTGAAAGAAAGACGTGTACCCATCGTGTAATACTCCGGAAGTGTGAGAAGTCAAGAATCGGGTTAATTAAATTTAATCGGTAGAGAATTATTTAATCGGGGAAGAGTTTAATTTCAGAATTCAGCAAAGACAAGAAAAGAGAGGGGTTTTTCTGTGTTTTCTCACCTACTTGGGCTGGGCCTTGGCCCATCCGGCCTGTAGTGGCCGCCAAAGGGGGAGGAGCCACCTCCCAAACCCTAGCCGCCCTCCCTTTCTCCTCCCACTTGCAGCCGCCTTCTCCTCACCCTTGGCCGAATCCTCCTCTCCCTTGCGCCTCCCCTGCCTTGGTGCTGCTCCTCGCGATTCCCCTTCGTCTAGGCTGCTGCCCCTTGCGCAAGAAGGAGAAAGAGAGGAAGAGAAGAAGGAGAAGAAGGAGAAGAAGGAGAAGAAGTCTTGTGTGGGGATTGGTTCAGCGAGTTCTAGAGGTTCTACAAGGGTAACGAGATGCCTTCCCCGCTGTTTGGTCCTTAGTAGATGCGAAACCGATTAGAATTGTTGGTTAATTGTTGGGCTGCAGAAGATTCAATTCTGTCCAGAACCTTGCGTGGGTATTTTCGTGTATTTAGAGGCTGAATTTTAAGATTCCATCTCCTAGAGTTATGTGGGTTATGTCGTTATCTTTCAGTAGCCGTGAAGATCACTCGATTCCGAGGTCTGAGTCAAAAGTTATGGTCGATTTAGTATCTGCTGCCAGAAATCTGACGAGAATAAACTGTCTGGATATTTCCTAAAATATGATAGGGAAATTTGAAGAATCTGAAAGTTCACCCAACTAGGTTATTGTAGGTAATTCGATAACCTTTTCAGATTGATAAAGAACGATCAATTCGGAGTTACCTATTAAAAGTTATGGTCATTTTAGTTTTGCTGTTCGATTGTGTAGGCAGTTCTGTACTGAAAGTTCAGACAATGGTTAGCCTAATATTTTGGCCGAATTGGTTTTTCGTGTCAACTAGAGTATTGTAGATTAGTCAGTTAAGAATCTACAGAAATTGGGTTTACCTCTTTTTGACTTCCTGTTCATGAGTTATGTCAATTACCGTGCCGCTGTCCAGGAACGGTATATGGCAGGAAACGTTGTTTTTCAGTTTCAGCTTTGTAAACTCGTTTTGAGTCGTCAAGTAGCGATGTAGAATGCCGATTAGTAGCGCTGAGTATATTATGTCTTAATTGAAATTATTTTACCTGTTTAGGAGGTGAAGCCTCAGGTTTAGGAGTATCATCTTTGCGGCTAACGCGCCGCATCGTGGAAGGCAAGTAAATGTAGCGGTTGTGCTACGGTTTAACCCGCTTTTTCTTACTACTTGCACTATGCATGATTGACGTAGTGTTAATTGATATGCCATGGTTACATGTTTTCTAAGTAAGAATGTGGTAGCAAGATATTAATCAATTGCTATGTTTGGATGAGTTTGGGTAGTATTGTGGTAATTCGCGTAATGAGCCAAATGCGGAATATGAGAATAAACTCAAGGTGGACATGTTGATAATTCATTGTGGTTATTTTCATGATGATCATGTGGTGGTCTATGTGATAGAGTTTCATCTAGATCGATTGATTTTTGATCTTGGTGAATCGGGTGTGGGTTATGTGGTAATGGTCTTATGACACGTTGGTATTGTGCTTAATGAGACACATGTGGATTATGAGAAAATATTCATGATGAGTACGTTGTAGATCTCCGTGGTTAAATTCTTGTGGTTTATGATTATCATATCATATCATTCATGACATATCATGACATTTGCATTGTGGATGTCGCGCTTATAGCCGCGATCAGATCGGTACAACATCGTGCATTGTCAGTAGACGATGCATACCTTTACCTTGTTGGGTAAAGGTGCAGTGGAGCATAGCATACATATGCATTACATTGTGGAAAGATCATTTGCATTCTTATGCAAGATATTGAGGTGAATTTATTTTGCAATCAAACGCAACTTCATAGTTGCAATGTGGAAATTGACTCATGAGAGTCTCTTGTGGAATGAGTAATGTGGTTGTGGTTGTGGAATGGGGTTTATCCCTTGTGGTATGGTAGAGGTTGTGATTGTGGCATGAGATTCTTCTCTCCTGTGGTAATCGTTGATAGTAGTTGTGGATGTGAGAAATAGTAAAGTTATGAGGTAAAACATGTTAATACTCTATTGTCATTGGTAGTGGTAGTGGTGAATAATATGAAGCAGTTGATCAAGATTTTGTTGTTAATATTTTACTATCTTTGGTAGTAAATATGGTTGAGGCTATAATTGTGTTCATTATGAGAATTGGATATTGATACTTAATATCTTTGTAGTTTAATTAGCTTGTAAATGAATGTGGATTCACATTATGGATGTGGACATATGGATACTTTAATGATGTTGTATATTTATTTGTAGTCTGATTAGCCTGTTAAACAGTTTGTTTGCTGAGATTTTTATCTCACCCTTGTTTCCCCTCTGGTGTTTGTTGAGCATTCATGGGATGGGTAGAGCGGCACCACAATAATGCACTTGGTTCATCAACTCATGTTGTAATAAAGACGATGAAATTCTAGCCAAATGCTTAACTATTTGTGGATGATTATGTTGTTAAATAAGGATGGACTTGTGAACCATTATTTGTTTAATCTGCTAGAGGTTGTTTAATTATTGAACTTGTTACCGTCATCTTTATTCCCTTAGTTGTTTATGCTTCCGCTTAGTGCTTCTTGTCTAGAGTTGTCACGAATTAATTTTGTCTTGAAATTATTGGCTAGTCAGAGTGGTTAAGTAGCATTCTAGGGTAATGTGGATCCCGGGTGTTACATTGGTATCGAGCGGGCTTTAGGTCCGTGGTAATTAAAAATATTAAATTGACACACCGGTGCATGAGGATGGGATGGGTCAAGCATTGCATTCGTGCTTTGACATGTTATATTGATTATTCATGCTATGAGATAATCTGTATGTTTATGTGTTGTTTCTATGACTGCTATGAGTGAGGATAGTCAATGATAAGAGGTAGGGTTTGCGGTCGTTGCCTTGGGCATTGCCGCTTATACCCCATTCGTGGTACAGGGTTATTGATGCGATTACCTCTGTAACTTAGTTGCGAATGTCATGGGTAAGTTTCTTAGAAAAGTGTTATCCTCCTTGAATTGATGTTGGCGATTCTTGGCCTATTGCGATTAATGATTTTCTCTCGGGTTAGCTGCTTATTGCGGTTGTTGGGTGTCACTAGGCCTCCAATTGTTCTTGAGGCCAAGTATTGTTTCTTCTCGATTGATGGGTTGTTTGACCGCTCGTGAGCAAGTGCTTTGGAGAGATCGGTATTTTTCCGCGTTGTTCCATCTTTCTTTGCCGGAAAACATGACTCTTGTATTTCGTTTGATATTTTGAGGAGAATCAAAGCTTACGTGGAAGTTCATTAACTTGTGGAAGCATTGGCTCTATGCATTTCTTCCGAGTTATTTCGACTTTTGAAGTTTGATTTTCTCCTAGAAGGAGTGTTAAAATCCCTTTATGTTGTTTTGTTGTGTTTAAGTAGTAGGTGGTAATTATGTAAATAATTGATAGATTGTGAATTATCAAGTTGAAAAGTTAGTGTGGTACATCATTAATTTCTACTAACATCTTTAGAAGTGAAGTTGATTAATATGATGTTGTCCTGTTGTAGTTTCTTGAAGATTTGTGGCTAAGAATTTAGCGATACATGTGTAGAACTCATGCATTTATTAAGGATTATGAAAAACAATTGTATTGACTATTGTAGTTGTTTAATTTTCCCAACTTGTTGGATAGATTGGATTGATTGATCTTAAGTAATTAATCTGACCATTCGGGATGGTCAAGTAAGGAGGTGTTGGAATATTGCCTTAATAAGATTAACCTTAATTATGTCCTCTCTTTACATACTTGATGAGCATGTACAACTGTTAAAGTTATATAACTTTTACCATGCTAAATTGTTGAATTATGTATAAAGAAATGGATGAAGGTGGATGTATTGACTTATGGAATCTTGTCTTATAAAGTGGTATTATTGATGTTTAAAGTTATTTTATTTTAATATCTTAACATAAGGTGGAGTATCGAATCTGTGCTCTTTATTGTCTTTGTGATTGCAAATTAGAGATAGGATCATTAATGCTATGCTGATGAAAAATTAATAATCAATTATTGACAACAATGGCTAGAGTGTAATTACTTGTTGCTAAACTAGAGTTGAGCATCAGTACGAGATAAATGTATGGAATCTAATAAGAGATTCATACTAGCATGTTTTGTGAGGTTGTTATGTTCTAATATCATCTTGTTAAAGAGTTTGTTTTAATGTGATGGCTTATGCACTAGTTTTAACTAGATTAAGTAGTTGGAATCTTATTTGGATAATAAGAACATGATGAAGTGATTAATGGTGTTCCTTTTGGAAAAATATGAAGGAGTGGGATGATATGATGATTTTTTTTTGTAAAGAACGTTTTATCTTGTTGTGAATACAACCGATAGCATGTAGTTGTGATTATGGTGTTGAATGTTTTAAAAATAAAGGAATTTGTTAATTCCATAATACTAATTGCATTGAAGGGTGTGAGATTTACGGTTGGAATCATTTTGGACCTTATGACTTGTGTCATAGTCGATGTTGCTCTGAGTAAAGCGACGTGTTGATTGATCTTATTGGTTTTATTTGAATCTTGTGTTGTGGTCTTCAAGCATCCTTTGTTGGAAATGGCGGGATGTTGTAATCAAAGAAAATTGCTTCTTATTGAAAGGAAAAGTTGTACTAGAAGTATTTGAGGTACAGATGATCTTATCTTGTGTTTTTCCAACCTCATTGCTATTTGTTATTCTTTTGGTCTTTTGGCTATTGTGATGATAACCATTTTCTGTATGCTGGAATTTATTTCTTCTTACCTCTTCTTCTAAGAACATGGTAATTGTTGTGGGTTCTGAAGCCTTTTGTTGGTCGTGGTTTTGGGTTAGAGTATGATTTGCGGGGCCGTGAGAGTCTATCTACAATGGTGTAGATGATGTACTCAATTGAGCTAATTGTTGAGGTGGCCAACTTGAGTTAAATGAGTGGTGTGTTGGGTAATGATTTGAAAATCCTTGGTTCAAGGAAGTTAAATTATTAAAAGAAATGAATTGGGAAATTATTGTTATGTCAAGTAGTGCGATGCTCTCTTGATTCTTGTTTATCTTTGTGTGTTTATGGCGAGACCATTTGCATTTTGAGTTGACGTATGTTGATGCGTAGTCTTTTCCGATTAGGAAAAGAAATTGATTGTTTTGGTGCATCGAGTGATTTTTTTCACTCTTAGCTTATGTGGTGTGGTTCTCCAATTGTCTACTTGGCGAGTAGAAATATTTTGTGGTGAATCCTTTGATTTGGATCGTGGTCCTTTGATGGAAAGCTGGTTGCTAGTGTGATGCTTGAGAGTTCTTTACTCTTCATTCTTTGGGTTCATTTGCAATAGATACCGTTGTGCTCCTAGTAGAATGATGTGAGTGGAATTTGTGATCAAATTCTTTAAAAGGGTATATTGGGTTATCCCAGTATATTTAATAAGAGAAAATGTTTTAAGAAAAAGGATGGTTTGAGAAAGTGGTCTTAATAGTTTTATGGAAATTTTGCCAAAATGGCAGGACACATTGGTGCTCGGGGCGACAAAAGAATTATGCGTTGTTCGCGCGAGAGTTGGATTTTGCGGTGGGAAGCCTTGTGCTCCTTCGGGTGTCTCCGACTAAGGGTATTGTTCGTTTTGGTACCACCGGGAAGCTTAGCCCGCGGTACATCGGTTTTTTTTTCAGTGGTTGCTCGGGTGGGTAGTTTGGCTTATCGTTTGGAGTTGCCAAACTCATTGAGTGGTGTGCACAATGTTTTCCTTGTGTCTATGCTGAGGAAATACCTGCGGGATCCAGAACACAAGATTGACCTGGAACAGGACACAGTGGAGCAGGATCTCACTGTGGAGAGTCGGCCAGTTCGTATCTTGGATACGTCGGAGCGGGTCTTGAGGAATAAGACCATCAAGTATGTGAAGGTCCTTTGGACGAATCGATGCCACCGAGAGAGAAGCTACGTGGGAGTTGGAGGATATTTTTGCGAAAGAAGTACCCGAGCTCTTGAGGTGGTGAGTACTCTAGTTTGGGTTGCTTTTTGCTTGTTGTTCTTCTCTTTGTGGTGCAGAGAGTAGGATTCGAGGCGAATCCTTTTAAGGTGGGAAGAGTGTAATACTCGGAAGTGTGAGAAGTCAAGAATCGGGTTAATTAAATTTAATCGGTAGAGAATTATTTAATCGGGAAGAGTTTAATTTCAGAATTCAGCAAAGACAAGAAAAGAGGGGTTTTTCTGTGTTTTCTCACCTACTTGGGCACAGGCCTTGGCCCATCTGGCCTGTAGTGGCCGACCAAAGGGGAGGAGCCACCTCCCAAACCCTAGCCGCCCCTCCCCTTTCTCTCCTCCCACTTGCAGCCGCCTTCTCCTCACCCTTGGCCGAATCCTCCTCTCTCCTTGCGCCTCCCCACCTCGGTGCTGCTCCTCGCGATTCCCCTTCGTCTAGGCTGCTGCCTTGCGCAAGAAGGAGAAAGAGAGGAAGAGAAGAAGGAGAAGAAGGAGAAGAAGTCTTGTGTGGGGATTGGTTCAGCGAGTTCTAGAGGTTCTACAAGGGTAACGAGATGCCTTCCCCGCTGTTTGGTCCTTAGTAGATGCGAAACCGATTAGAATTGTTGGTTAATTGTTGGGCTGCAGAAGATTCAATTCTGTCCAGAACCTTGAGTGGGTATTTTCGTGTATTTAGAGGCTGAATTTTAAGATTCCATCTCCTAGAGTTATGTGGGCTATGTCGTTATCTTTCAGTAGCCGCGAAGATCACTCGATTCCGAGGTCTGAGTCAAAAGTTATGGTCGATTTAGTATCTGCTGCCAGAAATCTGACGAGAATAAACTGTCTGGATATTTCCTAAAATATGATAGGGAAATTGGAAGAATCTGAAAGTTCACCCAACTAGGTTATTGTAGGTAATTCGATAACCTTTTCAGATTGATAAAGAACGATCAATTCGGAGTTACCTATTAAAAGTTATGGTCATTTTAGTTTTGCTGTTCGATTGTGTAGGCAGTTCTGTACTGAAAGTTCAGACAATGGTTAGCCTAATATTTTGGCCGAATTGGTTTTTCGTGTCAACTAGAGTATTGTAGATTAGTCAGTTAAGAATCTACAGAAATTGGGTTTACCTCTTTTGACTTCCTGTTCATGAGTTATGTCAATTACCGTGCGCTGTCCAGGAACGGTATATGGCAGGAAACGTTATTTTCAGTTTCAGCTTTGTAAACTCGTTTTGAGTCGCCAAGTAAGCGATGTAGAATGCCGATTAGTAGCGCTGAGTATATTATGTCTTAATTGAAATTATTTTACCTGTTTAGGAGGTGAAGCCTCAGGTTTAGGAGTATCATCTTTGCGGCTAACGCGTCGCATCGTGGAAGGCAAGTAAATATAGCGGTTGTGCTACGGTTTAACCCGTTTTTCTTACTACTTGCACTATGCATGATTGACGTAGTGTTAATTGATATGCCATGGTTACATGTTTTCTAAGTAAGAATGTGGTAGCAAGATATTAATCAATTGCTATGTTTGGATGAGTTTGGGTAGTATTGTGGTAATTCGCGTAATGAGCCAAATGCGGAATATGAGAATAAACTCAAGGTGGACATGTTGATAATTCATTGTGGTTATTTTCATGATGATCATGTGGTGGTCTATGTGATAGAGTTTCATCTAGATCGATTGATTTTTGATCTTGGTGAATCGGGTGTGGGTTATGTGGTAATGGTCTTATGACACGTTGGTATTGTGCTTAATGAGACACATGTGGATTATGAGAAAATATTCATGATGAGTACGTTGTAGATCTCCGTGGTTAAATTCTTGTGGTTTATGATTATCATATCATATCATTCATGACATATCATGACATTTGCATTGTGGATGTCGCCGCTTATAGCCGCGATCCGACTGCGGTACAACATCGTGCATTGTCAGAGTAGACGATGCATACCTTTACCTTGTTGGGTAAAGGTGCGATGGAGCATAGCATACATATGCATTACATTGTGGAAAGATCATTTGCATTCTTATGCAAGATATTGAGGTGAATTTATTTTGCAATCAAACGCAACTTCATAGTTGCAATGTGGAAATTGACTCATGAGAGTCTCTTGTGGAATGAGTAATGTGGTTGTGGTTGTGGAATGGGGTTTATCCCTTGTGGTATGGTAGAGGTTGTGATTGTGGCATGAGATTCTTCTCTCCTGTGGTAATCGTTGATAGCGATTGTGGATGTGAGAAATAGTAAAGTTATGAGGTAAAACATGTTAATACTCTATTGTCATTGGTAGTGGTAGTGGTGAATAATATGAAGCGATTGATCAAGATTTTGTTGTTAATATTTTACTATCTTTGGTAGTAAATATGGTTGAGGCTATAATTGTGTTCATTATGAGAATTGGATATTGATACTTAATATCTTTGTAGTTTAATTAGCTTGTAAATGAATGTGGATTCACATTATGGATGTGGACATATGGATACTTTAATGATGTTGTATATTTATTTGTAGTCTGATTAGCTTGTTAAACAGTTTGCTTGCTGAGATTTTTATCTCACCCTTGTTTCCCCCCCTACAGGTGTTTGTTGAGCATTCATGGGATGGGTAGAGCGGCACCACAATAATGCACTTGGTTCATCAACTCATGTTGTAATAAAGACGATGAAATTCTAGCCAAATGCTTAACTATTTGTGGATGATTATGTTGTTAAATAAGGATGGACTTGTGAACCATTCTTTGTTTAATCTGCTAGAGGTTGTTTAATTATTGAACTTGTTACCGTCATCTTTATTCCCTTAGTTGTTTATGCTTCCGCTTAGTGCTTCTTGTCTAGAGTTCTTTGTCGAATTAATTTTGTCTTGAAATTATTGGCTAGTCAGTAGAGTGGTTAAGTAGCATTCCAGGGTAATGTGGATCCTGGGGTGTTACACATCGCCTTTTGCAGATTATGCCAAAACCTTTTCAGATGGATAAAGAACGTACAATTTGGAGTTGTACAACAAAAGTTATAGATATTTTATTTTAGCCGATATTTCTGTCTATTAATTCGAGCCAATGATTTGAGCCGTGGGCCAAATTTTGTTAAAGGCAAAATCTGAACTTTTGCCCAACTAGACTTTAGTAGGTTTTGTTCTTAGCTTTTCAGATTGTTAAAGAAAACCAATTTTGGTTTAGCCAATAAAAAGTTATGTCCGATACCGTGCTGCTGTCCAGGCTTGTTAGACAGATCTGGACAGATTCTGTTCCGCTGTTTCATTTATCTGTTAGTAAATTAAATTGGCCGAATTGGCTTACCTTGTCAACTAGAGTATTGTAGATATGTCAGTTAAGAATCCATAGAAATTGGTCTCACCTCATTCCGAGTCCCAGACCAATAGATATGATTTTTACCGTTCTGCTGTCCAGTTTCGGGTTGTGCCTGAGTAGTCTGTTTTCAGATTAGAGCTAATTAGTTAATTGTGGACTGTCGGGAAGTCGTTGTAGTACGTTAATGGAAGCGCTATGTTATATGTTGTATTTATTTCGAGTACTTACTTATGTAGGCAGAGAGGCTTCGGTTTAGGGACATCCTCTTTACCTACTACATGATTGTTGCGGAAGGCAAGTACCTTGCCACCTTTATTGATTGTGATTGGTGAATGTTTTTATGATCTTGTTGTGATTCCGTATAATACATGAGAAGGTGGTTTGTTTATGTTTTGATATATGTGTTATATCCATGTTTAGATATCATGTCTTTCAATATTCTCAATCCATGTTATACATTCATTTTGCATGTTTCATCCACGGGAGTGGATTTGAAAGACCCATCAATTCCAGAATGGGCATGTAAGACCCATTAATTCCATAATGGGCAACTTTGGACACCCGTATGAAACGTTCTTCATACGGGAATTGGATCCCCGCATTTTTGTTAAGATGCGGGCTTAAGTGAACACCGACGGGTGTGTCACTCGCTATCTGAGTATAAGCATGTGTACAGTCCATCCTTGATTGCATTCATTCATTTCAAGTATTTCTTAAGTACTCAATCGATTCAATGTTCGCATTCTTAAATGGTGATATCCTGTTTGTATATATGTTCTGTCTCTTTCACTGTACTTGCTGAGTCGTGGACTCACTCTTGCGTTGTTTGTTTATTTTAGGTAACCCCTGATGTTGGCTCACTTGGGAGGGAGTAGACACGCACTACTTGTTCACAACATCAAATTCATGTTCAAGACTAAATTTTAGTACCATATTTCATTCGTTAATGATGAACTGTAATAATTAAACTATAATTGGAGAAGGAAGGATACCTTCTCCACGATGATGTTGATTTATTACTGAATGCGAACCTTCTTTATTGATTATCAGTATTAAATAACTTAGAAGGTGAAGGAAGGATACCTTCACCATGTCCTGTTTATGTTAATCTTGTCATTTGGTTGATATAGTTATTTCATATTCTTCCGCAATGTGTAGATTGTTAGAGTAATTAGGTGGCATCTTGGCTTAGAATAGCCGGGTGTTACGGTTGGTATCGAGCAGGCTTTAGGTCCGTGGTAATTAAGTTATTAAATTGACACACTTGTACCTGATGAGGTGGGGTTGAAAATTACATTGCTTCCGCAATATCTCTGTTATTATGTTTCATTTTGTTGAGCAATTGTTGAATTGCTACGTACTATCATCCTTGTTGGTAATATATGATCTGCTATGATATTCAATATCTATGAACTAATACTATGATTGTCATGAGATGATCCTATATATTCATAGTTGAGTATTTTGGTGAAGCGTGTTGTTATCGGATGATAAGAAGTGGAGGTCGTGGTTGTTACTCAGGATTCACGTGTTACACCACCATTCGCGAGACGTGGTTAGAGGAGTAGTTACCCAGTATCATCGTTTGGTGCTAAGTGTGAGTTGCTTTAGAAAGTTGTTCTCTTCCTTCATTTCGAATTTGGCAATTCATGTCTGTGGTGGTTGATGAATTTCTCCGGGTTTGTGGTTCATGATAGTTTATGGTTTTCAATAGATCCCTCTTGGTTCTCAAACAATTATTGCTTTTCATTGTTGAGTTGCTTTTACCACTTGTGGTCGTTGTCAATTGGCAAAATTGATGTTTTCATGGTTGCTCCTTCTTTCTCATTGAAAAAAAAAGAATGACTCATTTACTCGTTTGATAGCTTGGTTAGTGAGAGTTTTCCGCTGTAAGTTCGTTTGCATGGGAAAGCTTTGGCTTTATGCGTTTCTTTTGGATTACTTCGAGCGTTGAGGTTTGAAGTCTCTCTTTTGCTGAAGTAAGGTATTAGAATCCTTTTGTGATGTCTTGCTATGCTTAAAATGAGAAGTTATAACTAAATGAATAAATTGTTACGATATGAGTTACCAAGTTGGGTTATTAGCATGATGCAAATCAATTATTCTTAACTACCATCCATGAAAATGAAATTGATTAATTTGAAATGTCCTTGGATTTGATACATGGTGTATGTTAAATAAAGACTGTCCACATCCATTCAGAACCTATAGATCTTACGTAAGAGCTAGATTTGTCTATTTCCTGGTATGCTAAAATTGTTGAAACTTGCATAAAGGACCGGATGGGTCTTTGGTGTATCGATTCGTGAAACCTTGTTTATAGAAAATTATGTTAGTGAATCTTTAATCATGTTTTGAAATGATTTCTGAACAAAGGTGAAATGTGAATCTATGTTTACATATGGTTATGTGATTGCAAATGGAATTAGTACTGTATGTACACACATGATTAATACCATCATCGATTGTTAATGAGCGCTGAAGAAGGTGTTAAGCAACACCAATAGTTGAGTAGATTAATTTCGTAAGTAGTCTTTGCTATCGTGCCTTGTGATATTGATATTGCTTAGCATAATCTTGTTATAATAAATTTGTTTCAACCTTGTGGTTTGTGTTCCCTTTGGGAAGTTTTAGGATGGAGTAATAAAGTTTGATGATTCTTGGAACTAGTGAATGTTGTCGACATTGTCAAAATGTGAGAATAAGGTTAATTCTCGTAGTAATTTCATCACCCATGGTGATATTTCCTAAATGATCAAATTTCAAGTTTTGTGTTCATGATCTTTTGGGGGTTCAGGCTTTATGTGGTAAATGAAGTTTATCGAGTAGCAATATGTTGCAAAGTGATAATGGTTCTTCAGTTATGCAAGTGCTTTGATTTCGAATACTTATTTGTTCTTATCTGTTAAGGTTTGATATTCTCTTCTTGTGAGGCTTAAGTGTTCAACTGTGGACTCCACTTATGTTCTATAAGTTCATTGCTTAATTGGTTTCTTCCTTGGTCCGTGTTGGTCACGAGTGGTAGATGAGTTTTCTAGTTGGTGAAAGTCGTTTCCATTTGTCTCTTCTTTTGAGAAAGAATCAACCCATTCTTTTCACGTGGGTCTTTCGAAGTGTTTTCTAATTGTTGTTGTGAAATTGATGTTAATACCCATAGTAATTTGATCGCCTTTGGTGATATCGTTCAGATGAGAATATTTCAAGTTTAGCTTTCGTGATATTTTCTTTGAGCTATTGAATCATCTCGTAGCTGAAATTATTTTAAATAAATTGAGGTATTGAATTGTCTTGTTGCTTCTTAAGAGATTCATGTGATTGAATCTTAACGGAGTTCTGGTTTGAGTTGGCAACGTGAAGGCGCAATTAAAGAAAATTATGTTGGTTCCCTTAAGAGGAGATTAATCGCTTGCTTTTCATGAAATCCGTAATTGGAAAAGTTTGAGTTTGGTGATTGAGATTATTTGGATCTCATGTTTCTTGTGTAGTTGAGCAGTTACGAACAAATATGACGTATTGAAGAATTTCATTGGTTCTTAATTAGTCCTTGTGGTTTGGACTAAAGATCTTATCTTGTGCGTTGTGGCAAGCGATGTTAGTCAAAGAATTAATTTCAGTGTTAAAGGAAAGAGTGCAGTAGGAATATTTGAGAATTTGAGTCAAGTTTTGTAACTTGTAGTTATTCGAATTGTTCATAAACTTTTTGCTCTTTTCACTCAAGAGTTGTCGAGTTTCAATCGCAATGCTATTTCTCTTAATGGTGGTTATTTGCTATTCCCTTTTCGAGGGATGCGTGCCCTCCGCTGTGAACTCAACTTTCGTTTTTCCAGATCTTCATTACAGTTATTTCTTTTGGTTTCGTGCTCATTGTGGCAGCAACATTTTCTGTCGGTGAAACTTGTCCTTGTTCGCCTCTTTCTTTTGAGAAAGGATCAATAGTTTTGTGTTGCAAAACTTTGCAAAACGTAAGTTGTTATTTGTTTGGTGGTGGTTAAGTGTTTGTAGAGGTGAGATTTTTTTTGTTACCAAGCTAATGGAGGAGTAATAGAAAATGAGTTGGTTTTGACTGAGCCTCTTGGAGGAAGTTGATTCGGATGGAATGTATGGTTTCAAGTAAAATTGTATATTGTTCGATTAAGTAGGACCTATGGAATAGTGTAGTTCCAGAACTTTGGTTCATGTTGAAATGTTGGGGATTATCAAATGTATGGAAACCTTAATCAATGTTATAGAGTAAAAACAATTGGAAAATATTGCGATGTTGTGTGAGTGATTCCTGATGATGTCAATGAGTGAGTATGTCGGAATTGTGGGGATGTTAGAGATTTAATCCGATGATTTCACTATTTGTTATAAGAGGAATTCGTTGTAGAGGTCTCGGAGGTTAAATTGGGCTTTTCATTTTCATGCTAGACTTTTGGTCGCCCAAAGATTTGTGTGTCGAGAGATAGAAAAGCTGGAGTATTCGAGTAGTGGAATGATTGACGATAGAACCCTTACGGTGTAGTTCATGGCGGTGTACCGAGGATTACGATGTGTTTTTCTTGAAAGTTGGAGGTGATGAAATTGCATGGGTTTTGAGGTGCTTTGGTGCCTTCTATCAAATTAACGTCATCAGTTGAAGGAGTTGTCTAGAGTGTTCAGTGGAATCAATAGAGTCTCTCTACAAAGGTATGGATGATGTATTTGGTTTAAGCCTAATTTGAGGATGTTAAATTAAGAGGTTTGAGACCGTGTGGTATGCGATGAATTCGACTCGATTTTGGTATGTGTGGTTCTTATCGGTTCAGGAAGAATAAAGGAAGTTTTGATTTGGGCATTTAAAATGATTCCTCTTTTAGTTTTCGTGACGTTTATTCGCAATTTGCCACTTGGAAAGTGGAAAGGTTTTCTTGATGAAATTCGATTTGAGTTTACTCTTGATTACTCGATTAGTAACGTATAGTTGTGATGTGAATCTTTCTTATTCGGATGTGTTTTGCGGTAAAAGAGTTTGCTTAAAAGAATTCGATTGTATGTTTAGGTTAAAGGAGGTGATCCTTGTTTTCAGTGAAGAGTTGTCGAACCCGGGAGCGAAGGATCCCGAATTCTCTATGTTCAAACACCACCGAGATTTCCGGTGTACGATCTCACAAAAATGAATATCACATTCATATCACAAAACGTAAATGGCATTAAATAAATAAGCATTTAATACAAATGAGTCGAATAATAATATCAAATGTCAAATGATAAACACAGTGGAAATAACATAATAGTGGGAGCCACACGATGCGCCACAGCAATCGTGCTGGTCAAGGCCTACTCGTCGGTCCTCACCGTCAAGATAGCAGTCTTCTCCGAATAAGATTTATTCAGAAGAGTGAGCACTACTACCGTGCTGCATAAGTCACACCAATATTGAATTTAAATGCATGCATAAGGAAACAAGTGAGTATGGCGGGGTTGTTTGCATAAACAACATTTTCAGTTTGATTAAGCATAGTAGTTTCTAAGGCAATTTTATACTATGGATAAAATCATATTTTGAAATAACAATGATATAATGTGGATAACCTCCAATGATAAAGTGAAGGATCCCCTCCTAACACTTGGCTTCCCGCCCAAAATTTCATAAGGATTAACCATCCTCAACATTTAATAAAGCATTTTAAAACCAAAAACAATTCTAACTTTAAGTGGCTTTGCTAGCATGTCCATGACCGCGGACGCGACTATTCGAATAGTTTCTACTCTGCAGAGTTGGTACAACTTTACCCACACGAGGTGACATGCTCGTTATGTCGGCCAATTCACGCTTCCGTAGGCGTGTGACTGAGCAATTACCATGAGGCCTTTACAATGTTTTATCCTAGTACATTCATGCCCGCTAAGGTTTCACCCCTTTGGACTGACCGTCCTCCGGAAGCCCCCTCTTGCGCCAAGTGGGAATAAAACGTCTAACCGACACCCACAAAATCACATGACATAAATATACTAGGACATCACAAATTAGTTAGCCAAATCCTGCCCATACAGGACATGTGGTGGTACGTTATGGCATAGCAATAAGCGGCTCAAAGACCGGTCCTCAATTGACTTGGGCGTCATTCCTACAACCCATGGGCCTTGATCTTAACGGATCAAACCTGCATAAACCTGCACCCACCATTCCGACCATTTCGCCCAAGTCCAAACCCATTTTGATTTTATTTTGAATAAAAACTCCATTTATAAACTCATGTGGTAAGACAATACCACAATGTCAAGTTTGAAAACAATTTGTAGAAATCTGGTGTAAACCCTCCCAAATTCTGTAAATGTGGACTAAGCTTTCTTGAGCATATATTTGAATTTTGGTAATATCTTGCCTATGGTATCAAGGTAGTTAGATACAACATTCAAATTTGGCCATACAATAACATATGGAATTAACTATGTGTAAAACAGGATATTAAAATATTTATAACAACATATGCATGCATTAAGGAATTTAAAAACTGAAAATAACTTAAAATAATAGGGGCAATATGGTCAATGGTGTAACTTGCCTTGGTCGATGTCTTGAAATTCTAAATCTTCAGTTTGATCGAACTCTCAGAGTCGTCGAATTCTATCTGTGAAAATCGACAAATTCAATGCAAATTCAAATAAATTCAAAAACATAGCTCAAATTAACTCCAAACTGAAATATTTTGGTTTAGTTAGCTAGATTATAATTTTATATAAATTTTGCAATTTGAATCACTCAATTTGGAGTTCAAATGCAAAAGTTATGAATTTTTGAAGTTTATATCTAAATCTGAAATTTTATTGAATTTCGAATTATTTTCCTCACGAAAATCCATTTATTGCGCAATGATTACGTCACTACCATGATTTCGGAAATAAAAGATTTTAAAAGAATTACGACAGTGGGCGCCATGAGTCGGTGACTCGGCCCATGCGGACCAAGTCCATGAACCTTGGAAGATGCCGCGCGGTGGACCAAGCCACGCGTGTGTGTGGCGCCGACCGCGGCGCCACATGGGCGTACACGCAAGCGCGAGGTGAGGTGGCGCCGAGGTGGCAAGGCCACGTCGGCCGACGGTGAAAGTGCTCGGCGGCGAGCTAGCCGGCGTTTGGCGGCGCTCCGGCGAGTGTGGGTGGTACTAAAGAAAGAGGGCAGTGCGGGGATCCTGATGCACTACCTTGGGGTGGCGGAACGGGGCGTTTTGGTCGTCGGCGACGAGGTTTGGCGGCGGCGTCGCTCGCTCGGTGAAGTAGGCACTCGAGGTCCTCCGGCGGCGAGTGCGCACCGTGAAGGCGAGGTGGCGGCGAAGGTGACGGTGGTGTCGGAATGGCTGAGGACGGCTTGCCGGCGCGGAGAAGACAAAACACGAAGCTTCGGCCGGCGATCTTCAACGGCGAAATACAGCGCAACGAGGAGGTGAGGGGAATGGTGAGTGAGGGGGTTGAGATGAGTGAAGAGAGGGGCGCCCGGGGCTTCCTTTTAGGCGCCGGGGAGGCCGGGAACAGCGGGCGTCGTGGGCGCGGCGGTTGCGGGGAGTTGTGGCGCACGAACGGAGAAAAAGGGGAAAACAGCGTGGGGAGGTGGCGGAGACCAGCGCGACTTCGTGCGCACGACGCGAGGAGTGCGGGGTGGTTAGCTGCGGCCGTTAGTGAAGCTTGATCGCGTGCGAAAATGGCGGTCGTGGGCTCGTCCGCGCGGAGAAGAAGGAGGAGGAAGAAGAAAGGTTACGGGCCGTTGGATTTTGATCCAACGGTCCACGCATTGATAGGCGGCGTGCAAGGAGACTAGCGATTCGCCGTTAGATTTAGATCGCACGCTCTCATTGGTGGTGGCATTCGGACTGTGCGGTAGTCACAAAGGATCTTGACCGTTGATTCAAGATCCAGTGGCGGAGATGAGATGGGGGTGCGTACGTGCGGTGTGTGCGTTGGATTTTAATCCAACGGTGGATGGATAGGTGAGAGAGAGAGAGGCGTGTGGTCGGGTCGGCGGGCGTGGAGGGAAATTTGGGCCGGAGCCTTTGGGTTTCGGCCCAAACACTGTTAGAGGATTTTCTTTTGCTTTTCTATTTGTTTTAATTCTGATAATTCATAATAGCTTTAGAAAATAGCAAAATACTTCCAAAATTATGGAAAAATTCACAGAAATTCCCATACTCATTCTGGACTTAATAAAATTATTTCCAACTATTTGCTGGCTTTTAATTTTGCAAATAAATTTGTTTTAGCTTTAAAATATTTATAAAAAGCTTTTGAAAATTCAGGAAAACCACAAACATAAATAAGCTTTTAAATTTTACAGAAATTGAAATTTGGGCTGTTACAAGAGTTCAATTGAGAGGTGGAACAAGAGATCTGTGTTCTAATGTGCATGTTGTGTGGTTCGGCATCAATGGGAAGGTTAACCTGAGTTCTTTGGGTTGTTTTCGATAGTGTCGTTTCGCTAAGACCGTCTCGGGTTCCTACGCGTTGTACTCACTTTTGGTTTCTTTTGGTGTGGAGTGAGTACCTGAGAGATCCGGAGTTTGTTATTCGTTAACAACGTTGACCATCGAGTAAGATCTTACATTCGAGTCTTGTCCGATGAGTGTACCTGAAGTTGTAGGGTTGAGTGTTAGGACTTTCGTTTTTCACGTCTTTGTGTTGTGGTTCTCGATCCGAGAGAGGTGACTTGAGAGTTGGATATTCGCTTGGGTGGCGTTAACGATTTTGGTCGCAACGGGTATCATTTACCGTTGTTAGTTCTTAGTTATGGTTGTTCTTTCGTAGAGAGTGTGTGAGGATTCGAGGTCGAATCCTATTTAAGGGGTAGAATGTAATATCCGTTTGATTTAGAACGAAAAAACAATGTGGTTTTAAATCGAATTCAAATGAAAAGGAGAAATTTTGGCGTTTGCTGTTCTTTCCAACTTTGGGCTGGGCCTTTGGCTGTGAGCCCAAGAGAGGGCCTTGTAGACCCAGAGGGGCAGCCACAAGGCCTTTGGGGGCCAAAGGCCCATGATTTGTTCGGCCAAAGGGGTGCACAAACCTAGCACCCCCACCTCCCACTCCTCCCTCCTATGGCCGCCTGTCCGTCCCTCTTCCTTGCGCCCTGCCTCCTCCTCCTCTTGGCGCCTCCCCATTGGTGCTGCACCTCCCTACCTCTTGGAGCCATCTTCCTCCTAGTGCCGAACCGCATTGCCGCCGGTTTTTGCGAAGGAAGGAGGGGTTTTGCGGGGCTGTCGTTCAAAAAGGAGAGGAGGAGGGAGATCGTCGTCTCCAGAGTTCTTCCACCTGTTTCCTGGTTGCTGCAAGGGTAACGAATACCGATCCTCGTCGTTTGATTAATGGTAGATGCGATTTGGTTCATATTTGATTAGATCGAACTGCTGCGTTCAGAAAATCAATTCTGTCCAGATTGTTGTGGGGTCTGTTTCGTGGTTTTAGAGGCCGAATATGAGTTTATCATCTCCTAGAGATATTTAGGTCTTGTTCTTAGCTTTCAGTGGCCGCCAAGATCACCTCATTCCGACTTTCGAGTCAAAAGTTATGATAGATTTAATATCTGCTGTCCAGAATTCTGACGAGAATTACCTTTTGAGTTGTCTTTTAAAATAGGTGTATGTTAATTGACGAATCGGGGTTTCATCCCAACTAGGTTATGGTAGAGGATTCGATAACCTTTTCAGATGGATAAAGAACGTTCAATTTGGAGTTGTACAACAAAAGTTATGGATATTTTATTTTAGCCGATATTTCTGTCTATTAATTCAGTCAACAGATTTGAGCCGTGGGCCAAATTTTGTTAAAGGCAAAATCTGAACTTTTGCCCAACTAGACTTTAGTAGGTTTTGTTCTTAGCTTTTCAGATTGTTAAAGAAAACCAATTTTGGTTTAGCCAATAAAAGTTATGTCCGATACCGTGCTGCTGTCCAGGCTTGTTAGACAGATCTGGACAGATTCTGTTCGCTGTTTCATTTATCTGTTAGTAAATTAAATTGGCCGAATTGGCTTACCTTGTCAACTAGAGTATTGTAGATATGTCAGTTAAGAATCCATAGAAATTGGTCTCACCTCATTCCGAGTCCCAGACCAATAGATATGATTTTACCGTTCTGCTGTCCAGTTTGGGTTGTGCCTGAGTAGTCTGTTTTCAGATTAGAGCTAATTAGTTAATTGTGGACTGTCGGAAGTCGTTGTAGAACGTTAATGGAAGCGCTATGTTATATGTTGTATTTATTTCAGTACTTACTTATGTAGGCAGAGAGGCTTGGTTTAGGGACATCCTCTTTACCTACTACGCAGATTAGCTTGCGGAAGGCAAGTACCTTGCCACCTTTATTGATTGTGATTGGTGAATGTTTTTATGATCTTGTTGTGATTCCGTATAATACATGAGAAGGTGGATTGTTTATGTTTTGATATATGTGTTATATCCATGTTTAGATATCATGTCTTTCAATATTCTCAATCCATGTTATACATTCATTTTGCATGTTTCATCCACGAGTGGATTTCAAGTCCCACCATTCCAATGTGGGCGGTGTTGGACATTGTCATGTCCGTCCACGGAGTGGATTTGAAAGACCCATCAATTCCAGAATGGGCATGTAAGACCCATTAATTCCAGAATGGGCAACTTTGGACACCCGTATGAAACGTTCTTCATACGGGAATTGGATCCCCGCATTTTTGTTAAGATGTGGGCTTAAGTGAACACCGATGGGTGTGTCACTCGCTATACCGGTATAAGCATGTGTACAGTCCATCCTTGATTGCATTCATTCATTTCAAGTATTTCTTAAGTACTCAATCGATTCAATGTTCGCATTCTTAAATGGTGATATCCTGTTTGTATATATGTTCTGTCTCTTTCACTGTACTTGCTGAGTCGTGGACTCACTCTTGCGTTGTTTGTTTATTTTAGGTAACCCCTGATGTTGGCTCACTTGGGAGGGAGTAGACACGCACTACTTGTTCACAACATCAAATTCATGTTCAAGACTAAATTTTAGTTCCATATTTCATTCGTTAATGATGAACTGTAATAATTAAACTATAATTGGAGAAGGAAGGATACCTTCTCCACGATGATGTTGATTTATTACTGAATGCGAACCTTCTTTATTGATTATCAGTATTAAATAACTTAGAAGGTGAAGGAAGGATACCTTCACCATGTCCTGTTTATGTTAATGCTGTCATTTGGTTGATATAGTTATTTCATATTCTTCCGCAATGTGTAGATTGTTAGAGTAATTAGGTGGCATCTTGGCTTTCGAATAGCCGGGGTATTACAAGTGATCGTAGACCTGTATGGTCGTAGACCTACGTGATCGTGGACACTGATCGTGAATAGTGGTCATAGACCTGTGTGGTCGTAGACCTACGTGGTCGTGGACACTGTTTGTGAACAGTGGTCATAGACCTTGGTCGTAGACCTACGTGATCATAGACCTGTGTGGTCGTGGACACTGTTTGTGAATAGTGGTCGTAGACCAGCGTGGTCGTGGACACTGTGGTGAACAGTGGTCGTAGACCTGTGTGGTCGTGGACACTGTTTGTGAACGATGGTCGTGAACCCTCGTGGTCATAGACACGTGTGGTCGTGAACTGCGCGTGGTCATGGACGCTGTTTGTGAACAGTGGTCGTAGACCTGCGTGGTCATAGACTTGTGTGTTCGTAGACCTGGTCGAAAACCTGTTTGAGGACCTGGTCGAGGACCAATCAGTATGACCGCATTCCTTGAGCGGAACTACTACGCAGTGAAAGTTTCGAACTTTTGTTGGTGGTATGTATTTTTCAGAGAGACACCTTTTGAGCGTGTTTTTGCTCTCCTGGAAAACGGTAGTACCGGGCTCTTTGAGTGGAACTACCGGAGAGCAGAACTACCGCATGTTCCTTGGCAGTAGTACCACGCCGCTTTTGCAACGGCTAGTTTAGAGCGCTTTTTGCTGCTAATTTCGACCGTTTTAGTAGATGCGAGTGATCTGGGTGGTGAATAAGCGTACTACCGCCGTGCTATTTTTTCTCGAACTTCCCCAACGGCTAGTTTTTGTGTATGGGCTATAAATATCCACCTTGGCCGGTTGTGGGAAAGGTAGCGTATGGTTGCTGGTGCCATTCCTATTCCTTTACTCTATTCCTTTGAGTAAAGAGTAAGACCTCTACACTCTTTTGTACATGTGTTGCACTTAGTGAGCTTTGAGAGTCAAATCCTAGTGCATGTGTTGCATTAGGTAGTGGATTGTGTATCCATTGAGATTAGACACTTGATTCGTTCAAGTGAGAGTCTTTGGCTTGTTACCCTTAGTGTTTGCCGATACCTAGACAACGTGAAGGCGTCATTGTCCGTTGGTCTTCTCAAAGAAGCTTGTGAGAAGGCCCTGTGGTTGTGAGTGGTTTTGTGTTCGTCATCTCCAGAGTGGAGGAAGAGCAACCCCAAGTGGATCGAGATGTTAGTTCATTTTGGAACCAGTCCAAGTGGTTGGACTTACCTCGGAGGTGTTGGCTTAATTTGTGAAGCCGATCCAATTGGTTTTGGCTTACCTCAACGTGGATTAAGAGAGACCAACAAGTTTTCGAACACCATGGTAAAACATTCTTGTGTCATTGTGGTTTGTTCTCTTGTGCTTTACTTTGTGCAATTTACTTTCGTAGAATTAAATTGCTTATTCATCTTTCTATGATTTCTATCATTCAATAGTCTTATATTGTTGGTGCACTTAGTAAAGACTAGTTGATTTAGGTTTTAATTGTGTAAAATCGATTTGTTGTTAGCTTCCGCATTAAAACTCGATTTTAGCCAAAGAAGTTTTTAAAACCGCCTATTCACCCCCCTCTAGTCGGCCTCCTCGATCTTACAAGTCACAACCGGGCGCGAGGTGGACTAAGGTCCCTGCGCTCGGGGCCCACCGGTCAATGATGTGAGAGAGAGAGAGAGAGAGTTATGTTTTAGGATTTTTGATTTTCTGCCGATTTATTATCCCATTTTATTTACTACACAAATGAAGTCCAAATTTCATGAAAATTTTTGTGTAGGCTTTTGACCTAATTTAGTTGCTTCTGCAAATTTTTCGGATGTTAATACTTTCTGTGAATTTCTACAAAATTCGTAGAAGTTTGTATTTTGTGCTTTTGTAAATATTTTCCTAAACAAGACTTCATATAAAATCTTGGGTGAATTATATCTGGATAATATGCTCAAATAATTCTATCCTTTAAATTTATTTACTTTTTATCTATTTCCTTTTAGCACCTTTTTGTTTGTAGTTCAAGTGTTATTTTTAATTCAAAACCAACTTAACATAGCATATTTTATATGTAAATGATCAAGGAAAATTTCTCTAATGCATTTATATTATATAATCCCAGAATTAGGATTTTGGGATGTTACACACATGAAGATAACATAAAACGCTAGCAGGGTGTAATTTTGGTATTAGAAGTAGTTAGTATAAATCTAGGTAAATGTAATGAAGTAGGAATAGAGATAATTACTAACATATAAGCCCTGTGGCTTTGGAGCTCTCCCAAAGCGCGCTCGCCGGCGGAAAACACCGTCATCGATTGTCCCCGCCGCCTCCTCGCGCGCCCGTCGCCGGTGCGCTTGATGGGAACGAGCGCCGCTCGTGCAGCCACGTCGCCCCGAAAAATCTTCGTCGCGAGCCCTCATCCCGCTGCTCTCCCTCCGATCCCAGGCGGTGCGCTCGGTGGCGGCGCGCGGTCCTCGCGTGTCCATGTCGCTCCAAGAGCTGCGTCGCGAAGCTCTTCGGCGCGCTCGCGTGGGCCACGTCGCCTCGCTAGCTTCGTTCTTCGCGAGTCTTCGTCTCGCTTATCTCTATCCTCACGTTGCCCTCTTTCACACCGGCCCGCTACTCTCTCCCTCTCCCTTCCTCTACTGCTCCTTCAATCTCCTTCCCCAACCGCCTCCTCCCCTCTCGCTCAGCTACTCTCCGTCGCCCCTCTCGTCCAGCGTCGCTGCTTACCCCCCCGCTTCTGCTCCTGCTCCTTCGCCGCCTACCGCCCCCTCCCTCTCCCTCATCCTCCTCGCTTCCTCTCAACCCACTCTCCCCTGCTTCTCCCTCCCCAAACGAATCTCGTGCCCCACTTCTGCTCCTTCTTCTCATGTCTGCTCCTGGTCTTCTTTTCCCCTTCGCCTAGCGTCCCTGCCTCCGCTGTTGGTCCGGATTTCAGCACTGCGTGCCGCGCCCCGCTCCTTCTTCAACTCCCGGTCCCCTCCCTCTCCCTTCTTTGCCTGCTTCCCTCCCCACCCGCCGCCCCTTGCTGCGTTGTAGATGGTGTCTTGCAGATCTGCATTAATATATTTCCTATGATTTATTATCAGATTCCGTGTTCAGTTTTTATATAAGCTTTTTTGTTTATGACTGATGTTTCGCTTTGACAACAAAAGCATCTTCACCACCAGAAGAGTTGCTATCTGGATCTGATGGGGTTGTGGTTCTTCTTTATCTATATATGATGCTCCGCGATACCAGCCCTCTACAGGGAAGGTACAAATATGAGCTCTTATCTATTCACTTGGCTTTATTTTGCAGCTTTAGATGATGATCCGCGATACCAGCCCTCCACAGGAAAGGTACAAATCTTAGTTCTTGTGACGACTGTAACATCCCAATCTTGGACTTGTGTTTCAAATGTAAGAAAATGAGTAGAAATTAAAACTTTTTCTTACATCGTGTAATTCCTGTATGTTGTGAACAATTCCTGTACAAGAATTATGGAAATACATAGTCACAAGTTCCTAAGTTCCTGGGATGGCATGTGACCCCTCTAGAAAATTTCACAATTTTTAGAAATTGTTTGAATATTTTTAGAGGGCGGTCAAACCCCTTTGACCCTAGTCAAACTCTAAACCAGAACCTTGCAGAATTTTTTTGGGAAACATGCACTTCATAAAAACCTCTGAAAATTTTATACAAGGTTAATATCTAAGTTAGCAAGCTCTTGTAAAAATTTCAGAATTTTTGGAGTTGTTTTACTAGCTTAAACAATTCCTCAAAATTTCAGCTCAAGTTGAAAACCCTAAGCTGGTTTCACTGTTCTTTGGGTTCGAGTCAGACTCGGGCTCGAGCCAGTGGACTTGATCGAACCAACTAGCCGCACTCTGGCTCGCTCAGTTGGCGCGTGCGTTGCGAGCCGTTGGATCACGATCGCACGATCCATGTTCGTGAGGGCGTTCGGGACTCGCGGACGCACCATCTAATTCAGACCGTTGGATTAAGATCCAACCATCCTAGTTCACTGGGCTGTTCGGGTCACTCGAGGGTCTCAATTGATCTCGACCGTTCGTTCTAGATCGGGCCGCTCTGATTGACCGGAGTGTTAGAAACCCTCAGCCGACCCCTTTTAATCGTGACCGTCCATCTTGAATCCAACGGTCAGGGCGGCTCCTTCTATTCTTCTTCTTCCTCGCGAGCCCGTACGCTCGTGCGAGCCATGGCAGAGAGAGACGCTTCACCTTGTCACTTCGAGCTCGCCCTCGTCAACGTCTCTCTGTGGGGCATTAAATGCGCCCTAGGCTTTCGGCTCCCATATCCTAATGTTCACTTGCTCCCATCATTTCTTTGGTCTATGGCAGCTCCATGAACCGAGCTCACCTTAGGGCTTTCATTTTTGCCAAACCCTAATCCTTCCTCTATATAAAGCCCCCTAGAGCCCCTCCTGGTGTTCCTTTACACCACCCATAGTTTCTTTTTTTTTTTGGAGCTCATCACCACTGAAATTCTCAAATCACCATTGGAGGCTGTGGAGCTCCATTGTGAACTTGGGTGCTCCAGTGGTTCATCTTCAAATCTTTTTGCACCCTTTCGAGCTCCTTAACCTCCTTTGCATTTTCCCTAACTTAATTTGGGTTGATATTCTCAGGAATGGACCAATTTTAAGTTTGGATCTTTTTCGGCCGATTCTACCCCTTTTCTTCCTCAGTTCCGCTAAGTGGTTCTTTTGCAATTAATTGCTTGTGGAGCTTCTTTGAGCTTTAATGAAGCTATTTTGATCACCCATGGTGTTCATTTTGCTCAGGTTACCATTTTCATATCTTCTTCCCAACTCGTGGACTCCTCCTCGATCAAAGCTTTTTCGGCCATCTTTGAAGCTCTCCTTGGTCAAGGTAGCTTCTTATTAGTCCTTAGATGCTGTGACACGCGCTTCTTTGGACAATGCGGAGCTTTTTGTGCATTTTCACTTTCGGCCGTTTTGGTCACCTTTGATCTTTTCCGGCTCGCCGACGTTCTGGGCCATTACCACCGGCGAGGTCACCACCTTTGGGTCCGCAAGCCTATTGCGAACCCATTTTGGTAGTTTGTGGGCGCCGCCGCGGCGAGCCGCGGCGAGCCCTCTTTCTCGTTCGGTTTTGCGGATGAGAACTCTGCTCTGCGCCGTCGTTAGGACACTATTAATGACTAATCATTGTTAATCATTGCTAATCATGGGTTAGTAATAAATGGTTGTCTTAATATTGCTTGTGTGTCACTGACGGGTGGGGCCCCAGCCACTTAAACCCCTCTGTGCGAAAACATTAGGACACATTTAATGTTAATCATCACTAATCATTAGATTGGTATTTAATCGTTATCCTAAACCACCCTCTGTGTCACTGACATGTGGGCCCATGCATTTAAAACTGCCCAGCACACTTAAAACCCTCGTGTGTTTTATGCGTGTATCGTGGACCGTTGATCTCGTGATCAATGGCCTAGATCTTCGGGGACCTGCAGGCCTCCGAACACTGCACGTCACTCGGGGCCGTCCATCTCACGATCTACAGCCGAGATCGTGGGTACTTTCGGAAACCCCCCCATTGCAATATCAATCTCAGCCGTCCATCTCTAGATCTGTGGCTGAGATGCGTGTGCTGTTCGGGCCCCCCGATTGCACTTGCGCTCTGAGCCGCTCATCTTGAGATCTACGGCCGTGGTTGATCAAGGCAATTGTGTCGCCCGAATGTTCCTATTCACGTGGACTGTTGGATCTAGATCCAACGGTGACTCTCTTTAGGTTCGCGCGCGTGCGTTATCCCCAGCGTGCGTGGGACGTTAGATTTTGCATCTGAGGCCCATATTGCTCCACGTCATTTATTTCTGTTAAGTTTGTTTATATTTCGGGAAGCATTTATTTGCCAACTGAAAATTGTTTTAAACTTTAGAAATTCATAACTAATTCAATTCAAATCCTTTTTAAATGATTCCAGCGAGGTTAAATTCTTTATTAACTAAGGTTTAATATAAAAATGTTGTTAGACATGTTTCTGTACCAGAAAATTTTGTAAACATTATTAACTTGATTTCAGCCATTTTAGAATATTCCAGTAATTGAATAAAACCTTGTAAAATGCATATCTTTTCTCAGTATAACTCCAAATTGTGCAAACCCAATTTTGTTAAATTCCCTATTAGTGTACTTTATATGAAATAGGTTTTGATCATGGTTATGTTTCATTAGTAACATGTGCTAGGTTTACAACCTAAAAATGATTATAAGTAATTCATTTTAACTCCAAATTTAGTAAACCCAACTTTGTTTGACCTTAGGATGCATTTTCTACCTAGTATAAAAATTTGGGCCTTAGATCATTCTAGAAATTTTAGCCATGAACAGTACCTTTAATTAATTTCATTGGAATTAACCGGTGAGAGAACTTGTTTTAGCTATAAGTTTTGCATGCTTAATTCAAATGACATGATTCTTGTTTCTAAATTCATTTAAAATCATAAACTTGCTGCTGTATGAATTTCATAAGATTTGGGTGACTTTTGCTGTTGAGTTTTATTTGGTGTTCTTCGTTCTTATTGGTTTATCGCCTTTTCGCGTTAAGTTCCGAAGACATTGTTGATATTGAATCTGATCCTCAACAACTGACCTGCCTCTCCTATTATTAGAATCTAATAAAAAATATTAGCATCATTTGATCATGTTGTTCCTATTATTTTGAAATTCTAATATGTTGTTTGCAAATTCTATGTATGCATTGCTATCTTGTTTTAAAATATTGTCGATTAGTTGACCTATTATATGCATAACTGGAGGTCATTGTTTATCCTCTACTACTGAGCCTAGAGATAATTGCTGTGATTTTGGGTTCGATGGATGAGCCCTTGTCACTTAGTAGCTTTCGAGTATGTTGCTTAGCCATGCTTAGCTACCGGTAGAAATGGGCGGTTATCGACTTGTCGATAACCTTGATCACACAAACTTATTATGATACTTATATTTCAGTTTTGTGCTATGTCTAATTGCAAAAATTAAAAACTGAAAACAAAATGATTTGGACTTGGTCACAATGGTATGTTGGTGTGCTTTTGGGAGTGACTGGAATGGTGCCCGAGTCATTAAGGACCGAGTTACTTACGCCATCTGATCTTGAGCAATTCGCGTGCTAACCACACTAGAGATATATGTGACCTCTCTTGACTAAGTACTTTGGAGGGTGTTAATTAATGAGTCGCGTGTGGGTTGTATATTTAACTATATGCAACATGGACATGTTTGTGGGGAGTGGAGCACCCGCCGAGGCCAGTGTCTCCTACTCCACGTATGGGTCCTTGTGATCCATATTTCGTCGGCAGATCACTAAGGGTTAACCCCCATACGTGTGGCTCTTGATTAGCTCAATCCATTGGAAATGTCTCGTAGGACTTAGCCGTGTAGCATACCAAAGGAAGTGTGCTTAATAGCTTGGCAAAAGGCGGTCAAGTGTGGGTACATTGGTACACCTGCGAGGTTTTGAACTATTCGAATAGCCTTGTCCTAAGTTATGGACACGCTCGGACACGCCCCGTGAGAACTAGACTACAACATTTCAATTAAAACTTGATGGGTGGTATGAATCGTGATTCATGCTATGTTGTGATGGCTATTGGGTTAGTTACCTCTAGGTGGTTACTTGCTTATTTTATTATTACTTGCTGTTATTTCAATGCTTAAAACAGATTTTATCAATTGCCTTCAATCTATTACATTATTGCAAATGAAAATTGTCTTATGCGTCTAAACAACCATATAACCATTTCCTTTGAATTCAGCCCGCATGTAGCTATGTATAGGCTTGTTACTCGTAAGTCTTGTGAGTACATTATTGTACTCATCTGCATTGCTTGTTGTGCGCAGAGGAAGAGGGTGAGCCCCAAGGGCCTTACTTTTGTGAAATGTGCGGCTTTTGGGACGACCAGCTCGACAGTCTGGTTGGTTGCCTTGTGGGTTGAGGCACACTAATTGGCTTTTGTTCATAGCCATCTTATGATACTTTTGCTTCCGCTGTTACTGTTGCTTTTAATATCATTTGGCCAGTCGGCCCACTCCTTTGTAATAACTTATATTCTGTATGTCTTTTGGTAGACTCGTTAATGTGATGTATGGAATTGATGCTTGATTTTGTATTGATGTATGTGTGCTGCATTTCTGGGAAGCACATGTCCATCGAGATACGGTGCATTTTGTTTGTAATGCTAGAGCCAATGGAAGGCGAAGTATTACAAGCTAAATAAACCGGGGTCTCACAGCAACCCGGCCTGGGACACCCGAGAGGTCCTCCAAGACCTCCTAGAAAGTCCACCTGGACCTCCCAGGATATCCCGCAGGACCTCTCGGTAGGACCACCAAGACCATCAGGAGGTCTGGTAGGACCGCTGGGAGGTCTGGAGTCCTAACCCGAGGAGGTCTGGGGGCTCAGGACTTCCACAAGCGCCACTCTCCAACCCGAGGGAGGTCTTTGAGAGACCAACCCGAGGAGGTTGTGGGGCTTGGAAGAGCCTCAAGCCTACTGTGATCCAAACTAGTCCCAAGGATCAATGGCTAGCTCTCATAGCAAAAACAAGTGATAACATACATCCACAAAAGACTGTATTAACATCAACAGAGTTGGTTACAAAGTTTGCTGATAAGCCTACAAGAATATAATACACAGTGGAAACAAAATAAGTAGAGTCTATCCAATACACCACAAGCAATTGGCTAGAGGGCGCTGCCTAATTGTTTTGGTCTTCATCATCATCAAGGTAGTTCTCTCCTGCTCAAAAGATTAATTTCAAGCAAGAGTGAGCACAACTACCGTGCTTGCAAGTCACACCCGTCAATTAACAATATGACATATATACATGGACATCACAAGGAAGAGCTTATATGGTTGATTTGCATAAAGCCATGTTTATTTCCAATTACAAGTAATAGGTTCCAAAGCATGTGACAATAATTAAGATTCATTTGCAAAGATCAATTTTACAGTTGGATAACATTCATCAACAAAGCGTGAAGGATACCCTCCTGTCACAAGGCTCCCTGCCAAATCCATTTGGATAGAAATCCAAAACTAATTTTTTACAAGTCCTTTGAAAACAAACCATAGATCTAACTTTGATCAGCTTTGCTAGCATGTCCATAACCGTGGACGCGGCTATTCGAATAGTTTGACACTTTGCAGAGGTGTGTAACTTTACCCACAAGAGGTAATCCACTTATATTGTCTACTCACACACTTCCGAAGGTGTGCGACTAAGGGATTACCACAAGACCTTTACAATGCATTGTTCCACCATGATCCACCCTACTCTAAGGTTTCACCCCACCCTACGGATAGAAACCCGTAGAGATCGAGGGCCCACTCTTGAGCCTTGTGGGAATTACATAGTCATGAAAGACAGGCCATAAAAGACCACCCACACGGTAGGATCAACCGTGATGAAACTTTGCAAATTAGTCGGCCAGGTCCCGCCCATACAGGACATGTGGTTGCACGAAAAGGGCATACCAAAATACACTCGCAGACCTGTCCTTAATTGACCTGGCGGCTAACACAAACCCAAGGGCATCGATCAACCATAAAAGGCACGATCCCGTGCATGGACATGCACCAACCAAACAACCAACTCCGCCCAAGTCTAAACCATTTTCCATTATTCTTTGCTTGTCAAGATATTTGAAAAACCTCCATGACACACCAATGCCATGGTTGAAACCCCCATGGCACACCAATGCCATGGTTGCAACCTCCGAAACACGAATGTCATGGTAGAAATTGTTTAGACAAGTGATATTTTTGGTCAAAATTTCCCAAATCAAGATTCTTTGTCTAGGCATAACTAAGCTTTGCTTTTTCCAAGATCCTTGCCCAGATTATTGCACATAACCAGGTTTTGCCTAGGGTGACAACATGTTCGGTTCAAAGGTGACAGTGGCCATACAAAGGTTTAGGCATAGCTAAGATCTTAAAAACAGGTATTGACATACTTAGTAAAGTAAGCATGCTTTAACATTTGAAATGGAACATAAGTATGTTGAAATAATGGGTGCGACATGATCAAGGGTGTAAGTTGCCTTGCTCAAAGGCTTGGGTGTCGTCTTCTTCTTTAGAGAGCTCTTGCTCCTCAGTGCCTTCACAGTCTACACGAGTGGAAAACAAAGCAACTCAATACAAAGCTCAAGCAAGAATCAAAAGAACTCCAATAAAACACTAAAATACACCAATAGAGAGGTTGGATTGGTTTGGAGGAGGTCTTAGGAGCTTCTTTGGAGGAGGTCCAAGCTTAAGGGAGGAGGTCGAGAGCTTTAGAGGAGATCCAAGAGCTTGGATGGAGCCAGAGAGGGAAATGAGCAAAAGAATAAAGAGGAGGGCTGCCGAGCTTATATAGCGAGCCACCGAAATTTTCGGGGCTCTCGGGCTCAAAAGTGAGTGAAGGTAATGATAGGAGTAGGTAAAAGATGGTACAAAAGGTAGCTGGTCGCTTGCCAAGGCGATAGCATTTAATGCGACATAACGGGCATTAAATGCTTGGTGACTTCAGAGCCAAGGCACGGTCAAAGGATAAAGAAAGAGCGTGGATCGACAAATGGGGCGATCAAAGCCCGAAGGAGGTCTGTGGAGATCTTGAGGCGATCTCGCAAGGTCAGGGGAGGTCCTCACCCATCGGGGGAGGTCCGAGCGCAAGATCAGAGGTTGTGACCTCAAAGTGGCCTCAACCCGCAAGGGAGGTCTTCGCAAAAGGCGAAGGGGCAGGTCCTGACGGTCGAATCTCCAAATGGGAGGTCCTGTCGGTCGGATCTCACAAGGGGTGGTCCTAACGGTCAAGACCTCAAGGGGAGGTCCTAGCGGTCAGATCTCCAAAGGGGCAGGTTCTGAGGAGGTCTGGATCTTTAGATCTAACAAAAGAAGAGGTCTGAGTGGTTAAGATCTCCAAAGGGAGGTCCTAATGGCTAGATCTAACAATGGGGAGGTCTGAGCGGTTAAGATCTCCAAAGGGGAGGTCCTAACGGCCAGATCTAACAAGGGGAGTGCGAGCGGTTAAGATCTCTAAAGGGATCCTAACGGCGATCTAACAAGGGGAGCGGCGGTTAACGCTGAGGAAAGCTAGGGCGTCGCGATCTTGATCAAAGCGGAGCAAGGTGATTGGGATGTTTGTACCACCGAACGAGTTAGTCAAGCCAAACTGTCCGGTGTGTATCGGACGACTAGAAGGGAAGGGGACGTTCGGACCGCCGAACGCACCAACAAGATTGGGCCATCAATAAGCATCAAAGCACCTCCTTAGCGATGAAGGCAAAAACTTGGCGACACGATCGCTAGAGCTAGCGGTGGGTCCAAACGCTAAGGAGGTCTAGACCCTCAGATCCAAGGATCAAACAGAGGGGAGGTCGGAGCCGTTAGACCTAACAAAGGAGAGGCCTGGACCAAGCGGGGGGGGGGGTTGTGAACGGACACGAGAGAGGTCCAAATAAACGGGGAGGAGGTCCTAGAGGACACAGGGAGGTCCTAAAGGACACGGGAGGTCCAATTAAACACGCGGGACATCAAAAGAGCATAAAAGGGGCTTAATTAAACACGAGGGAGGTTCAGTCCTGAGGAGGTCTAAACTAGAGAGGAAACCAAAGAGAGAGGTCTGGACCAAGGAAGAACGAAACCAGCACAGAAAGAGAGAGATCACCAAAGCTCCAGCAAACCCAACAACCAACAGAGAGTTTTAGTTGAAGTTTGAGTTAGTCAATTGAAATCCATTCTGAAATTTCAAGTTAAGCTTTGAATTCTCATCAAAACCAAATGGTTCTTTTTATTTTGAAATTTTCAAAAAGGCTCCAAACACCGAGGTGTTACAGTTCTTAAGCAACTACTGGAGTAATCTTTGTTCGCAACTTCCTTTAGGTTATTACATTTATCAAACATCTATGGCCGCCAGATTCTTCACATCTAACAGGCGGAGGAGCAATTATGTTGTCAGTATTGCTACTTTGTTATTCTATGAATGTGTTGATGCTGTTGTCCAAATGTAAAGGAAGAAGCATATAGGGGGTTAACACTCTTGCTTTATATTTAGAAGATAGTAAAATGACCTGAACTTCATTATTGGCACTAAATGTTAGTTTTTTTTGTGTAGTGTCAATCAATTAGACATAGAGGAGATACAATTTTGGTTCAAAAAATTTAACTGAATATGATATCCATGCTTATAGCAGTTGCATAGTTGGCCCAATATGCTTTTTGAACTGACTTCTTAGCTCTTGCAGATCATGGTATTGTTAGTTACTTCCTTATTAAGTGTTCACCAAATAATAATCGCTAATTCTATCGAAGTTTAGTTGCGATTATGTTCCTGAATCCTCGCTTGTGATTTACTACATGATGATCATCACAAATTTACACCTGATGCCATCGTTGAGTGATGAATGTGCTGATGCTGTTGTCCAAATGTAAAGGAAGAAGCATATAGGGGGTTATCACTCTTGATTTATATTTAGAAGATAATAAAATGATCTGAACTTCATTATTGGCACCAAATGTTAGTTTTTTTTTGCAGTGTCAATCAGTTAGACATAGAGGAGATACAGTTTTGGTTCAAAAAATTTAGCTGAATATGATATCCATGCTTATATTAGTTGCATAGCTGGCCCAATATGCTTTCTGAACTGACTGCTTAGCTCTTGCAGATCATGGTATTGTTAGTTACTTCCTTATTAAGTGTTCACCAAATAATAATCGCTAATTCTATCGAAGTTTAGTTGCGATTATGTTTCTCAATCTTCACTTATGATTTACTACATGATGATATCACAAATTTACACCTGATGCCATCATTGAGTGATTATATTTCCTCCTAGAATGTCTTACCTAGTATCATTATTACATAAATTGAAATTTATAGAGTTGGTCCCTCTGACCCATCTTTGCACTTGCAGCCAGTGAGTGGGTGAAGGGAAAGCAAATGGAGGAAGTAGCGACAATAAAAAAATGTAAGATCCTTCTGTGCTTACTCATCTATTGTATTGCTCTTAGTTTTAATTAGATTTATTTAGCAGCTTTTAGTTACCATGGTTTCTTGCATGCATATGGATTATATGTTTACATCACTTTTTAATTTGCGTTTCGCAATTGTATCATACGAGATCGAGTAGCTATGAATGCTAGTCCTCGCATGCATTTGTTCTTTTTGGTAGCTACGAATATCCATCCAATGGTGTGGCAATCTAAAATTCTACCTTTCCATGTAGGAATGTGGACATGCTTGAGGGTGATCGATGCGAGACTCAAAAGGATTATACTTAGACTACTCAAATGTGTGGTGTAGCATTAATAGCATCGATAAATGATGTCCTTGATCGACCAAAGATTGAAGCGCAAAGTTGGACCTCCCGTCGGTGCCTTTCGACTTGTGTTCTCTCATGACGATGTGACCTCTTTGTTTTCTTCAAAGTCAAGAGAGGTGCATCGAGCCATCTTCTTGTCTGATTATCTGAGACGAAAGATGGTTTTGATGCCCTTAGTCATAGTGGATATGGACTGCTTTCAGCCCTTATTTGTGCCTGTTCACAGGAACATCTGTTTCGTTGCTATTGTCTACTACTATTTTGTAATATATCACTCTTGACTGTGCTCATACTCCTTTTGAACCCTGTTATGTAAATATTCCAATGTCAGCAGTCTCCAACAACGTTATCATCTTATTAGTATCCATTCTCTAAGACCCTATTGCTTGCTTTTCATCTAATCAGCTGCATGTTGCTATCATATTATTAGCGTACAAAGAATATTGCTTCCGTTACTTACTCTCATTAGTATCAAACATTTACACTCTTTACCAAACACCACTACTCACCAAATCCAAAAAACAAGGGGAAAAACCCGCGCCAATGGACCTCCCCGAGGAGCATCTACGTGGACCAATCTGGACCACCCAAGACCTACCTCTAGGACCTCCTCAATACCTCCCTAGGATCTCCTCGGAACCTCTCCAGGACCTCCTCAAGACCTCCCTCTAGGACCTCCTCAGGATTTCACTTCCTCAGGACCTCCTCCAGGACATCCTCAGGACCTCCCTCTAGGACCTTCTCAGTGATGGAGGCAGGGTGCCTGTAACATCCCAAAGTTATGTTACCAAAATAAATTAAAATAAAGTTATTATTCTAATTGGATTTTCTGATAATTTGCCAGAGTTTGATTGCCTGATTTGAATCTCTAAAGTTTTGAAGGTCAAATTTAAAATTTATTTGAAGTTAGTGAAGTTTTATTGGATTTAAATTGAAAAATAAAAATTTACTTAATTTCTAGAATTTTCTGAGTTTTTAAAAGCTTTTTCCTAAGTATTTTCAAGCCAAAATAATTTATTTGCAAAATTAAAAGCCAACTTAAAGTTGGAACTATTTTATTTAAGTCCAAAATAACTCTAGGAATTTCTGTGAATTTTTCTAGAATTTTTGGAGTTAAATTGCTATTTTCCAAAGCCTAAATGAATTATCTGGATTAAATTAATAGAAAAATCAATTTAAAAACCCTAAACGGCTTTTGGGCCGAAACCTCCGCAGCCCACTTCTATTCTCACCGCGCGCCAGCCCAATCCGGCCCACTCCCATGCCGCCGCGCTCTCTCTCTCGCTCGCGTCCCCCACCTTTGATCGCCATCCGAGCGGTCATCTATTCCCACGCCACCCATTTTCTCCGCACCATTGGATCGAGAATTACGGTCGATCTTGAAGCACCTTCGGGTTCGAGCGCCCTCCTGTGAACCCTCCGATCTACATCCGACGGCTATCTACCACCTCTTCATTCCGGCTTTCCCCTACTCCTTTCTCCATCGTCCGATTAGATCGGACGGTGAGCAAAACTCCACGCCACCATCTCCTCTCCACGGTGGATCCGGATCGCACGGCCGCACATCCGCGCCTCGTCATTGATCGTTGGATTTACATCCAACGGCTCACAATTCTCCACGCCACACCATTTCTTCCCACCGTCGGATAAAAATCGACGGCCACACCTCTCGTCGTCACTCCTTCTTCTTCCTCCGGAAACCGTGCCAGAAGCGCGTCGCGGCCGCCTGCCGCTTTTCTGCGCCAGTTACACAAATAAATGCTCGCACTTACACCCACGCACTACGCCGCCACCTTCCGTCGTTTCTATCTTTATTTCGCACGAAGTCGCGGGATTCGCGTGCGGCCGCGCCGCACCGCCCGCGCACGAACTCCGACCTCCGACCTCCCTCCGCCACTATAAAAGGCACCCTGGTGAGCCCCTTGACTCACTCAACACACTCGCACCACCCACACCTCCTCTACCTCTCCGACGTCGCCGGAATTCGGGATTTTCTTCGCCGGCCACCGTGTACATCGCCGCCGGTTGCGCCGCCACTACTGCCTCCACGACCTCGCCGACGTCACCACCGTCTTCACCACGTCGCCGCGATCCAGGTGCTACCACCCGCTTCACCAGAACGCCACCGGACTTCGCCGCCGACAACAACCGTCCGCCTCCGCCGCCTTTTTCTCGTCGCCGGCCATCACTGTCGTCCACTGCAACCAGGAGGTATACCAATATGACCGCAATAGTCGTAGCTTTACACCGGTACCATCCGCGCCGCGAACGCCGCGGCGCCGTCTTGTTTCCGGACGGCCGGAGGACGCCGCCGTTTTAATCTTTGACGTGGCACGCGCCACGTAGATGACACGTCACCGATTTTGTCAGATGGTGGCCAGTCAGCACCCACGTCACCACTTATTGCCGGCCAAGATCCACCTCGCGCCACGTGGCTGCTGGCGTGGCAAGCCACGCATTTCCCCGCGTCCGAACCATTGTGGACTCGGTCCACATGAGCCAAGTCATTGACCAATGGGGCCCACATGTCAGAAAAATCAATTCATTTCTTTTAATTTCCGGAAAATCCTTGCTGGCGTCATGCTTGCGCAATAAATCGATTTTCCTTTAGAAAAATAATTCGGGAAAATTAATAAAATCTGATTTTAGGTTTTATTTAGATTTAGAACTTCCCGGGGTTCGTTCTCCCTCATACGAACTCCGATTTCGTCCATTCAAATTTCTATATTCCTATAAAATCAAGATCTAGCCATCTAAACCAAAATCATTTGATTTTGGGTTCATTTGACCTGCAATTCCTTTAAAACCCTAGTTTATCATTCCATGTATTCCCAATCTTCTAAAATTCATATCTTTTGCTCCCGAACTCCGTTTTAGTCCATTCAAATTTGTAAATTCATATAAAATTATTATCTAGCTATCTAAAGTAAAATATTTCTATTTGGAGTTAATTTGATCTATCCTTTTGAATTTATTTGAATTTGAATTGAATTGGTTGTATTGCACGATTAGAGTTTGACGACTTCGGAGAATCAGATTTCGACACCAATTGAAGAGCAATATAAGAAGATTGATTTTGACTGTGTGATCATCAACGACTTCGGAGAATCAGATTTCGACTGAAGAGCAACATAAGAGGATTGATTTTGACTGTATGATCATCGTGATCGTATTACTTGGACTACACCAAGATAGTACTTGTGAGTACTAGGTGACTGTTAAGAAAAACAACGTCACCTCAACACGTAAGTTCTGTTAAAGTGATGCATTAAGAAAAACAACGTCACCTCATCAAGCGAGGCAAGTTATACCCTTGATCATATTCATCCTACTATTTTAAATTATTTATATTCTATTTTTAAATTATTACTGCATGCTTATTTATATCAGAATCTTAAATTCCTGTTTTAAATATATAGTTATGCCTAAAATCCTTTGTATGGCCAATGTTGATATTGAATCAAACACATTGTCACCCTAGATCAAACACAGTTGATACGATAGTATGAACTAGGATCATTTAAGAACGTATTGCTTAGCCATGCTTTTAGACCAAACTTGTTTTGGGAAATTCACCATCAATCACTTATTGATTAAATTGTACCCTTGGCATCCGTGTCATGGGAGTTTTACAAATGACTTGGAAAATAAAATAAAATGATGGTTTGGACTTCGGAATGGATGATTGGTGGGTGCGAGTTCATGCACCCGCTTAATCTGGTTAGGGTTAAGGCCCATGGGTTTTGTTGGAAAGTTGCCCAAGTCGATTAAGGACCGGTCTTGAGCGCATGATGCTATGCCACTCACCGTACCACCACATGTCCTCGGTATGGGGAGTAGGACTGCTAATTGTCTGCAATGTTCCACCGTGGTCGCTCCTCTGAGATGAAATGGGTAGTCATGTTACGACTTATGTTAGTCCCACCTAAGCGCAAGAGGGGCCCGAACAGGAGGTCTTTATTCCAAAGGGGTGGTGGAAACCTTAGCGAGGTAACTACGGTGGAATGACGCTTTGTAAAGGCCTTGACACGTGCTCTAGACCGCTCACCCAAGGTAGTGGCGGTGGCATAGATATATGCGGACAAACTAGAGAAGTCTTGTCATGTGGGTAAAGCTGTACAACCTCTGCAGAGTGTAAAACTATTCGAATAGCCGTGTCCACGGTCATGGACATGCTAGCAGAACTACTCAAAGTTAGACTTTGGTTTTGTTTGAAAATGACTCCTTCAAAACTGGTTTATCCAGATGGGAATTGGGCAGGAAACCATGTGATAGGAGGGTATCCTTCACCAATCATGTGTGAATGTTATCTGACTATAAAATTGAGAATTTTAGTTATAAAATACCTGCTTTGGAACTTAGTACAAGTATTTAAAGAAAATGCTGCTTTATGCAAATAACTTTATAAGCCATCCTTTGTTACATCCATATATGCATGTCATTCTGTTACTTGACGGGTGTAACTTGCGAGCACGGAAGTTGTGCTCATTCTTGCTTATGCAAACAAAATTTCAGAGGAGAAGAACGTTGCTACCGATGTGGATCTCGACGACTAGGCCGCTTCCCCAGTCGATTGCCTGTGGCAGATTAACTGGACCCTACTACTTCTTCGTTTTCCGCTGTGTTTATTTTATTATTGGCCTGTAAGCCTCCTTTGTAATCAACTCTGTTGTTATTTATTAATAAAGTTGTGATATGAATTTGTTATCATTTTGTTTACTGTGTGGACTAGCTCTTGATCATGGGACTAGTTTGAAATGCACAGAGGATGCAGGTGTGTAATACCCGGGTCTGACAAAGTGGTATCAGAGCCATATCGACTGTATGTCGTGACCTAGTTAGAATGGCCGTTAGTAGAATACTTCAAAACTTAGTTTATATAATAAGAAAAATAAGTTGTTCTCTTTTCATCTTGGTCATCTATCTATAGCTTCCTCATAGAGATTCTTTCTCTCCTAATTCTTTCTTCACCATTTTATAAGTTAAATGGATCATCTTTTCCTTGAAAATTTCTATAGATGGTCAACACGTCCTTCCCATCGCGTTCAAGACTACAAGACATGGAACCTTCCATAAAGCATCGCCATGTAAGATATATCAAGATCGTTTTGTCACCTATCCATATAGCATAAGTTTGCCAAGACTCATTACTGCATTGAGTCATTTTACCAAATTAAGAGTCTCGATCGATAGAACGTTTTACAAAGTTGTTTCAAAAGCTTTTCGCTTGGTTCTTTTGTTTGAGGTTTTGTTTCGCTCTATTCCCTTAGTTCCTCATATTTGTCTCTTCCCTATCCTTTGTCCTCCTTTCCTAAATCTTTGATGTAACCGGCAGATGAAGAACACCCGTTGTTCTGAAGACGATACCAACACCAACAAGGATGTCCCTACTGAAGGCAACCCGCAACTAATAACAGAAACCCTTCGGAATATGAACAAGTTTTTCATCACCCAGACTCAATTAATGCAACAGTTGAAGCAACAATGTCGCCTCAGCCATTACTCCTACAACACAAGAACAACGTGACTGCACCAAGTGTTCCAAGAGGAAGATGGTGGATCAAGAACAACATGATGCAAGAAACCTCAAGGCTCGTGTGATTCAACCCCAACCCAACCAAGCACCAACGACGACCGTATTCAAGACTCGGGATCGCACCACATCCACCAATGCAGACGCCCGCAACATCAGGATGGCCAAATTCAACGAACAAGACATCAAAGGCGAGAATACAATGCTTTGCTTGTCGGGATATGGGACATTATGCCAATCAATGCCCAAAAGTACGCTTAGCACTCACCCCGATGCATTCCGAGGCCGCTCGATCGCAACAATAACACCGCAGAACAGGAAGAAAAGCCAAGCGAGAATTATGTCGCAAGTACAAGAGTACGTAAGTTTGGGCTTACCAATACCCCAAAATGAAACAAGAAACCATCAAGCTAGCACTAGCACCTCCAAGTTATCTGCTCAAGGGCAATCTCGAAGAAGTTTCTTTCTATTGCAAATGTCACTTGTTTTCATCGCCAAGAAAAAGGACATTATGCCCACTCGTCCAAAGAAGCGACAGCGGCAACTCAGAAGCTCAAAAGGGAAATCATTCAATCAAACAAGAAGCGCAAAATTCGGACAAGGATATCAGTACAATGTCACAATTTCCGTGGATGATGAGTAGGATGCGCAATAACAACAAATCAAGATTGAAAACTTTGTATCGATTTTCTTTCTAGCCACTCGAATCTCGGGACGAGATTCCTTTTAAAGAGGGTAGTTTGTAACATCCCAAAGTTATGTTACCAAAATAAATTAAAATAAAGTTATTATTCTAATTGGATTTTTCGATAATTTGCGAGTTTGATTGCTCGATTTGAATCTCTAAAGTTTTGAAGGTCAAATTTAAAATTTATTTGAAGTTAGTGAAGTTTTATTGGATTTAAATTGAAAAATAAAAATTTACTTAATTTCTAGAATTTTACGATTTTTAAAAGCTTTTCCTAAGTATTTTCAAGCCAAAATAATTTATTTGCAAAATTAAAAGCCAACTTAAAGTTGGAACTATTTTATTTAAGTCCAAAATAACTCTAGGAATTTGTGAATTTTTCTAGAATTTTGGAGTTAAATTGTTATTTTCAAAGCCTAAATGAATTATCGGATTAAATTAATAGAAAAATCAATTTAAAAACCCTAAACGATTTTGGGCGAAACCTCCATGACCACTTCTATTCTCACCGCGCGCCATTTCATCCAGCCCTCCCACCGCCGCGCCTCTCTCTCCTCCGCGCCCCACCACCGATCGCCATCCGAGCGGTCATCTATTCCCCACGCCACCCATTTTCTCCGCACCATTGGATCGAGAATTCACGGTCGAGATCTTGAAGCACCTTCGGGGTTCGAACGCCCCTCCTGCACGTGAACCCTCCGATCTACATCCGACGACTATCTATCACCTCTTCATTCCGGCTTTCCCTACTCCTTTCTCCATCGTCCGATTAGATCGGACGGTGAGCAAAACTCCACGCCACCATCTCCTCTCCGCACCGATCCGGATCGCACGCCCGCACATCCGCGCTTCGTCATTGATCGTTGGATTTACATCCAACGGCTCACAATTCTCCACACACCATTTCTTCCCACCGTCCGATAAAAATCGGCGGCTCACACCTTTTCGTCCCCACTCCTTCTTCTTCCTCCTCGAAAGCCGTGGCCGTGGCGCGCCATGAACTCACACCGCCGCTTTCTCGCCACCGTTACACAAATAAATGCTCACACTTACACCCACGCACTACGCCCGCCACCTTCCGTCCGTTTCTATCTTTATTTCGCGACGGTCGCCGGGATTCAGCGCACCGGCCGCCGCGACCACCCGCGCACGAACTCCAGACCTCCGACCTCCCTCCGCCACTATAAAGGCACCTGGTGAGCCCCTTGACTCACTCAACACACTCGCACCACCCACACCTCCTCTACCTCTCGACGTCGCGGGTCGGGATTTTCTTCGCCGCCACGTGTACATCGCCGCCGCGGTTGCGCCGCCACTCACCTCCACGACCTCGCCGACGCCACCACCGTCTTCACCACGTCGCCCGCGATCCAGTGCTACCACGCGCTTCACGAGCGCCGGACCGCCAACAACAACCGTCCGCCTCGCGCGCCGCTTTTTCTCGCCCGGCCATCACGCCGTCCCACGCAACAGGAGGTATACCAATATGACCGCAATAGTCGTAGCTTTACCGGTACCATCATGCGCCACGGCCGCACGCCGTGCGGCGCCGTTGTTTCCGAACGGCCGGGCGTCGCCGTTTTTTCGTCGCGACGTGCCTTGCCACGTAGATGACACGCCACCGATTTTGTCGGATGGTGGCGATCGGCACCGCGTCACCACTTATTGCCCGGTCGGCATCCACCTCACCGCCCGCGTGGGCTCTTTGGCATGGCAAGCCACGCATTCCCCGTCAGAACCATTGTGGACTCGGTCCACATGAGCCAAGTCATTGACCAATGGGGCCCACATGTCGAGAAAAATCAATTCATTTCTTTTAATTTCCGGAAAATCCTTCAAGGCGTCATGCTTGCGCAATAAATCGATTTTCCTTTAGAAAAATAATTCGGAAAATTAATAAAATCTGATTTTAGGTTTTATTTAGATTTAGAACTTCAGGGTTCGTTCTCCTCATACGAACTCGATTTCGTCCATTCAAATTTCTATATTCCTATAAAATCAAGATCTAGCCATCTAAACCAAAATCATTTGATTTTGGGTTCATTTGACCTACAATTCCTTTAAAACCCTAGTTTATCATTCCATGTATTCCCAATCTTCTAAAATTCATATCTTTTGCTCGAACTCCGTTTTAGTCCATTCAAATTTGTAAATTCATATAAAATTATTATCTAGCTATCTAAAGTAAAATATTTCTATTTGGAGTTAATTTGATCTATCCTTTGAATTTATTTGAATTTGAATTGAATTGGTTGTATTACGCGATTAGAGTTTGTGACTTGGGAGAATCGAGTTTGACACCAATTGAAGAGCAATATAAGAAGATTGATTTTGATTGTGTGATCATCAACGACTTCGAGAATCGATTTCATGAAGAGCAACATAAGAGGATTGATTTTGACCGTATGATCATCGTGATCGTACACTTGACTACACGAAGATAGTACTTGTGAGTACTAGGTGACTGTTAAGAAAAACAACGTCACCTCAACACGAGAAGTTCTCATTAAAGTGATGCGTTAAGAAAAACAACGTCACCTCATCAAGCGAGGCAAGTTATACCCTTGATCATATTCATCCTACTATTTTAAATTATTTATATTCTATTTTTAAATTATTACTGCATGCTTATTTATATCAGAATCTTAAATTCCTGTTTTAAATATATAGTTATGCCTAAAATCCTTTGTATGGCCAATGTTGATATTGAATCAAACACATTGTCACCTAGATCAAACACAGGTTGATACGATAGTATGAACTAGGATCATTTTAAGAACGTATTGCTTAGCCATGCTTTTAGACCAAACTTGTTTTGGGGAAATTCAGCCATCAATCACTTATTGATTAAATTGTACCCTTGGCATCTGTGTGTCATGGGAGTTTTACAAATGACTTGGAAAATAAAATAAAATGATGGTTTGGACTTGGTGCGAATGGATGATTGGTGGAGTGCGAGTTCATGCAGGCTTAACTGGTTAGGGTTAAGGCCCATGGGTTTTGTTGGAAAGTTGCCCAAGTCGATTAGGACCGGTCTTGGCGCATGATGCTATGCCACCACTGCTGTACCACCACATGTCCTCGGTATGGGAGTAGGACACAGCTAATTAATGCAATGTTCCAGTGGTGGTTCCCTCACGATGAAATGGGTAGTCATGTTACGACTTATGTTAGTCCCACCTAGCGCAAGAGGGGGCCCGAACCGGAGGTCTTTATTCCAAAGGGGGTGGTGGAAACCTTAGCGAGGGGTAACTACGGTGGAATGGCGCTTTGTAAAGGCCTTGACACGTGCTCTAGACCGCTCACCCAAGGTAGTGAGCGGTGGCATAGATATATGCCGGACAAACTAGAGAAGTCTTGTCATGTGGGTAAAGGTGTACAACCTCTGCAGAGTGTAAAACTATTCGAATAGCCGTGTCCACGGTCATGGACATGCTAGCCAGAACTACTCAAAGTTAGACTTTGGTTTTGTTTGAAAATGACTCCTTCAAATGGTTTATCCGGATAGAATTGGGCGGAAACCATGTGATAGGAGGGTATCCTTCACCAATCATGTGTGAATGTTATCTGACTATAAAATTGAGAATTTTAGTTATAAAATACCTGCTTTGGAACTTAGTACAAGTATTTAAAGAAAATGCTGCTTTATGCAAATAACTTTATAAGCCATCCTTTGTTACATCCATATATGTCATTACATTTACTTGGCGGGTGTAACTTGCGAGCACGGAAGTTGTGCTCATTCTTGCTTATGCAAACAAAATTTGGAGGAGAAGAAACGTTGCTACCGATGTGGATCTCGGCGACTAGACACGCTTCCCGATCGATTGCAGTGGCGATGCCCCAGACCCTACTACTTCTTCGTTTTCATTGTGTTTATTTTATTATTGGCACGTAAAAGCCTCCTTTGTAATCAACTTTCTGTTGTTATTTATTAATAAAGTTGTGATATGAATTTGTTATCATTTTGTTTCTGTGTGGATGGACTAGCTCACGATCATGGGACTAGTTCGAGAAATGCAGAGGGATGCGGGTGTAGTAATGCGAGATGCGGCGATTGGATCTTTCGATGAGATTGGTAAATATCGATTTGGTAGAGGTGACTCTCGCGATCTTACTACAGCGATACGATGGCGCTTGCGCCCTTAGCAATTGTTGAACCAACTCAGAGGCGTTATTGACGCGTCTTTGAAAGCGCGATCAACTTTGAACACGGTTCAATTCCTGAGCAATCGAAGAACTA
>CM070640.1:24626577-24838764 GCA_036346255.1 Ampelocalamus luodianensis
GAATTTCCTTTGTTGCCAATGAGAATTGGTTACTACCTAAAGCAATACTTGGTGCATTCTCAGGTTTGACAAATTTAAAGACTTTGAAACCGAGAGGAGGAGAGGGAGGCGGGAACAAATTCATGGAGGAGAAACACATGCGGGCAACAAGGGAGAAGAAACCCATGTGGCCAACGAGAGGGAACGTGCTCTCAGGATAAAACCCTAGCACATGCGGGCGGTCAAGAAAGACATATTGTGACATGGCAACAAGGGTTACATTGGCATAAAAAGAAGCATCAAGTGCATCGAACAAATTCGCGCAAGCTAAGAGAAGGAAAGCTCACAATACAAGGGAAACCGAGAGGGAGACTAGTTTAAATTTCCAAATTAAAGTAGGACGGTTTTTTGAATCGGATACTGTAGCAGTGAACAGTGTCGGACTCGGATTACTGTAGCACTCGGTTACTGTTCATCCGAGTTTTGTGCTTGCGTGGGAGGCTATATAAACCCCCCATGGCCGCACCATAGAGGTAGACCAGTTTATGCATAAGATTGAAACATAGCTATTGCTTGTTCTTTCGACACCAGAGTTCATGCGAGGACTTTGAGAGAGAATTAGGCGATCCATTTGTTTTGTTCTGCAATCCAAGGTCAAGCCGTCGTTCCATTGGGAATTGGGGACTTGGCGTTAAATGCGTTCGTGGTCTCGCGACGAACAACTACCCGGTGTGTTTGGGCGTATTCAAGAGTTGAGGGTTCGTGCATTGGCGCGAGTGTTCAACTAGCGACATCGTCTACTTCGCATCAACTATCCACGGTTCCTCACTGAGAAGATCGGGCCTCCCCCGTATCATATGGTATCAGATTCTAGGTTTACTCAGTGAGAATTTCTTTACCGTAGTTAGATTCGTTTTCTATCCTATCGTCCAATAAACCGAAAATTGCAATACCAAAACCGTAGTTTAATCTGTTATTTCTTGTGCGTTTAGTTAAGTTTTCATCCATTAGAGTTTTTGTTTTTAGTGCTGATCCATGTGTTCCTTTTTGCGTTGCTTAATCGTTGTGTTCACATAAACCGTACCAAATTGCTGATTGAACTCCTCAATTAGCACCCAAAAGAGATAGTGGACCAAACACTTTGGGTTTCTTAAGCTTCACTTATATCCTTTCATCCTTGAGACTAGCTTTTGTACATTGCACTAGGGCTGTTCTTTGGTTTATTTACACGTTGTTGAATTGTGAGACTTGTGCAATCAAGAGGGGAGCAAACCCTATTTCGGCCATTGCAATAAGAAAAGAGGAAAAGGCAGCCGGTTACAAGAAAAAGCCACGGCTTGAAAAGGTATTTAAAAAACAAAAGATCAAACCCAAATACCAGTACCAAATTTTTTCCTTTCGGTTTCCTTAATAGCCAAGGGCGAAGAGCTTTGTTCATGCGGTTTTGAGAAAAAAAAACAAAAGGGTGGCGAAATTGGGAAGAGTCAACCTTAGTCCACAATTTCAGATTGTGTATTTAATCTATTTGAGCAATCTTGTGCCCTAACATTGATATCTTTGCAATTGGCTAGCGTCTCTCATAGTACTTGGTGCAAAACGAGCTAGTTTTCATCTCAATTTCAGTTTGTCTCTCACTAGCTCATTCCTTTGTTTGCATTAAGTCACATTTATCTTTGTTTGTGCGTTCATACACTTCGCTTAAACTTTTGGATCAGCACATAGGCAAAATACTCTAGCTTGGATCATTACTTAGCTTTACAATACCTTGAATATCAGATTGCATAGGATATACACATACCGTCCGAGCTCCACCTACACCCGTTTGTGTACTCCCTTGCTCTTGGTTACGCTCATACATTACGGGTTAAGGTCGCTCATTGTCAAACTATCGATTTGCCGTCCTTGATTCACTTTGGAGCGGTAAGCTTGTCTTGTGTTCGGGGATGTTGAGTTGCGGCGTAGAGAGCAAGTTTTTTTACTAACCCGATATAATTTCGTTTGCTATTTGTGAGTTGTATCCATAATGGTCATCGGAGAATCCACCGGTTACGTGGGCGGAGTATACACGGTTGTGTGGGGCGCTACAAAGCAACTTCATGATCGTGATAATGGTGTGCGCGATGAGCTCGGTCCGTTCGGATCGGATTGAACAACCTCGGAGAGGAGGTTACGCAACTACGTGCGGACATCAACAACAACTTCTTGAGCTGCACGCCATGTTCAATCAACCAAACGTGCATCGTAAGGATTTTCACGATAAGCCCAAATTTTCTATCCCTATATTTTCGGTCGCATGCGGATGTACAAGAATATCTCACTTGGGAGCTAGAAATTGATACTCTATTTCGGATGCACAACTATACCAATGAGAGGAAGCTCTTACTTGCGTCTAGTGGCTTGGCTGATTATGCCACACATTGGTGGGAGCGATTTATTCGTGGCGTATGGAGCGCCATGAATTGCCGATTATCACGTGGGAGCGGATGAAGCGGCATTTCCGACACGTTTTGTACCTCGCCACTACAAGCGTTCTCTATTTGACAAGTTGACTTGTCCACGAAAAGATTTAAATGCGCTAGTATATCACATGTGAAGGCGAGAGCATGGGACATTCCCTTCGGTACATGTTTAGTGTAGTGCTGCCCCATTGCTTCATGAAGAGTTTGTGGTTCTTGGTAATTGCTCAATTGTTGACCCACAATCTTTGGGGGCTGCATGTATCCAAACCCATATGAGAATGAGTGCCACATAGCCAAATTGAGTGAGAATGATAAAGAGAGTGAGCTGTGTGATTCCACCATATGTGAGGTTGAGAGCATCTCTATTGAGTGTGAGAACGATGCACCAAGAAAAGTAAAAGAGAGAAGTAGATGATAGTCAAAGTGAGGTTGATATTAAAGAAAATGAGTTGAAAGTTGAACAACCAGCACCGTTGGACGTGAAAGACGAGGAGATAACCACGGTGGGGGATAGAGTGCTTGCGATCCAATGGTTTCATGATGATGATTTGATATCTACAACACCTACAACAACTGAGGAGGATGGTAAAGGTAACAGATAATGGTGTTGAATTGCATACTCATCAAGAAGAGGTGCGTCACGAGTTCGATCTCTAGTGTTCCTTTGAATATTCCATGTTCTGAAATTTGTACGCTCAATTTACATAATGTGGAATTGATTACCCATTAGGACGTTCTTACTAAAATATCTTTTGATGATCTTTTATACTATATCATGTTCGATGTTCATAGAGAGCTATCTAGTGTGATTGAGAATCTTGCTAAAGTTTCATGTTTAAAATCACTCGTTAGTACTTATGCCTACACATATACATTCAATTTGATTGGAGATTATGGTGTAGATGACAAGTTCTATATTTATCGAATATGCATTACCTGTGATAATCTTGCTGATTTAAATTTGCATGTTTTGCGCAAACCATCTATTGAGAAATATCATGGTCATTTTGAGATGGATTTTAATACAAGTGCCTATTGTTTAGAACGCAATATGATGCCTACTTGTTTCTCCTATGCATGTAAGCAACGTAGTCGAGTTGAAGCATGGAAGAAACTAAAATTTTGTCTCTCCAATATTTGAACAACTTGATCTAGTGGGTCCCTCTTATATCTTGTCCATGTACTTACCAAAGTCGAGGACGACTTTTTCTCATGGGACGGAGAATGATGTGAATGAAAGTATCGCAATGTATATATCAAATACATCCTATGGCTGTTATGATCCTAATTATTTTGTGCGAAACAACGAGAATGTCACAACAATTGATGTATACATATACCACGTATATACATTGTTCTTTTTGTTTATTACACTTTCAGAAATCATCATGTGCTAGCGAAAGGAGTTTGGATGACAAATATATATACCATGCATATACGTTGTATTATTTGTCTAGCACATCTTCAGGCTATCAAAAGCCGAGGGCGGCTTTTCTTGAAGAAAGGGAGGATGATGAGGATATCCTACTACTTATGAGGTTATTCGTGAGGCAGAGCTAAACTTCTCAAACAACAGTGCATTTGTTTCTTAATGAATTTCCTTTTGTTGCCAATGAGAATTGGTTACTACCTAAAGCAATACTTGGTGCATTCTCGGGTTTGACAAATTTAAAGACTTTGAAACCGAGAGGAGGAGAGGAGGCGGGAACAAATTCATGGAGGAGAAACACATGCGGCAACAAGGGAGAAGAAACCCATGTGGCCAGAGAGAGAACGTGCTCTCGGGATAAAACCCTAGCACATGCGGGCGGTCAAGAAAGACATATGGTGACATGGCAACAAGGGTTACATTGGCATAAAAAGAAGCATCAAGTGCATCGAACAAATTCGCGCAAGCTAAGAAGAAAGCTCACAATACAAGGGAAGCGAGAGGGAGACTAGTTTAAATTTCCAAATTAAAGTAGGGCGTTTTTGAATCGGATTACTGTTCACGTGAACAGTAATCGGACTCGGATCTTGTAGCAGTGAGCGATGTCGGACTCGGATTACTGGTAGCACTCGGTTCTGTTCATCCGAGTTTTGTGCTGCGTGGGAGGCTATATAAACCCCCATGGCGCACCATAGAGGTAGACCAGTTTATGCATAAGATTGAAACATAGCTATTGCTTGTTCTTTCAACACCGAGTTCATGCGAGGACTTTGAGAGAGAATTAGGCGATCCATTTGTTTTGTTCTGCAATCCAAGGTCAAGCCGTCGTTCCATTGGGAATTGGGGACTTGGCGTTAAATCGTTCGTGGTCTCGCGACGAACAACTACCGGTGTGTTTGGGTGTATTCCGAAGAGTTGAGGTTCGTGCATTGCGCGAGTGTTCAGCTAGCGACATCGTCTGCGCCATCAACTATCCACGGTTCCTCACTCGGGCCACGGTTCCTCCTCGAAAGATCGGGCCTCCCAAACCTAAAGCTGCACCCTCGAGGTTCTAGACAAACATTTTCTTTTATTAGTTTGTGTAAGTCTTGTTGAGCTCCTCAGTACCTTCCGTCACTCAATTTTACTCAAGGTGCTATAACCTATTGTTGCAGTGAGGCGGTTATCTTTATGAAGTTGCCCGTTAGCGCTCGGCTCATCGATCTCCATGTGTGGCCACTTCTAACGAGTAAAGCTATTTCTTTCACTTTGCGTTTTCTTGATGAGGCATCCCTAACACTTATACATCTTTCCCTATTGGTGGTCATACACATGCGAGGTGGGCGCCATACGTGGCCTTCTAAATAATTCAAGTGCAAGTGCATATTGGTCCACTAGCGAGAGCAAGAGCTAAACTTCTAAATCAACAGTGCTTTTGTTTCTTAATGAATCTTCTATTGTCATTGATGAGAATTGGGTATTACCTCATGCAAATGTTTTGTGCATTCTCGAGTTTGAACATTGTGAAGCCTTTGGAACCAAGAGGAGGCGGAGTCAAAGCAATGGAGGAGAAGCTCACGTGGGTCAACCAAGGGAGAAAAGCCCAAGAATTCAAGCCCAATTCGGATCTTCCACAAGTGCAACCGAAATTCATCTCGGAATCAACTCGAGAATTCAATTCGGATTCGGTTCGGGACAGCCCAACAGGGCTGTAATAAAACCATAACTTTTGCATACGAGTCCGATTGGGGTGTTCTTGGACTTGTTTGAAAGCTTATTCCAAGGCCCACACAATGGTTTTGGCCCCAGCTTCAGAAGACTTACGGTCGCGCCGCTATGGCCGAAACAATGTGACGGACTTAAGTTAGGTTTTCCTTTTTGTGTGTTTTTAGGTCTTAGCGAGTTAGAGTTTGATTCGGCATGTGTGGCGGCCCTAGGCGTGCGTGAGTCATGGAGGGCGCCTTAAATACCCTTGCCCCTCCCTTGTATCCATTAGACCAGTTTATTCATAAGATTGAAACATAGCTATTGCTTGTTCTTTCGACCCCAGAGTTCATGCGAGGACTTTGAGAGAGGACTAGGCGATCCATTTGTTTTGTTCGCAATTCAAGGTCAAGCGTCGTTCCATTGGGAATCGGGGACTTGGCGTTAAATCGTTCGTGGTCTCGCGACGAACAACTACCGGTGTGTTGTGGGCGTATTCAGAAGAGTTGAGGGTTCGTGCATTGGCGCGAGTGTTCATTAGCGACATCGTCTACCATCAACTATCCACGGTTTCTCACGAGAAGATCGGGCCTCCCCGTATCATGTGGTATCGATTCTAGGTTTACTCGGTGAGAACTTCTTTACCCGTAGTTAGATTCGTTTTCTTTCCTATCGTACAATAAACCAAAAATTGCGAGTACCAAAACCGTAGTTTAATGTTATTTCTTGTGCGTTTAGTTAAGTTTTCATCCATTAGAGTTTTGTTTTAGTCTTTGATCCTTGTGTTTCCATTGCGTAGCTTAATCTTTATCAAAAAAAAATTTGCTGATTGAACTCCTCAATTAGCACCCAAAACTCATCATCCGATCTGTCAGTGCGTGTCTTGCCAGCACAATCCGAGACAGTGTTGTTTCCTTATCGAACTCCTTGGTGTGACTAGAGTCCTAATCAACCTCTAGCTCAAACACAATCAAGTCCAATTGCTCCATCTTGAGTTTGGCCACTACATCATAGCCGGCGAACCACATTTGGTGTCCTTTTATATCCTTTCATCTTGAGACTAGCTATTGATATTGCACCTAGGGCTGCTCATTCAAGTTGATTACACGTTCTTTGTTTTGTGAGGGTTGCGCGATTCCACGGGGAGCAAGCGAGAGGAAAAAGAAGGAAAAGGCAACCGCATATAGAAAGAAGCGCGGCATATAAAAAAAAATAACTTTTGCATCGACCTCCGATTGGGCGTTTGTTGATCCGTTGGAAAGGAAGCGGGAAAATACAAATGCAGGAAATGGGGGTTTTACATCGCGTAAGCCACGAGGCATACGTGTGCGAAAACCGACCCCAAAAAGGTCGTTTAGGGCCTCAAAGCGGGCCCAAGCGAGAAAAATTCGGTTTCTCGATTTCGCTCAAAATTGTGAGCCCCTCTGCGGTGATTCTAAGGTACCCGTGGCGGCGACATCCCTTTTGAGTTGATCGCGCATACTTTTAGCTACTACTGATGCGGGTCATCTTTTTAGCTTGTGTTTTCAATTTTGATTGAGCAATCTTGTGCCCTAGTATATTCCTTTGCAATTGGCTAGCGTCTATCCCGTGCTTGGTGCAAAACAGCTGGTTTCATCTCTTTTCTGCTCGCTAGCTCGGTCCTTTGTTTGCATTAAGTCTCATTTATCCTTGCGTGTGTGTTCATACACTTCGCTTAAACACATTGGATCAGCACATAGGCAAAATACTCTAGCTTGGATCATTACTTAGCTTTACAATACCTTGAATATCAGTTGCATAGGATATACACATACTGTCCAAGCTCCACCTACACCCGTTTGTGTACTCCCTTGCTCTTGGTTACGCTCCTACATTCACGGGTTAAGGTGGTTATTTGTCTGGCTGTCCGTTTTGCCGTCCTTGATTCACTTTGGAGCAGTAAGCTTGTCTTGTTTCGGGACGGTGAGTTGCGGCGTAATGCGAGCTTTTGTTTACTAACCGATATAACCTCGTTTCTTGTTTGTGAGTTGTTGCTATGTCAGTCACGAGGAGGATCCACCTAATCCGGGCGCGGTTACGTGGGCGAGTACACTCGGTTGCGCGAGATGCTACAAAAACAACTTCAAGATGGTGACAATGGCGTGCGCGATGAACTTCGGGAAGTTGATGGGTGAACACCCTCGGGAGGAGGTCACACAATTGCGTCTGACCATCAACAATAACTTCCGGAGCTACGCGCCATGTTAGCTCAACACAATCTCGTGAAGTGCGCAAGTGATGACACAGTGTGCACGGCCCTCGGCCGTTTTGCACAATGAGGCCGAGGATGAGCATGCTATTCGTGTGGATGAGGAGCGGCGGCGGCGGCGGCGCGTCGCATGGCGGTGCCGCCAAACATCGGGATGGCGGCGGCCGCCTCGAGCTCATGGGCGTGGCGAGGCAGCGGCGGCGGTGGGCGCACCACGGGTGTCCACGGAGGAGGTGTGCATCGTGCACCTCGTAGCATGGCGGATGAGGCGAGCAATGGGATGACGATTTCCCGTCGGCGACTACGATGACCGACAGCGCCACCATCGCAACAACGTGCGGCGTCGACACGACGGCGCCGACGATTTTGTCGCTAAGCCCAAATTTACTCTTCCTATATTTTGAGTGGATGTGGAGCAATACCTCACTTGGGAGCGAAAGGTGGATAAGTTGTTTGAATGAACAACTATTCCAATGAAAGAAGTGTTGCTTGCTTCCAATGGCTTGGATGATTATGCTACACATTGGTGGGAGCAGTTCATTAAATAGCGCATGGAGCGCCATGAGTTGCCGATTATCACACGGGAGCGGATGAAGCGACATTTGCGGGCACGCTTTGTACCTCGCCACTACAGCGCTCACTATTTGAGAAGTTGTGGTGCGACAAGGTATGAGGTCAATTGATGAATATCATAAGGAGATGGAAACTATCATGATACATGCGGATGTCGCGAGAATGAAGAAACGGACCATGGCGAGATTTCTAGTGGCATGAATCATCTTTGTCAGCGCATTGTCAATCACCATCCCTATAATGATATGATTGAGTTCTTTGCACCAAGCGCGGCTTGGCGACAAGTGATTGAAGATGCGCGGTTATTGCTGCCGTTCCGTCCTTGACCGATCCGGGACAGCCATATAACAACAGCCGGCCAAACAAGAGCACTCGGCGGAAGCAATTCGGCAATGCGCGATTCATAAAGTAAGAAGGCGGAGTACACCGGCACGGTGCGTCGACCTGCGGCGCCAGCTGCTGAGTGCGACCTCGTCTATGGGGTCAACGGTGCGTTCACGTGACATCATTTGCCACAAGTGCAAGGGTGTTGGCCATTTTGAGAGGGCGCCCAAATGTCGAACTATGCTTATCACCGAGGATGGCGGTTATGTTTGACTAGTGATGACGAGTGCGCTGATCGCATAGCCAGTCTTGCACTGCGATGACATAGAACAATGTGAGTGCGATCACGAGTTTCCTAACAACGGCGGTATTCCATTGTTTGCGCCCAAGGTGCTTAGTGTGATGCCATCGCCGTCACTCGAGCAGCGGTGCAATTTGTTTCGGACTTGGCGAAGCTTGATAAGGGTAAGGTGCGCAAAGTGATCATTGATGGCGGAAGTTGTCACAATTTGGCTAGCAAGGATATGTGTCATAAGTTGGGTTTGAAGTACTTGCGCATCCACGTCCTTATCATGTGCAATGGTTGAGCGACAAAGAGGAAGTGAAGGTGAACTATATGGTGCGAGTGACGTTTTCTATTGGGAAGTACACCGACACTGTGGACTGCGATGTTGTGCCTATGACGGTGTGTCACTTGCTCTTGGGACGGCCATGGCAATATGACCGTTCTGCTGTTCATGATGGGCGTACAAATCGCTACACATTTCGATGGAATAATATGGATATCATCTTGAAGCCCCTTACACATAGCAGTTGTGAATTCTTCAATGCGAGAAAATTGAGATGCGTTGAGGCGCCAAGAGCGAGAAAGAATTTAGTGATGTTAGCCACCAAATCGAAAATGAGAGAATTCAGCGAAGATCCCAATTTGGTGCACTTTGTACTATTGTACAAAGGCGCCTTGCTTCGACTAACGACTTGTCTTCTCTTCCTAGTGGTGTTGCTTGTGTTTTGCGGGACTTGACGTCTTTCCAAGCGAGTACCAGTGGGCTACCACCAATTCGTGGGATAGAACATAAGATCGACTTGATTCGGGGCGTCATTGCGAACCGACCACCGTCCGCACCAATCCAGAAACAAAGGAAATTCAGAAACAAGTACAAGAGCTTCTCTCCAAAGGGTATGTGCGTGAAAGCTTAAGCCCTTGTCTTTGTTCTGTTATTTTAGTTCCTAAGAAAGATGGTTCATGGCGTATGTGCGTAGATTGTCGAGCGATTAATAATATCACAATTCGATATCGTCATCCTATACCTCGCTTAGATGATATGCTAGGCAATTGAGTGGTGCTGTTATTTTTCTAAGATAGATTTGCGTGATGGTTACCATCAAATTAGGATGCATGAAGGGGATGAGTGGAAAACAGCATTTAAAACAAAATTTGGGTTGTATGTGGTTAGTCATGCCTTTTGGTTTAACTAATGCACCTAGTACATTCATGCGCTTAATGAATCATGTTTTAAGGCATTTGATTGGTAAATTTGTGGTTGTGTACTTTGATGATATTCGATTTCTGATCATGGTGAATCTGAACACATAGACCATCTTAGACAAGTTCTACAAGTTTTGCGTGAGGCTAGGTTATTCGGTAACTTAGAAGTGTACCTTTGCAAAGATCGTGTCATCTTTTTGGGCTATGTTGTTTACTGCACTTGAGGAGTTGAAGTAGATGAGTCTAAAATTGAAGCGATTAAAAATTGGCCAACTCCTGTGAATGTAAGTCGAGTTAGGAGCTTTCATGGTCTCGCTGGTTTTTATCGGCGCTTTGTGAAGGATTTTAGCACCATAGCTGCCTTTGAATGAACTTACTAAAGGGTGTTGAATTTGTGTGGGGGTAGCGCAAGACAATGCTTTTCTTGAACTTAAGCGCTTGGTGAAGCACCGTTGCTTGTTTTACTGATTTCACTAAAATTTTTGAAATTGAGTGTGATGCTAGTGGATTGGGTATTGGCGGTGTTTTAATGCAAGAGGGTAGACCGGTAGCTTATTTTAGTGAGAAACTAAATGGTGCTCAATTGAATTATCCGGTCTATGACAAAGAGCTTTATGCTTTAGTGCGTGCGTTAGAAACTTGGCAACACTATTTATGGCCTAAAGAGTTTATTATTCATTCTAATCATGAGGCATTAAAGTATTTAAAGGGTCAAGCAAACCTGAACCGTAGACATGCCAAATGGGTGAATTCATTGAGTCGTTTCCTTACATTGTAAAATATAAGAAGGAAAGGAAAATGTGGTAGCTGATGCACTCTCTAGGAAAAGTGTGCTTTTAACTCAATTAGGAGTGCAAGTTCTGGTTTAGAGAGTTTGCGTGATTTATATGCTCATGACCATGATTTTTCCGTTCCTTATGCACATTGCAAAGAGGAAAAGGTGGGATAAATTTCACATCCATGATGGGTTTTGTTTCGCACTAACAAATTATGCGTTCCGGACTCCTCCGTGCGTTTGCTATTCTGCGAGAATCACATGCGGGTGGGTTGATGGGACATTTTGGGCGTGAGAAGGCGTTATCTATCTTTGAGCGATCACTTTTATTGGCCTAAGATGAGCGAGATGTAGAGAGGTATGTGCAACGGTGCATTACTTGCCACAAAGCGAAATCAAAATTGAATCCACACGGTTTGTATACCCCTCTACCTGTTCCCAATGCACCATGGGAGGATATTAGTATGGATTTTGTTTTAGGATTACCTAGAACTAAGAGGGAGTGATTACTGTTTTTGTCGTTGTGGATCGTTTTCAAAGATGGCACACTTTATTCCGTGCCACAAGAGCGGCGATCGTCGCATATTGCTAACTTGTTTTCAGGGGAGATCGTGAGGCTACATGGCGTGCCACGCACTATTGTGTCGGATCGTGGCGTGAAGTTCATGAGCTACTTTTGGAAGACACTTTGGGGTGGCGGGGGCGAAGTTGTTATTCGACCACGACTTGTCATCCCCAAGCGATGGTCAAGCGGAGGTGGTGAACCGCACACTTCGATGCTACGCGGACCATGATCAAGAAGAATGCTGCGAGTGGGAGGATTGTTTGCCGCGTGGAATTAAACATAATCGGGCCATGCACTCCACTCTGCGATTGTGTCCTTTTGAGGTGGTGTATGGTTTCAAACCCTTTACGCCGCTTGATTTGCTGCCACTTCAAGTCAACACCGTGTTCATATGGAGGCATCAAGCGGTGAGTATGTGAAGAAATTGCATCTCAAAACAAAGAGGAGATAGAAGCGCAAGGTCAAGTCCTATCTTGAGAAGGCGAATAAGCGGAAGAAGATGATTTTCAACGGTGATTTGGTTTGGGTGCACTACCGCAAGGATCGTTTTCGAGCATGCAAGTCTAAATTGCTGCCACGAGGTGATGGACCTTTCAAGGTGCTTGCAAAGATTAACGACAAAGCCTACAAGATAGAGCTTTCGGCGATGACTATGGCGTGAGCTCTACTTTCAATGTCGCTGATTTATCACCTTTCTTTGGTGGTGATGATCCAGCGTCGAGGGCAACGCCTTTTCAAGAGGGGAGGATGATGAGGCATCCTAACACTTATACATCTTTCCGTATTGGTGGTCATACACATGAGGTGGGCGCCATACGTGGCCTTCTAAATAATTCAAGTACAGAAGTGCATATTGGTCCAGCGAGAGCAAGAGCTAAACTTCTAAATCAACAGTGCTTTTGTTTCTTAATGAATCTTCTATTGTCATTGATGAGAATTGGGTATTACCTCATGCAAATGTTTTGTGCATTCTCAGGTTTGAACATTGTGAAGCCTTTGGAACCAAGAGGAGGCGGAGTCAAAGCAATGGAGGAGAAGCTCACGTGGGTCAACCAAGGAGAAAAGCCCAAGAATTCAAGCCCAATTCGGATCTTCCACAAGTGCAACGAAAGTCATCTCGGAATCAACTCAGAATTCAATTCGGATTCGGTTCAGGACAGCCCAACAGGGCTGTAATAAAAACCATAACTTTTGCATACGAGTCCGATTGGGGTGTTCTTGGACTTGTTTGAAAGCTTATTCAAGGCCCACACAATGGTTTTGGCCCCAGCTTCAGAAGACTTACGGTCGCGCCGCTATGGCCAAACAATGTGACGGACTTAAGTTAGGTTTTCCTTTTGTGTGTTTTTAGGTCTTAGCCGAGTTAGAGTTTGATTCGGCATGTGTGGCGACCCTAGGCGTGCGTGAGTCATGGAGGCGCCTTAAATACCCTTGCCCCTCCCTTGTATCCATTAGACCAGTTTATTCATAAGATTGAAACATAGCTATTGCTTGTTCTTTCGACCCGAGTTCATGCGAGGACTTTGAGAGAGGACTAGGCGATCAATTGTTTTGTTACGCAATTCAAGGTCAAGCCGTCGTTCCATTGGGAATCGGGGACTTGGCGTTAAATCGTTCGTGGTCTCATGACGAACAACTACCGGTGTGTTGTGGGCGTATTCCGAAGAGTTGAGGTTACGTGCATTGGCGCGAGTGTTCACTAGCGACATCATCTGCGCATCAACTATCACGGTTTCTCCTTTGAGAAGATCGGGCCTCCCAGTATCATTTCCTCCATGTCGCTGCGAGTGGATGGGGCCATTGGTGGTTTGTCGTTTATTTTGCTTCCATTGTCGGTCTTTTGTAGTGACCAAGTCACTTGATATTGTAGTACTCAACCGAATTGTAAACTTATGTTTAATTATGTAAATATATGAGTTGTATGTGTATGATGCAATGTTGTTTAAGGATATATGTGCAATGGTCACTGATCCTGGGAACCATTGTAAGACATATATCCGGGAAACCTGAATATTGGATTTGTTACTTATTAAAATTATGCTTCTAGCATGATCTTTGATAAAGGAGCAGCACTGTTTCTTAATTAAGAATTGTGCTACAGCATAATTTTAATTAAGCACATTTCCAATATCCCGGGGTTACCACAGCGTTGGTATCAGAGCATACGTTGCCGGTAGGTTAGAAATAGCATGGTCGTTGTTATTAGAGAGGTTTCTGAGAAATTATTTTCAAGTTAGTAATATAATTTTGAAAGTTTAAGTATGACATCTTTTATTTCTTATCCTCCTAGTATCAAATCTTATCCCAACTTTCATTGGTTTTCAAAAGTAACTTGTTTTCTTACCTTGTCTTTTGTCTATAGATGAGTGGTGGTACTTGGTCAAGGGACCAAGGCGAGGATGTGGATGGATTTCGGCTTTCTTTGCGAGACATGATGTGGCGAGCCAACTTCACTGCAGTAGGAGTACACCATCTGTGTCCAAGCACTTGCTACTTGTGAGTCTATGGCGGTTCGGGAAGTGCTAGTAGGATGATGAGCCTCCTTCGTCATGATTTGTGAGTTGTCTCAACCACCTATGATCACTTCCGAAGCAAGGTCCTAGTGCGAAGTGAGCATGTTTGATGAGGTGCGGTTTGGGAAGACCCTCGAGTGCGGCGGTTGGCGAGATGGTCGCATCATGGACGAATCCATCGGCTGCTTGTGAGTGAGTTGTGGGAAACTTCGGCATCGTTTAGCGAGGCCAGGAGTACCTTAGACTTGGAGTCAACATGAATCGCGCTCCTCGTAGCGTGCTTTATGGTGACAATGAGATCTCTCCATTCGCAATGCTACACCGCTTATCGACTTCGGTGTAGCGGTGTATCCTATTTATGGACAAGTGTGTCAAGCTTTGCATGATTGCAGTGTAATATCGTTTAAAAATAAAACAAATAAGTGATTAGTACTGAAATTAAATAGAATTAGAAAAGAAAAATTAGAAGTTAGAAAGAGTATTAGAACTCGGGCCTTGGCCCATAGCTTTGGCCCAGCGAGGAACCACTTAAAGGGGAGGCAAACCCTAGCCCTACATTGTAGTGGAGTTTTGTACGGCGCTCTGATGGCAGCATGCTGTAGCACCTCCTCCCATGGCAGCCCTCCCCGCCTGGCGGCTCCTCCACGGCGCCTCCTTGTGCCACGACTCCCGCGCCGGCCATGGGAGGAGGAAGGGCGTGAGTAGAGGAGGCCGTCTTGGGGTGGAGATCGTCGTCGTCTCGTCGTTCGTCCAAGGGTAACGCTGTCCCATCGTCTAGATGTTTAATTGTTGTTTTCTAGCAATGTCGGGTTTAGATCGCGTTCTATCAGATTAGTGCGTGGCTGTTTTCGTATCCTTAGAAGCAGAATTTGGAGACCCCATCTCCTAGAGATATGTGGGGTTTGTTCTTAGGTTTAAGTGGCCGCCAAGAACGCCCAAATCCGATTAACGGTTAGAAAGTTATGATTTGTTTAGTGCTGCTGTCCCAAAATCCTGACGAGAATCTGCAGTTAACTTGTTAATTAAGTAAGAATTTGATAAGTGCCGAATTGGAACTTGGGATCTCCTAGAGAGTTGTAGGATATCTCGTTATCTTTCATTGCCGACAAGAATCACGTCATTTGGACCTCTGTAGCAAAAGTTATGATTTTATTCTTATTGGGTCTATGCTGTGGAATGGTTGCTGGTCGACAGGTTTTAGTGTTTCGACCTAAGCGTATATTTAGAGGACAAATCAGAGGGTCTCGCCATAACGAAAAATGTAGATAATTCTTCTAGCTTTCAGGAAAAGTAAAGATCATGAAATTCGGATGAATGTATAGAAAGTTATGATAGTTTTATTGTTGCTGTCCAGAGACCCAGCATAAAATTGATGCTTTGTTGAATGGCTTGGTAGGGCTAGTAAAGGGCCGAATCAGAGAACCTCACCAACTAGGTTTAGAAGAGGAATTCAATAACCTTTTAAGAATGTCCAAGATCACTTCATTTGGATTTCTGTACAAGAAGTTATGATTTTTTTTGAGGGGCTGTTCTCTGGAAAGAAATCTGCGGCCGATAATAGAGTCGAGGATCGCGTCAGTGGGCGATGTGTTCATTTGTGATTACAGTTTTGTTATTAGACCTACATGGTAGCCTTAGCATGTCTCATTTATATGTCAGTGTGGGTTTGGCTCAGGGAGCAGTACCTTATCCTCGACATCCACCTTATGCATGCAGTTGAGGCAAGTACAATTTTAGTAGACGGATGTTGAATGAGTGTTGAATTGATTGTTTGTGGTGAATGTCATTTGTTTAGTTAGTTTGAGTATGGAAGTGACTTATATATGATCTGTTACAAATGCATCTCTATGATGAAGTATGCTTATGAATGTTTTTGTTACTGTATTGCAAGTGCATTAAGGAATAGCATTGAACTTATTGAGTGGAGTCTTGTGTTATATTAGATAATGTTTGGTGTGAACCATGAATCTTTGTTGCGATGTGAAAATTATAGTTAGTGTGTAGTGGTGCATATGTTATATACTACGCATTGATGTTGGAAAAGTATGAAACCTAAGGATGAGAAAGTTGTATTATGAATAGTCTACTTGTATGCCATGAAGATGTGAATGCATTTGTTCATTTATTGTTCTTATTGAAATTGCATACACACACATCATGTTGGCATTTGTGGGCTCGGTCACGAGTTGACCATGCTATTGTTGAGATCCCGTCATAATGATGGCGGGCAAAGATCCCCATGCTCGTGGAGCATGGGCCTAGATCCCCACATTGGTGGTATGTGGGCAATTGGTCCCTGTGCTAGAAGGCACAAGCATGGGTGTGCATTGACGGATGCACACTCCGCATTATAGGTGTAATGCTAAGAGACAAAGTAAAGGATAAAGTGAAAGTTGAGCATCTTGCATAGCATGTGCATGGTTTATCTAAATGTTGTGAAGTGTATTGAGTTGTTGAATTACCATTAAGAATGTTGTCTTTGATTATAGTGTACTTCTTTGAGTCATCGAACTCACCCTTGTTGTTGTTGTTGTTTGTTTAGGTACCTCTCAAAAGAGCGCGACATGCATGGGAGGGCATAGTTATAGTTTTGAAGCAACGCCACGAACATTGAGATTATAATTCAATAAAGTTAATCATGCTTAAATAATGAATAAAGCGCTTAAGGGCTTCTCTTTTGGTTATGCCTTATGTTGGATTTGTGTAATAGCGTTGATTAGCATAATATGGATGTCTTTATGATTATGTTTTGAATTGGAAGACTGGTTAATTGATTATTGTTATTGTTTCTTGTGCGAACCTCAGGTATGATTATTTTATACAAAGGAGGTTCTGCCAATTTTTGTAAAGTGCCTTAGAATTAATTTGTTTTATGCTATTATGGTAGCATTCGGGCTCATGATGGGGTGGGGTGTTCTGTGAGTTTTCCTCGCCTATTCTGCGGTGCACCTCTGGAGGTCATCGACCATTACTAGGATCTCAGGGCGTCTCATCGGTCCTTTGGATCCTATTGACACGGGTTCCCCGGAGCACATCTTCGAATGAGTTTCAGTAAACTTTAACCGTGATCTTTATGCTAGTACCTCGACGATGAACCCTCATGGATAGGTGTTATATCGTCAAGTAGTTGCCCTTAAATAAATGTGATAGGGTAGTGGTATTTTGTAAAGGATATGTAAGTCGACTTTTGGTTTGTATTATAAATGTAGTGGCAGACTATTATATGAGGCGGGACCGAACTTCTTTTCTTTGAATGTGTAAAGTTTATGGTTTTGATGTTGATTTGAATGCATGACATAACATAATGCATTATAAGTGTAGTGTTCGTGCTTTTCTATTTATAACTTTGTTTGTGCTTGCAGTATCTCCTTGTTATGTTGTTAACCATTGTGTGGTAGGGGATGACAGGACCCACTACTCGTCTTAAACACAACAAGGGAAGGTATATCAACCCCAATGCCCCACTCTCGGGAGCGGTGAACCCTCTGGTTCTCATGGTCCAAGGTGGTCCCCGGGAAGAGGAGCTCCTCCACCACCCACTATGGCTGATGTGCTCATGCAAATTGGCGCAGCAGAATGGACGACGCACATTTTGGAGCAAATTGCGCGCAATACTTCTTCCAACGCCACGCCCGGTATGTGAGCGGGAGGTCATCATGTGCGAGGAAGTCTTGCTGAATTCGGACCAACCACTTGATATTCTCCGGCTCTCAAGATCAATGGAAGCGAAGGCGGCTTGGACTATTGAGAAGAAGGCATTGATTGCTCAATGTTCCGAAAGGGAGAAGGTCCTTTTGCGATTACCAATTGGATGGGGCGGCTAGCATTTGGTGGGATAATCTTCTTGCCATTCAACTTTCTTTGGACACGTTCCTACTTGGGATGAGTTCATGGAGGCCTTTCGTGAAGCCCATATTCTGAGGAGTCATGATGATCAAGCGGCGAAATTTCGCTCTTAAGCAGGCGGAAGGCTGGCGAGTACCTTCATGAATTTAACTTCCTTGCGGATCGCTCCCGATGATGTTTGGTGACCTCCGTCGTCGGAACAGATTCTTGAATGGGTTATCAGAAGAATTGCAGATGGTTGTAGCTTTGCATGACTTGAAATTTCTCCCATCTTGTCAACAAAGCTATTGTTCTTTGAAAGAAAGAGCAAGGCTTTGGAGGAGTCATAGCGGCAGAGAACTTCTCAAATTATTCCTAGTGGTAGTTCACCAAGGCCTCGTATGTGGTTGCCTAGACCTCCGCGGGCACCGACTCCTTTTCACGAGGCGGCGGTGTTTGCACCTCACCCATCTCCTCCCACTACTCGGTAGAGGCCTAGTGGAAATCGGCCACTGTGGTTTGTCAATGTCGGGCGGCGTGATTTGCTATCCTTTGTGGCGCCGGGACATTTGCCAACCAATGTTATGCAAAGGCGCGTTGATACCACCTATTCAACCTTCTCGGTGTGTCGTCTGCACCATCTTCCTCGATTGTGGTCAAGTCGACCCGACTCGATCCGAGCCATGTGAATGATTACGGAAGAAGCGGTTGATACTCTAAAGTTGTCTTGGTTATGCTCCTAGTTAATTTCAACCTTCTGCCGTTTTATTTGATTGGGAGCATCACATTCTTTTGTTAGTAGGCGATTTCTTTGCTCAACATCGATTAGTTGTGCATCATCTTCATCCACCCCATAGCATCCATTCACTGGATCGGTCTTTGTGGTGATCAAGTCTCGTAATGTCCACATAATTATTGAAGGGTAGACTTTTGGTAGTTTGATTGTGATAGGTTCTAAAGGTTTGGATGTTATTTTAGGAATGGATTGGTTGTCCAAGAAGCGTGGCGACTAATTGTGCCCAAAGATCCATTTCTTTAACTAATGAAAGCGGCACCTCGTCGTTTTCAACCCAGGTATGTGGGTTCTCATCTTTGTGCTCACCAAGTTGATGCCACTCCTTTATTGGAATCGGTGCCAATTGTTTGTGAGTATGTTGATGTCTTTCCGAAGACCTTCCAGAGTGCTTGCGATCGAGAAGTGGAGTTAAGTAATTGATCTAGTTCTGGAACTACCCTATATCTAGAAGTCCTTATCGAATGCCTCTCAATGAGCTGGTTGAATTAAAGAAACAGCTCGGAGGATTGCTTGACAAAGGATTCATTCGACCGAGTTCCTCACCTTGAGGATACACAGCAATTTTGTCAAAAGAAAGACAATACTTTGCGGATGTGTGTGGATTACCGTCCGTTAAATGAGGTTACCATAAAAACAAGTATCATTTGCCTCGAATTGATGATATTTTTGATCGATTAGTTGGTGCTCGAGTCTTTTCAAAAATTGATTTGCGGTCGAGCTATCATCAAATCAAAGTTAAGTGAGGACATCCCAAAACAGCTTTTCTACTCGTTATGGGCTATCTGAGTATCTTGTCATGTCCTTTGGTCTAACCAACGCTCCAACTTATTTCATGAATCTTATGAATTCGGTGTTCATGGAGTTCTTGGATAAGTTTGTTGTCGTTTTCATTGATGACATTCTTATTTATTCCAAGTCTGACAAAGACCATGAGCAACATTTAAGGCTTGTGCTCGAAACACTTCGCTGGCATCGACTGTATGCTAAGTTTAGCAAGTGTGCCTTCTGGCTCAAGCAGGTTGCATTTTTGGGACTTGTGTTATCCGAAGGGGGTATCGCTGTCGATCCAAGCAAGGTACAAGATGTACTAAATTGGAAACAGCCCAAGAATGTTACTGATATCCGAAGCTTTGTTGGACTTGCGGGTTATTACCGTAGGTTCATTGAAAATTTCTCCAAAATTGCAAGACCTCTGACTCAGTTTTTGAAGAAGGAAAAGAAATTGGAATGGTCGGCTAAGTGTGAGGAGAGTTTTGACTTTTGAGAACTCTCTTGACTAGAGCTCTAGTTCTCACTCTTACGGATATTCATAAGAGCCGATATTTATTGCGATGCATCCGCCATGGACTTGGTTGTGTCCTTATGCAAGAAGGCGAGTTGTGGCTTATGCATCGGCGATTCGCGACCTTATGAAGTCAATTATCCTACTCATGATTTGGAATTGGCTGCCGTGGTTCATTCATTGAAGATTTGGCGATATTATCTTCTCGGTAATCGTTGCGAGATCTATATTGATCATAAAAGCCTGAAGTACATATTCACTCAAGATGATTTGAATATGAGGCAGAGAAGATGGCTTGAATTTATCAAGGACTATGATATGGGTATCCATTATCATCGACAAAGCCAATGTTGTGGCGGGCGCTTTAAGCGAGAAAGTCACGGTGCAGCGCATGTCCTCTCTACCTGCGGCCAAAAACTTGTGTGCTGATCTTCAGCGCCTAAGTCTTGAAATGGTGGGAGAAGGTTTTATCGCTGTATTAAAAGTGGAGCCCACGTTAGAAACTCAGTCGGAGGTCGAGCGATGCGAGGTAGTCGAGATCAAGGAAAATTTGAAGGTAGGTAAAACCAACGAATTCTCACGAGGATGACGCGGTGCCCTTCGGTATCACAATCGTTTGGTGGTACTGCGGATCCTCAAGCGAGGGTCTAATTCTTAAAGAGGCTCATAGTTCCTTGCATCTGGAAGTACCAAGATGTACCGGGATTTAAAAAGACATTTTGGTGGAGCCGAATGAAAGTGCAAATTGCTCAATATGTTCTTGGAATGTGATATTTGCCAAAGGGTTAAAGCCGAGCACCTAAAGCTAGCCGGTACCCTTCACCCTTTGCCTATTCCACAATGGAAATTGGAAGAGATCGGTATGGATTTTGTTACCGGTCTTCCTAAAACTCTGAATGGATCCGATACTATTTGGGTAATCATTGATCGTCTAACGAAGGTGGACCATTTTATTCCTGTCAAAACCATCTCCTCTGGCAAACAATTAGCAGAGCTCTATATTGCTAAATTTTTTGTCTTCATGGTGTTCCTAAAGTCATTGTTTCTGACCGAGGTCCTCAGTTTACCTCTCATTTTTGGAGTTGTCTTCATCAAGCTATGGGGACTGAACTCTCTTTCAGATGTGTGTCACGCTCAAACTAGTGGTCAAGCAGAGAGTAAATCAAGTGATGGAAGATCTCCTTCGAGCCTATGTGTTATCCTATGGCAAAGGCGGGAGAAATCTTTGCCATATGTGGAGTTTTCCTACAATAATAGCTACCAAGCAAGTATTCAAATGTCACCTTTGAAGCCTTGTATGGGAGAGCTTGCGAGGACTCCTTTAAATTGGGCGAATCGGGTGAAAGACCATTCTATGGTCGGATGTAATACCAGATAGTGTGAAAAGCATTTGAATCGGAGAGATTATTAAATCGGGAGAGAATAACTAAATCGGAGAATATTTCTTTTAGCAAAGCGATTGAACTGGAGAAAGAGGATTTAATGTAATACTCGATTTATTCTCTGAAAAAGCGTTCAAAGAAATTAGACATAAAAAGGGGGTTTCTGCGGTTTTGGCAACTTGGGCCTCGGGCCACCAATAAAGGAAGGGAAACCCTAGATGCACTGTAGCTACAGTGCCACCACCATCACTGCAGCACACCCTCTCCTCCATGGTGGTGCTCCCCTCCATTGGTGCCTCCCTTCCTCGCCGTTGGTGCTCCCTACTGCCGATCAAGTGAAGAAAGGAGAGGAGATCAACCGCGGGAAGAGTTCATCATCTCCTGCGAATCTACAAGGGTAACGTCGCGTGTTCTTCGTTGGTTGATGCGTAGTAGCTGCGGTTGATGTCGTTTGGTAGATTGATTTGCGTCGGTTTAATAGATCGTGTTCTGTCCAGATTATTGCGTGGTCTGTTTCCTGTGTTTAGATTCCGAATTAGGAGTTTTGGTCTCCTAGAGTTATGTAGATAATGTTCTTAGCTTTCGTTGTCCGCCAAGATCGCCCAAATCCGATTAACGGTCTGGGAGTTATGAATTATCTAGTATCGCTGTCCTGCTGATCTGTCAGTATTGGGACAGTCTGTAGAAATCTGGTTCAATCTGTTAGTTAAATGGAAAATCAGGGGATCTCAATATAACGAAAAATGTAGGTAATTTCCATACCTTTTCAGAGAGATAAAGAACGCAAGATTTGGACTTTCGTAGCAAAAGTTATGATGGTTTTAGTGAACTGTCCAGAGAACCCGACGTGATAATTATTGCTCTGTAGATTGGCCTGGTAGGGGCAGTATTTGGCAAAATCAGAAGGGCTCCCCAACTAAGTTTATTTAGATAATTTAGTTACCTTTCCAGAAAGTCTGAGAACACCTCATTTGGACTCTGGAGCAGAAAGTTATGTATTTTAGAAGTTGACTGTCATGTGATCACCAAGCGATCGCTAGAAATTGGAAGATTGGAAAATTGGAAGTTTAGTGAGTTCAATTGTGTTGTTATTTATGCTTTTGTTCCAGTATGTTGGCCTTAGATTGAGTTATCTTTATGTTCAGGTGGGAGCGTGATCCCAGGGGTAACGCCCTCTTCGCGTCCACCGTTCTCATACAGTTAAGGCAAGTATTGAGTTATCGTATAATTATGCTTGTATCTTTGTATTGTTTGTGTTTGACTCATAATAGCCATGTATGGATATTATTGTGATGAGTTCAATTTATCTTGGTGAATGTAAGTACTCGATTGAGAGAATAACTATAGATGTTTGATAGAGGATGCTAGTACTTTGATGCGTAATAACCATGCAAGGTTGATAGTGTGATATGTATGATTAAGGATGGTAAATATTTGAGATATGATTAATTGTTATTCATGAAGGATTGTTCTTGTCTGCTAGTATTATGAATATATGTGCTATTCATGGATGCTAGAATGCCATGAATGTCAATGATGAGGAATGCTAGAAGTATGAATAAGTTTATTAATCCATGTTGTTGTTGTGCATCTATATGTATGATGGTTTAAAGTTTTGTTAATGTGCATCATGCAATCATATTGGAGGATTGGTCACGTGGTGACTATGCATGTTCGAGTCCCGTCATGTAGATGGCGGGCTTGAGATCCCACATTCGTGGAATGTGGGCAATGAGTAAAGAGGTCCCCATCATTAAGATGATGGGCAAGGTCCCTATACATGTGGTGTATAGGCTCTTGGTCCCTGTGCCGGAGGGCACGAGCAAAAATTATATCGACGGATGTATACCCGCATTACGGTAAAATGCGAAAGAGATAAAGTTCAAAAGTTGCATTGCATTGATCGCATTCCATGAGTATAAGCTATGATTAGTGTAATGTTATTGTGGATTATTTATGCTATGATTGTGAACTCGTATTAACCTTGTTGATACTTTGAGTCTTTGGGCTCACTCTTACTTTGATATATTTTAGGTACAAGCCGGCGAGAACGACATGCATGGGAGGAGTAGATGTTGGATGCACTCACTACCTCACGTCCTTAAGGCGTTTGCCATTTAGTTTCATTTCAGGATTAATAAACTGCTTGAGGATCACTCATAGATGGTTTTGAGTATTATGTTAATTGTGATAATGAGAATAGCAAGTCTGGATTATGTTTATTCGATCATCTTGCATGCTTGTGTAAACTTGATTATGAAGATATTGATAAATGCCATGATTAATTGTTGGAACCTCGGTATAGTTGACTATACAAAGGAGGTTTCTTAGAAAAATTTGTAATTGGTCTTAGTGTAGTTTAGTTTAATTTAATTTTAGTAGCATTCGGGCTCAATCTTTGGTGAGGGTGTTCTGATTAGTATCGAGCGGGTTTTAGGTCCGTGGTTAATAGAAAAAAAATTAAATTGACATCACGTACACGATGAGTGGGGTTAGAATTACATTGCTTCGCATTATCACATTGTTATGTTTCATTGGATTGAGTAATTGTTGAATTGCTCTGTCTTATCTTTCTTGTTGTTAATCTATGATATGTTATGATATTCCATATCTATGAATCTATTCTATGATTGTCATGAGATGATCATGTATAATCATACTTGATTATATTGTTTATGCGTGTCGGTAATGGTTGTTAAGAAGTGGAGGCCGTGGTTGTGACCTTGGACCTTGTCGAGTTATACCACCGTTAAGTGGTAGAGCGAATAGAGTAGTTACCACAGAATACCATAGTTGCGGGGAGTTGGCGTGAGTGCTTTGGAAAGTTGTTTTCTTTCTTGACCTCAATCTTGGCAATATTGATAATTCCTTGGTTGTTCCTTCTTTCTCTTTGGCAAAGAATGACTCATTTATTCGTTTGATAGTTGGGTATTGTGAGTTTTATGTTGCAAGTTTGTTAGCATAAGAAAGCTTTGGTTTTATGTGTTCCTTTTGGATTATTCAGTGTTGAAGTTTAATGCATCTCTTTTCTGGTGGAAATTGTTAAAATCCTTTTGTGATGCCTTGTTATGGTTAAATCAGAGATTGTAATCAAATAACTCGATATGATATGGGTATCAAGTTGAGTCATTGGTTTGGTGCATAATTAGTATTAATTAGTAACCTTGGAAGTGAAATTGATTAAGTTCATATTGTCTTCTACTAGTTCTTGATGAAGCGTATATGAGTAGTGATTGAGAGTATGTCCATACCTATTCGAGTCAAAGAGATATTAAGAAGTATGGAACATTGTTGAATTAGTCCGGCCATTAAAATCGTTTAGGTTGCTAAACTTGTTGGGTTCTTTGGTTCCCATGGTTTAATTAAAATGTGTGGAAAGGAAACTAGAGGAAATGCTAGATTTATATATTCTCTAGTATGATTAGCTCTTTGGCTGTGTATAATCGGTTGAATGGATTGAATATCGGTGGATCTAGAATTAATGGGAGGAGTTCTATGTAGTTCTTCTATATAGAATGGCGCGATGAGTTTAGTTGTAATGTTGTTGAGACTTTTAATCGATAGAAGATTTGATTTTGAAGTTTTAGTGTATTTTTGCGAAATCCAATGTGAGGAGGAGCAGTTGAATATGTGCTTGTTAATATCCATGTGATTTGGGAAGGAAAGTATGTAGCAACTAGATTTCATAATGAAGCGATTGATAACAACAATGATTGTAGTATAAGCATTGTGTATTGAAGTTTGATGATGAGCATCACTAAAAGTTGAGCGATATGATATAAGAGGTGGCTTATGCCCACATAATTGTGAAATAATTGGATGGTAATGTGTCCTTGATGAAAGGGTTTTGGTACGAGCTTTTCGATTGTGTAGTAGACCCCTTCTAACTTAAGAGGTCGATGTAGTGAGGTTGTATGGTTTTGGGTATACTCTCATTTTGAAGATGGGATGAAAAGGTAGTATGGAACAATTTGGTGAAACTCTGGGGGCTTTCTAATGGAATAGTTGATGATAAATATTCGTATTCAGAGTATATTATTCTTGATGTTAGTAAGATTATCTGCGAGAGATTGTGACTTGCGTGTGTGGTGATGATTCTTTTAGAAATAAAGTAATTTGATCATCTTTCCTAATTTGGATTTTTGTAAGAGTGTTTCGAGTTTTATGATGGTGATCATTTGGACCTCTTGAGTTATGTGGTGATTGAGTTGCTTTGAGCAAAGTGACATGTTGAAAGATTTTATTGGTTCTTAAGCGGCTCCTATGATTTGGTCTTAAGAGCTTATCTTGTTTAAGCTGGCAAAGTGATGTAATGATCACGAAAAATAACCTTCCTTGTTAAAGGAAGGAGTGAAATATAAGTAATTGAGATTTAAGTCACGTTTGCATCTTGCGAGTTTATTTGAGTGTGCTTAAACCTTATCTGATTGTTCCATATGAGTTTATCAATTTCCAAACCTTCTTCTCATTGGTGGTTTGGGATTAAGCTTCAGATAGGGCTTGAGCCCTCATTGACTTTCCCTTATGTTTTAAGTACCTTGCTTAAGTGACTATTTTCCTTGGTCTGTGTTCACTCTGGGTGGCACATGTTTTCCTAGTTGATGAAAATTGATTCCATTCGCTCTTTCTTTTGAGAAAGAATCAACCTATTCGTTTCACGAGTCTTTTGAAGTGTTTAATAATTGTATTGTGAAACTATGGTTAGTAAGTTATTCGATGAGAATTGGAGGACGAAATAATTTCGTAATATAGTTCCTTGAGAGAAATTTATCTCAATAGAAGATTGTCTTTGGAGGTTAAACTGATTGCATTATTACAACTAGTAGAACCTATAGTGATTGTGATCCAAGATCTTTGTTTCACTTGAGTGGAACATTAGAATTATCAAAGTATGAAAATCTTGATCAATTCTATAGAGTATCCCAATTTGGTAGTATTATGAGGCTATGAAAGTTATTCTTGGGATGGGGTTTAATGAGAGTGGGAATATAAAGTAATCGAATCATCATGTCAATTAATGGGATAATGGAAAATGTTGAGTTAATGTCAAGAATGATTTGACTTTAATGAGTAACCTTAGAGTTATAATCTTTGTAGAGTAAGCGGGTCAAGAAAATATTTTCATGATGATGTGAATGAGTGAGTATGTGGGAATTATGGATTTTAGGGATTTAATCTGAGGATTTCCTATCTTTTATATGAGAGTTAGTTGCAAGAGTCTTGAAGGTTAAATGTGGACTTTGCATTGTTGTGCTAGAACTTTGAGTCGCCCAAAGATTATGTGTAGAGGAAGTAGAATAAGGGTGGATTGCAAGCAGTGGGATGATCGTTGATAATACCCTTACGATGTAGTACATGAGTGTGTGATGTGAATTCTGAGATGTTTGTTCTCAAAAAGGGTTTAGGTGATATGATTGTGTGAGAGATCTAATTTGGGGATACTTTACAGTGCTATCGGTCAAATGAATTATGTCGATAAAGAAATCGGTTAGAGAATGTTTTGTGAGATCATTAGAGTCCCTCTTCAAAGGTGTAGACAAGGTGTTTCGATTTGGGTTTGGCGTTGAGATCGCCAAGTTAAAGTAACAAGTTAGTGTGTTGTGCGATGATTGGGATTCCATAGTTTGAGAAATTTTGGTCTTAAAGCGAATGATAATTTGATGCTTCCTCAAGAAGTGAATCGTTTTCTGATTCTCATTTGAGTTACGTCTTTATTGACCATTGTCTTTAAATAAGTTGAGCTCGGCATTTACGTTGGCGTGTGTGATTCTTTCGATTCGGATGGAATAAAAGAAGTATTTGATTTGGGCATTTAAAATGATTCCTCCTTTGGTTTTAAGTGGCGCTTATTATAAACTGCCACATGGAAAATGGAAATGCTTTATGTGATGAAATTCCTATTTACGTATTTGACTCTTCAATACAGAGTGTAGCATAGTTGCAATGTGAGTCTTTCATTTTCAGATGGATTTTGTTAGTACAAGAGTTTGCTCAAAGAGAGTTTTGTTGTGTGTTTACGGTTAAAGGAGGTGATCATTGCTTGATGAAGAGTTCATTTGAGAGGTGGAGCGATAGTTAGTGTTCTTGTGTTAAGTGAGTACAGGAGATCGAGTTTGAGGTTTCGTTTGCGCGTTGACCATCAGTGAGATCTTACCTTTAAGTCTTGTCCGATGAGTGTACTTGGAAATGCGGGGTGGCGTTAGTTGGGGCGTCGTGTTACGTCGTTGTGTTGTGGTATTTTGGGCCAGGGAAGGCAACTTGGGAAGTTGAAGTTTGGCGTGCGTGAGCATTATTTGGATTCGTTATAGCGGCTATCATTTACCGTTGTTAAGTTCTAGTCGCGATTTACCTTTGTGTAGATCGGCGTTTAGATTGAGTCGAATCCTATTTAGGAGTGGTAGAATGTAATACCAGATAGTGTGAAAAGCATTTGAATGCGGAGAGATTATTAAATCGGGAGAGAATAATTAAATCGGAGAATATTTCTTTTTAGCAAGCGATTGAGCAGGAGAAAGAGGGATTTAATGTAATACTCCGATTTATTCTCTGAAAGAATGTGTTCAAAGAAATTAGACATAAAAGGGGTTTCTGCAGTTTTGGCAACAGGCCTCGGGCCTTGGCCGCCATGAGGTTGGCCACCAATAAAGGAAGGAAACCCTAGATGCAATGTAGCTACTGATGCCACCGCCATCAACTGCAGCACGCCCTCTCCTCCATGGTGGTGCTCCCCTCCATTGGTGCCTCCATTCCTCGCCGTTGGTGCTCCCTACTGCGATCAAGTGAACAAAGGAGAGAGATCAACCGCGAGGAGAGTTCATCATCTCACTGCGATTCTACAAAGTAACGTCGCGTGTTCTTCGTTGGTTGATGCGTAGTAGTTGCGGTTGATGTCGTTTGGTAGATTGATTTGCGTCGGTTTAATAGATCGTGTTCTGTCAGATTATTGCGTGGTCAGTTTTGTGTCTTTAGATACCGAATTAGGAGTTTTGGTCTCCTAGAGTTATGTAGATAATGTTCTTAGCTTTCGTTGGCGCCAAGATCGCCAAATCCGATTAACGATGCAGGACTTATGAATTGTCTAGTATCGCTGTCTGCTGATCATGTCGATATTGGGACGATCTGTAGAAATCTGGTTCAATCTGTTAGTTAAATGGAAAATAATGGGATCTCAATATAACGAAAAATGTAGGTAATGTCCATACCTTTTCATAGAGATAAAGAACATGAGATTTGGACTTTCGTAGCAAAAGTTATGATAGTTTTAGTGAACAGTCCAGAGAACCCGACGTGATAATTATTGCTCTGTAGATTGGCCTGGTAGGGGCAGTATTTGGCAAAATCAGAAGGGCTCCCCAACTAAGTTTATTTAGATAATTTAGTTACCTTTCCAGAAAGTCTGAGAACACCTCATTTGGACTCGGAGCAGAAAGTTATGTATTTTAGAAGTTGACTATCATGGTGATCACCAAGCGATCGCTAGAAATTGGAAGATTGGAAAATTGGAAGTTTAGTGAGTTCAATTGTGTTGTTATTTATGCTTTTGGTCCAGTATGTTGGCCTTAGATTGGGTTATCTTTATGTTCAGGTGGGAGCGTGATCCCAGAGTGCGCCCTCTTGCGTCCACCGTTCTCATGCAGTTAAGGCAAGTATTCGAGTTATCGTATAATTATGCTAGTATGTTGTGACTGTTTGTGTTTGGCTCATAATAGCCATGTATGGATATTATTGTGATGAGTTCTAATTTATCTTGGTGAATGTAAGTACTCTGATTGAGAGAATAACTATAGATATTTGATAGAGGATGCTAGTACTTTGATACGTAATAACCATGCAAGGTTGATAGTGTGATATGTATGATTAAGGATGGTAAATATTTGAGATATGATTAATTGTTATTCATGAAGGATTGTTCTTGTCTGCTAGTATTATGAATATATGTGATATTCATGGATGCTAGAATGCTATGAATGTCAATGATGAGGAATGCTAGAAGTATGAATAAGTTTATTCATGCATGTTGTTGTTGTGCATCTATTTGTATGATGGTTTAAAGTTTTGTTCATGTGCATTATGCAATCATATTGGAGGATTGGTCACGTGGTGAGTATGCATGTTCGAGGTCCCCGTCATGTAGATGACGGGCTTGAGGTCCCCACATTCGTGGAATGTGGGCAATGAGTAAAGAGGTCCCCATCATTAAGATGATGGGCAAGGTCCCTATACATGTGGTGTATAGGCTCTTGGTCCCTGTGCGGAGGGCACGAGGCAAAAATACATCGACGGATGTATACCCGCATTCACGTAAAATGCGAAAGAGATAAAGTTCAAAAGGTGCATTGCATTGATCGCATTCCATGAGTATGAAAGCTATGATTAGTGTAATGTTATTGTGGATTATTGATGCTATGACTGTGAACTCGTATTAACCTTGTCGATACTTGCTGAGTCTTTGGGCTCACTCTTGCTTTGATATATTTTAGGTACAACTGGCAGGAACGACATGCATGGGAGGGAGTAGATGTTGGATGCACTCACTACCTCACGTCCTTAAGGCGTTTGCCATTTAGTTTCATTTCAGGATTAAGTAAACTGCTTGAGGATCACTCATAGATGGTTTTGAGTATTATGTTAATTGTGATAATGAGAATAGCAAGTCTGGATTATGTTTATTCGATCATCTTGCATGCTTGTGTAAACTTGATTATGAAGATATTGATAAATGCCATGATTAATTGTTGGAACCTCGGTATAGTTGACTATACAAAGGAGGTTTCTTAGAAAAAATTGTAATTGGTCTTAGTCTAGTTTAGTTTAATTTAATTTTAGTAGCATTCGGGCTCAATCTTTGGTGGGGTGTTACAGGACTTAGTGATAGAAGCGAGAAAAGCAAATTCGTCTAATTGAAACCATTTGAAAAGCGCACGATCCGTCAAAAGAGCTATGCCGACTGTCGTCGTCGTGAGTTAAGCTTTGAGTTAGATGACTATGTCTATCTTAAAGGTTCACCGATGAAGGGCACTCCGCGTTTTCAGGTGAAAGGAAAGCTAGCACCTCGTTATGTCGGACCTTTTCGAATCATTGCAAAACGAGGAGCCGTGGCTTATCAATTAGAACTACCTGAAGCTCTATCAGCAGTGCATGATACTTTTCATGTTTCCTAGTTGAAAAATGCCTTCGTGTTCCTACTGAGGCAACTTCTTATGAGGATCTTAATCTTCAACCCGACCTTTCCTATCAAGAACAACCGGTCGTATCACGGATGAAATGGAGCAGCAGACAAGAACTCGCACTATCAAGTTCTTGAAAATTCGATGGGCTAATCATTACGAGGATGAAGCCACTTGGGAGCTGAAGATTTGATGCAAATTGAGCACCCCATCTCTTTCTTTGTTTAGAACTAACCTTTGAATAAAGAAAGGCAAGTTTAAACAACGCGATGTAAAAGGAGATGTAATAATAACCTTATGTTATTATGTAAAATCTCTCTTTGCTATCTTTGAAGGAAATAAAGACAACAGATATTAGATTTCTATGAAAGCCTTTTCAATTTCACTCTTTCCCCAACTTCTATCGTTTCCAAAATCTCGGGGACGAGATTTTCTTAAGGGGGGTAGGTTTGTAACAGCCCCAATTTTATGAACAGTAATAAAATATTTTATGAATAGTAATAATGTACTGTTCATAACAGTAATAAGATGCTATTCATGGCATCACTTGTTCATATTCTGATTGGGCATTATGTTGCAAATAAAAACTTCCCTTTCTAGGTAAAATCAAAACCCATTTGCGTTTTAAAGGAATACAAGTCAATACTTGTATTATGGTAGAAGTATTTTATCAAAGCCTAGATAAATTATCTTGCCCAAAAATAATTTTATTGAATTTTTAGAAATTATTTTGCCTTGGAGAAAAATACTTGTCTTTAAATAAACCTTATCGGGCTAAGATAATTATCTATAAATTTTAAAAGTGAAACAGTGGTTTTCGAACTTTATTTGGGAAATATATCATCCCAGTGGCATCCTTGCCAAATTTCATGGTTTTACAAATTTATTTACTATTTCTAAAGCTCGGTCAAACTTTTAAACTTTGAATTTAGGGCTAGTCAACCCTTCTGGTCTAAACCCAAACCTTAGCACTGTAGTGACTCGAACCCGATGAGGTTGGGTCCAACCGGTGCATTTGGTCGGCTCGATCCGCGCAGGCGCGAGCCCAACCCTTCCGTGGCGCGGCGTTGATCTCCATCAAGCGGACGAGATTTGCGAAGCCGCGTGGGCTATCCACGTACGCGAAACAATCTCCACCTTTGGATCTAGATCGGGCGATCGAGGGAGGTGGTGGCATTCGGACCTCTCCGGATCCTCTCTTGATCTCCACTGTTGATATTAGATCCAACCGTGCCGCCCTGTTTGTTTTGAACTTAAAGCGCGCGATCATCTTTGACCGTCGGTTCAAATCCTCGGTGCACCTTTGACAGCGTACATTTAGGGCTTAGTTTTATTGGACCGTTGGATTTTAATCGTAGGGTCCCTATCGAGATGACATTCGGACCACTCGGATCTTCCTTCAATCTTGGCCGTAGAAGACTAATCGGCGGTACCACGTCATCCCATTTAAAGTGGCGTGTATCCTTTTAGATCGATCGTTGGATTCTAATCCAGCGCTTCTTTGAATAAAACCTCCGGACTTAGTAGAACCCATTAAATCTCAATCGTCAGTATGAAATCGCATGGTCCATATTAAGCGATTTGATTAAATTCTTTTAACACCTATTTTCATCATATTTGCCCATCTCTAATCGGACGGTCGATGCTCTTTTGGGTTTTAGGAAGCGCGGCTGCGGTGCCGATGGGGTCCGCATGTCGAGAATCGTATCTCTTCTTTCTTGCCTCATTGTGCCGTCGCGGCTTTGTAACTTAGGAGTAGAGCGTTATCAAGGATCATGCAGCTATTATCTGGATATTTAGCCCTAATTGGACACCTCATCGACTCTAGACACTTCCCTTTGCCTGTAGTTCCACCTTTATATATATACCTAGTTTTTCTGCTGCCATTGTTGGCCAGAAGGAGCTCATCATCTTCCATTGCCGTTCGGTGGAGTTTCTTGCTCCTACACTTTGCTTATCCATCTTAAACGTTTGTTTCACCTTGTAGTAAGGATTTAGCATCTTTTGTAGGTTAACCCAGAATTTATTTCTCTGATAATCAAAGCTGGTTTTAGGAACCTTCAGTGTTTCTCATATCCTGGTAAGCTAAGGCCTTAGTTCTTGTCATCTTAAGTACACTAAGAACTCTGTAGCTCCCTTGAATCATTCACTTGTACATAAGTAAATCCAACCTGCTTTAAACTGAAAATTAGTTTTCATAACTTTTCGTTCTTTCATATCGTTTTCCAGTTCTAGGGTTTCCCTGCCTAGTTAGCTCTTAGTTGAACCCTAGTGGTATAATCAGTTACTCTTTTGATTCTTGTTGTCATCTATTTAGCTTTGTAGCAAAGATCCACCTCTGTCATCTGTTGTCGGCTAAACCGACAACTTTTGAAATTTTGACAGTATCTGTAATCTGACCGATTAGGGTTAGGTTAGATTTAGCCTGGGGTGTTAATTACCCTAAAGATCAGACTAAGCTTCAATTTAGGATCTTTTACTTAGTCTATTTTCAATCGACTCAAAATCTGCAGTCTGCCCTGTTTTCCATTCTTTTCAAAATCTGAAAACTATAACTTTGACCGAAACTCTAGTTTCTGTCATTTGAAAGCAGTAGGTGATAATATGGCCTATTATCTGTATTGGGGTATATGTAACTTAAGCATATTGTTACTTATGCATTACCATCTTGATCATATATTTTCTGTTCATTTTCATTTGCTGTCAGCTTTCATATTCATTGGAGTTTATTGCTTCTTTTTAGAATCTGGTTCTTAGAGGTATTTGATTCTATTTCTAAACCACAGAGCCTGCACAAGTATATTACTATCAAGGCAAGCATCCTCTTTGCACCATATTGATCCTAAAGTTTTATACAATATATTTTCCAAATACGGTGACACTGTTGCATGCTAATTTTACGATAATACAATTGTGATCTATTAGTAGTTAGTTATGACCTAACATTGTGGATTACCTTCAATCTGAGTATACACTCAAAACTTAGAGTAGGGTTGTATACTCGATATTTAATTTCAGAATTTTGCTTAGCCATGCGATCCATAGAAACGTTAGAGTTTGGCAAGATTCTCTTGTCAAACACAGAACAACAAATAAATTTCAGTCATTTTAACTCTTTGTCGGTTTCTTTAAATCAGATTTGAATTTTAAATTTCAATTAATCTGAACAAGAGGAAGCTAGTGGTGGTGCCTTTGAGCACGAGATTGGGAAATGTGGTGGACTTGTCTGGACCAAATAAGGACTGAACTCTGATTATTCAATTCAAGTCCCAACGTGCTTCCACACGCGGTGTATGGTATTTGTTTGGTTAAGTAAAGGGTTAATGCTATTGAGTTGGAGACAGGAGAGTAAGGATATGTGTATTGATCTTGTATGGCATACATGCTTATGTCTTGAGTGCGTCTTATGCCATGTGAGCTTTATATCAATATCGGATGTTCTTAGAAGGGTGAGGCGTATTTGTGTTCCATCGCATATGCGTACCTTAAAGATGCCGATTGCAATCTAGTATGGGTAGCGAACCCAACTTTGTATTTCTTTTGTTTGGGTGGCATTCGATGCAACATGTGTGCCGGTTAGCGGATGCTATCGATCGTTGTTTAAGCGGATCGGTTCACACATGGGTATCCAACTCAATAGTGCGACTTGTTGAAAAATACCAAATCTTAGTTTCCCCGGTCGGCATACCAAAGGTTGTTTGCTATTATTCCGGAGGTTTACGGGCTAACTAAGTCGTGTGGGTAAAGATGTACACCCCTGCAGGGTATCAAACTATTCAAATAGCCGTGTCCACGGTCATGGATGATAACTTGAGTTGATGTCACTGTATAGAATTTTGTTTTCAAATCTGTTTGGGTTACAGTTCAACATGAGAGAATTCATGCAACATTACATTTACATTTATTTTCATTTACTTACTGTTTTAGTCCAATTGGTTTCATTAAATTGCTTTATCAAAACCTAGCCATTGTAGGTTAGGATATATTGCTTTATGCAAAATTGAACAAGTATGCCTTCGTGTTGTAGCCTTATGCATGTACAAATCTAAATCCTTTGTATAGGTTCTAACAAACACTTTCTTTTATTAGTTTGTGTAAGTCTTGCTGAGTACCTTCCGTACTCAAGGTGCTATAACCTATTATTGCAGGTGAGGACGGTGGTTATCTTTATGAAGTGCCCGTTAGCACCGATCAGGGTGACGCTAACGAGTAAAGTTATTTCTTTCCTCCACGCAGTCGCCTGTGGGTGGATGGGGCCATTGGTGGTTTTGTCGTTTATTTTGCTTCCGCTGTCAGTCTTTTGTAGTGACCAAGTCACTTGATATTGTAGTACTCAACCGAATTGTAAACTTATTTTTAATTATGTAAATGTATGACTTGTATGTGTATGATGCAATGTTATTTAAGGATATATGTGCAATGGTCCCTGATCCTGGGAACCATTGTAAGACATATATCCGGGAAACCTGAATATTGGATTTGTTACTTACTAAAATTATGCTTCTAGCATGATCTTTAATAAAGGAGCAGCACTGTTCCTTAATTAAGAATTGTGCTACAGTATAATTTTAATTAAGCACATTTCAATATCCGGGTTACCACACTTATGGCTCGAGGCGGGTGGTGCGACACGGTGATGTAGCGCCACGTGGCGACCGCGCGTGTTTGGTGTCGCGGTGGCGACTGGCGCTTGCGTGGCAAGGTCACGTAGGCTCGATGCCGGTGGCGTTTCGACGTGTGGCTCGCTGTCGTTTTACGTCGCGGCGAGGGAAGTGAAGATGCGCAAAATGGAGAGGCGATCTTGAGCGATGCTCGCCAGGTTGCGAGTTTGCGTGGCGGAATGGTCATCGGCTAGCTTTAGTGGTGATGATCTTGGTCGGCGGTGAAGATGGCGTCCGAGGGTCCTCCGGAAGTGAATGGGTGCGTTGGCCGCAACGCAGCGGTGATGTCGATGGCGAGTCGGCGTGGTTGGGCGTCTGGTGGCGGAGGAGAAGAAGAAGCGAGTTTCACGGCGGCGGCTTTGAATTTAGGTGCTAGGGCGAGGGCGAGAGCGGTGGTTGGCGGCGAGATGCGGTGAGGCGCTCCGTAACCCTATTTATAGAACGCAGGCGTGGCTAGGGCAGCGTGGAGAGAACGAAGGCCCGTGCGATGTCACCGGCGGAGTTACGGATATTTGGGGTGAGAAAAAGGGGGAAAAGGGCCGTGTCGGAGGCGGAGGAGATCCGGGGTTTAAATGTGCGCGTAATCGCGGGAATTAGATCGGGATTTAACCGAGTATGGAAGATTTTCGAAACCTTTCCATAGCGGATAGCGCGGCGAGAAAGGAAGGTCGCGAGGAAGAAGAAGGAAAGGAAGACGATGGTGGGGTGCGTCCGATTTTGATCCAACGGTCGACGATGGCGTGAGTGAAAGGAAAGTAACGGTTGGTGCGCAGCCGTTGGATTTTAATCCATTGGTCCGATAGATTGAAACGGTGTGAGTGAATAGTAAAATCACTAATGCACACGAGCCATTAGATTTAAATCTGATGGCCCACGTGTGATGCGTCTTGAGTTCGAGGATCTCACGAAGGTGGCGTTGGATTTTAATCCAATGGTGTGAGGAATCGATGAGCGTGAGAGAGAGAGAGAGAGGTGGCAATGAGTCCATTGTCGATGGGAGAGATCTGTGAGGTTGGGGTTTGGTGTGTGTATTGGAAAAGGAATGGGCCGGGAGTTTATTAAACCCTATTAGGTTTTCTTTTGGTTTTCTAATTAACTAAATCTTGATAAATCAAATAGGCTTTAGAAAATAGAAGATTAAGTCAAAATTTTTGAGAAAATTCACGAGAAATTCTACGGGTATTTTGGATTTAAATAAAATATTTCCAATTATTATTTGGTAATATATTTTGTAAATAAATTTGTTTAGCTTTAAATTAACTAAGTAAAAACTTTAAAATTTCAGAAAAATCCACAAAAATAATTAAACTTTATTTTCAACTGGAATTTGAAATTTGGGCTGTTACAAACCTACCCTCTTAAAGGGAATCTCGACCCCGAGATTCAGACTTTGTTAGCAAAAAGGTCGGGATAGTTGGTCTTGAGGTTTTCTTCTTTCTCCTATGTGGCTTCAATTTGTGGATGGTGACTCCACTGCACCTTGTACGATCTGATGATTCTGCTCCTGGTAACACGTTCTGCGACATCTATAATTTTAATTGGTTGGTCCACATAAGTGAGGTCCTCTTGGAGATCAAAATTTTCCAGGAGGGTATGGTCTTCTGGTACTCGGAGGCATTTCTTTAACTGTGATACGTGGAAGACATTGTGCACTGCTAACAAGGCTACTGGCAGCTCTAATTGATAAGCTACTTCTCCACGCTTTGCCAAGATCTTGTATGGCCCGATATATCTGGGTGCGAGTTTTCCTTTTGTCTGGAACCTTCTTACTCCTCTAAGTGGAGTAACTTTGAGATAGACAAAATCTCCTACCTCAAAGTTTAATTCCCTTCGACGGTTATCAGCATAACTCTTTTGTCGGGACTGAGCCACTTTCAGGCGTTCCTTTATAGCTTTCACCTTACTTTCAGCTTCTTTGATCAACTTAGGTCCAAAGAGCTGATGTTCTCCCACCTGATCCCAAAGGAGCGGGTTTTGCATTTTCTACCATATAAAGCTTCGAATGGAGCCATCTGCAGACTGGCTTGGTAGCTGTTGTTGTACGAGAACTCTACGTAGGGCAGATTCTTGTCCCAACTTTTTCCATAATCTAGAGCGCAGGCCCGAAGCATATCTTCAAGAACCTGGTTGGTGCGTTCTGTTTGACCATCTGTCTGGGGTTGGTATGCCGTACTGAAGTTGAGTCTGGTTCTCAAGGCTTCATGTAGGCTTTTCCAGAACCGAGAGGTGAACTAGGAACCTCTGTCGGATATGATCTTCTTGGGTACGCCGTGTAGGCAGACGATCATGGCCATGTACAATTCCACTAACTTGCTGCTCTGGTAGGTGGTCTTGACTGGAATAAAGTGACCTACTTTAGTTAACCGGTCAATTACCACCCAGATGGAATCATATCCTGATTGGGTCCTAGTGAGTCCGGCGATGAAATTCATACCAACTTCTTCCCACTTCCACTCGGGAATTGGTAATGGTTGCAACAAACCAGCGGTCTTTGATGCTCTGCCTTGACTCGCTGAAAAACATCACAACGAGAGACAAACGCTGACAAACATCACAACGGCGGCAGATTCGCAATTTCGCGTTTCATGCGACCCACCAATATTTTCTTTTAGGTCTTGGTACATTTGGTGCTTCCGGGATGAATGGGTATGGCGATTCATGAGCTTCTTTGAGAATCGACTCTTTTATCTCCTGTTGATTGGGTACCTGAATCGGTCTCCAAACCACACTAGTCCTTGCTCGTCGTCGAGAAAAACACAGGGCTTTGCCTCTTCTCATATTCTTTTTAATTTCTTTGATGTCTTCATCTTCTAATTGCTTTGTTCTGATCTGGCTTTGAAGAGTCGGTTGAACTTCCAGAGCGTTCACCCAACCTTGGCTGACAATCTCTAAGTTCAGGTGTTTGAGTTCTTCATACAACTCTGGTTGATTCTTCTTCACCAATATGGTGTTGCAATACGCCTTCCTACTCAAAGCATCTGCCACCACATTGGCTTTGCCCGGATGATAATGGATTCTGAGGTTGTAATCCTTTATCAACTCCAACCATCTCCTCTGTCGGAGGTTGAATTCAGACTGGGTGAATATGTATTTGGTGTTATGATCAGTGAAAATCTCACGTGATTTACCAATGAGATAATGCCGCGGATCTTGAGCATGCACAATTGCGCTAACTCCAAATCATGAGTTGGATAATTCCCTTCATGCGGCCTCAAGCGCTTGGATGCATAAGCCACGACTTTGCCTTCTGCATTAGTACACATCAGGGTCTTGAAGGGATCGTCACGAAGATCTCAAAATCCTTGCGGATGTCGGTAAAATTAACACCGTCTTGAGACTAGCCTCTTCTTCAATTCTGGAAACTTTCTTCACAGCGCTGTCCATTCAAACTTCTTTTCCTTCTTGAAGTTGGGTCATGGGTCTTGCAAGCTTTGAAAACCTTGATGAACTTGCGGTAATAACCCGCTAGTCTAAGAAACTTCTCACTTGGTGACTAATTGGGGTTGTTTCCAATCCATTCTTGCCTCAACCTTGGCGGGATCTACGCAATTCATACGTTGACACAATATCTCAAGGAATGCCACTTGACTTAGCGAGTCGCTTTTGCTGAATTTGGCATAAAGTTAGTGCTCCACGAGTTTGTCGGGATCATTACGAGATGCTTCTCATGTTCTTCTTCATACTTTGAGTAGATAAGAATGTCATCAATGAAAACAACCACAAACTTATCCAAGAATTCCATGAACACTTTGTTCATCATATTCATGAAATAAGCGGGGCGTTTGTCAATCAGAAAGACATTCGTAAACTCGCAGTCCATATCTAGTGGTGAAACCGGTCTTGAATATCTTCCTGTCGATCTTTAGTTGATGATAGCGGATCTCGGATCAATCTTCGAGAAGACACTTGCTCCTTTTAGCTGATCAAGCGGATCGTCAATCACGGGTATGGGTATTTGTTCTTGATTGTCACCTCATTAAGTGATCATAGTCCATGCACATTCTTATACTATTGTCTTTTTCTTGACAAATAGTACTAGTGCTTCCCAAGGTGAAGAAGTGGGTCGGATGTACCCTTTGCTCCGCAATTCTTCAATTTGTTTCTTTAGCTCTGCTAACTCGTTGGCTGGCATTCTATAAGGCCGCTTTGAGATTGGAGCTGTCTCGGGGACTAGTTCGATTAGGAACATTATGTCCCTATCCGGTGGCATGTTGGGTAAGTCATCGAGGAAAGACATCGGGGTATTCCGTGCAAAGGTATATCTTGAGCTTTACTTCCTTCAAGCTGGTGAGGATGGAACTTCCTCAGTGCGTGTGAGGACTCCAGTTTATTCGGCTTGTAATGCTTAGTCTTCCATTGACCCTAGCATCATAAATCAAATAAACCAAGGCTCAAGATATGTATCCTTCCCAGAAATGCAGTATACACACCACGTTACAAAATCATGCATCAATTCCATTCATTCACATAGAACCGAAGCAAGCAACAAACCAGAAGACATACATAATATAGAGTTATTACAAAAGAGGGGCCGACCGGCCAAATGTCATACAAATATCTAAGTAAACAGCGGAAGCAAAAGTGCCATAAGATGGCGATAAACAAAAGCCAATTAGTGTGCCTTTACCCACAAGGCAACCAACCGGACCGCCAAGCTAGTCATCCCGAAACGCACATCTCACAAAGTGAGGCCCTTGGGAGCTCACCTTCTTCCTCTGCAACAATTAACATTAAGCAAAGCAAATGAGTACAATAGTGTACTACATAAGGCGCGTGTGGAATAACAGACCTATACATATGCTACATGCAAACTTTTTTGAGTGGAGGCTGTATGTCTCATTTTGGCACAAAGCAATCTTTATTTGCAATAATGTAATACCTTTAAAAAGCAAGTTTGGAATTCATTTTTATTGTTGAAATAACAGCAAGAACAACATCAAAACAATAGATAGATGACAACAACATCCTGGATGTGACTAACCCAATAGTCACCACAACAATAGCATGAATTACCCATTCATACCACCCATTTCAAGTTTTAAGTTTTTTCAAAGGTTGTAAGATGTGTAGGTTACGAGCGGATATGGACAGTCTTTATTTAACATACACCATGTATCAAATACAAGGACATTTCAAATTAATCAATTTCACTTTCATGGATGGTAGTTAAGAATAATTGATTTGCACCATGCTAATACCCAACTTGTAACTCATACAGTAACAATTTATTCGTTTAGTTATAACTTCTCATTTTAATCATGGCAAGACAACACAAAGGATTCTAACACCTTACTTGAGCAAAAGAGATACTTCAAACCTCAGCGCTCAAGTAATCCAAAAAACACATAAAGCCAAAGCTTTCTCATGCAAGCGAACTTCTGTGGAAAACTCTCACTAACCAAGCTATCAAGCGAGTAAATGAGTCATTCTTTTTTTCAATGAGAAAGAAGGAGCAACCATGAAAACATCAATCTTGCCAATTGACAACGACCACAAGTAGTAAAAGCAACTCAACGGTCGAAAAGCAATAATTGGTTGGAGAACCAAGAGGATCTTGATACGGGAGGCCCGATCTTCTCGGTGAAAACCGTGGATAGTTGATGCGAAGTGAGGCGATGTCGCTAGCTGAACACTCGCGCCAATGCACGAACCCTCAACGCCGGAATCGCCACAACACACGGGTAGTTGTTAGTCGCGAGACCACGAGCGGCGAGCGCCAAGTCCCGATTCCCAATGGAGCAGCGGCTTGACCTTGAATTGCGAGCGAACAATTGGATCGCCTAGTCCTCTCTCAAAGTCCTCGCATGAACTGCGGGTCGAAAGAACAAGCAATAGCTATGTTTCAATCTTATGAATAAACTGGTCTAATGGATACAAGGGAGGGGCAAGGGTATTTAAGGCGCCCTCCACGACTCACGCACGGCCTAGGGCCGGCCACATGCGAATCAAACTCTAACTCGGCTAAGACCTAAAAACACACAAAAGGAAAACCTAACTTAAGTCCGTCACATTGTTTCGGCCATAGCGGCGCGACTGTAAGTCTTCTGAAGCTGGGGCCAAAACCATTGTGTGGGCCTTGGAATAAGCTTTCAAACAAGTCTAAGAACACCCCAATCGGACTCCGTATGCAAAAGTTATGGCCTTTTATTACAGCCTTGTTGGGCTGTCCCGAACCGAATCCAATTGAATTAGAGTTGATTCCGAGATGAATTTCAGTTGCACTTGTGGAAGATCCGAGGTGGGCTTGAATTCTTGGGCTTTTCTCCCTTGGTTGACCCACGTGAGCTTCTCCTCCATTGCTTTGACTCGGCCTCCTCTTGGTTCCAAAGGCTTCACAATGTTCAAACCTGAGAATGCACAAAACATTTGCATGAGTAATACCCAATTCTCATCAATGACAATAGAAGATTCATTAAAAACAAAAGCACTGTTGATTTAGAAGTTTAGCTCTTCCTCGTCGGTGGACCAATATGCATACATGCATGAATTATTTGTAGCGTCACGTATGGCGTCCACCTCGGTATGTGTATGACCACCAATAGGGAAAGATGTATAAGTGTTAGGGATGTGGGAAATGTGGTGGACTTGTGTGACCAAATAAGGACCGAACTCGATTATTCAATTCAAGTCCTAACGTGCTTCCACACGCGGTGTATGGGCGCTGTTGGTTAAGTAAAGGGTTAATGCTATTGAGTTGAGACAGGAGAGTAAGGATATGTGTATTGATCTTGTATGGCATACATGCTTATGTCTTCTGCCGCCTTATGCCATGTGAGCTTTATATCAATATCGATGTTCCGATGAGGGCATCCTAACATTTATACATCTTTCCCATTGGTGGTCATACACATACCGAGGTGGACGCCATACGTGGACGCTACTAAATAATTCAAAGTACGTATGCATATTGGTCCACCGACGAGAGCAAGAGCTAAACTTCTAAATCAACGTGTGCTTTTGTTTCTTAATGAATCTTCTATTGTCATTGATGAGAATTGGGTATTACCATGCAAATGTTTTGTGCATTCTCGTGTTTGAACATTGTAGAAGCCTTTGGAACCAAGAGGAGGTCGGAGTCAAAGCAATGGAGGAGAAGCTCACGGGTCAACCAAGGAGAAAGCCCAAGAATTCAAGCCCACCCGGATCTTCCACAAGTGCAACCTGAAATTCATCTCGGAATCAACCAGAATTCAATTGATTCGGTTCGGGACAGCCAACAGGGCTGTAATAAAAGGCCATAACTTTGCATAATGGAGTCCTGATTGGGGTGTTCTTGGACTTGTTTGAAAGCTTATTCCAAGGCCCACACAATGGTTTTGGCCCCAGCTTCAGAAGACTTACGGTCGCGCCGTGCTATGGCCGAAACAATGTGACGGACTTAAGTTAGTTTTCCTTTTAGTGTGTTTTAGGTCTTAGCCGAGTTAGAGTTTGATTCGGCATGTGTGGCTGGCCTTAGGCCGTGCGTGAGTCGTGGAGGCGCCTAAATACCTCCTTGCCCTCCCTTGTATCCATTAGACCAGTTTATGCATAAGATTGAAACATAGCTATTGCTTGTTCTTTCGACACCGAGTTCATGCGAGGACTTTGAGAGAATTAGGCGATCCATTTGTTTTGTTCTGCAATCCAAGGTCAAGCAGTTCGTTCCATTGGGAATTGGGACTTGGCGTTAAATGCGTCGTGTGGTCTCACGGACGTAACAACTACTGTGTATTGTGGGCGTATTCCGAAGAGTTGAGGTTCGCATTGGCGCGAGTGTTCAGCTAGTGACATCGTCTACTCGTGATCAACTATCCACTAAGCCACCGAGAAGATCGGGCCTCCCCGTGATCATGGTATCGATTCTAGGTTTACTCGTTGAGAACTTCTTTACCGTAGTTAGATTCGTTTTGTTTCCTATCGTATAATAAACCAAAATTGTAGTACCAAACCGTAGTTTAATCTATTATTTCTTGTGCGCTTAGTTAAGTTTTCATCCATTAGAGTTTTGTTTTAGTGCTGATCCTTGTGTTTCCATTATGTAGCTTTAATCTTTATCAAAAAAATTTGCTGATTGAACTCCTCAATTAGCACCCAAAAACTATCATCCGATCTGTCAGTGCGTGCTGTCTTGCTAGCACAATCCGAGACGGGTGTTGTTTCCTTTATCCGAACCCCTTGGTGGGACTAGAGTCCTAATCAACCTCTAGCTCAAACACAATCCGAGTCCAATTGTTCCATCTTGAGTTTCGCCACTACATCATAGCCGAACCACATTTGGTGTCCTTTATATCCTTTCATCTTGAGACTAGCTATTGATATTGCACCTAGGGTTGCTCATTCAAGTTGATTACACGCTGTCGTTTTGTGAGGGTTACTGCAGCCCACGGGGAGCAAAGCGAGGGAAAAGAAGAAAAGGCAAACCAGATATAGAAAGAGCCGCGATAAAAAAAAAAAAAAAAAAAAAAAAAAAAACCGCTAACTTTTGCATACGACTCCGATTGGAGCGTTTCTTGATCCGTTGGAAAGGAAACGGGAAAATAGAGCCAAGAAGAAATCTGGGAAATCGTTTTATATCCGCGTAAGCCACTGTGCATACGTGCAGGCGAAAACTCGACCCCAAAAGGTCGTTAGGGCCTCAAACGCCCGCAAACCGAGAAAACCAGTTTCTGCAAATTAAGCCAAAATTGGTGAGCCCTCTCTGCAGTGATTCCAAGGTTCCTCGCAGGCATTTACATCCTTTTCGAGTTGATCCGCGCATACTTTAGCTACTACAGACGGGTCATCTTTTAGCTTGTGTTTTTCAATTTTGATTGAGCAATCTTGTGCATTAGTATATTCCTTTGCAATTGGCTAGCGTCTATCCTCAGACACTTTGGTGCAAAACGAGCTGGTTTCATCTTTTTCTCTCGGCTAGCTCATTCCTTTGTTTGCATTAAGTCTCATTTATCTTTGCGCAATGCGTTCATACACTTCGCTTTAAAATCTGTTGGATCAAGACATAGGCAAAATACTCTAGCTTGATCATTACTTAGCTTTACAATACCTTGAATATCAGATTGCATAGGATATACACATACCGCCCAAGCTCCACCTACACCCGCTTGTGTACTCCTTGCTCTTGGTTACGCTCCTATTACGGGTTAAGGTCGTCACTGTCACAACTTCGCCGCTTTGCCGCCCTTGATTCACTTTGGAACGTAAGCTTGTCTTGTTTTCGTGATGTGAGTTGCAGCGAGTAGCGAGAGCTTTTGTTTTACTAACCCGTGATATAACCTCGTTTCTTGTTTGTGAGTTGTTGCTATGTCGTCACGAGGAGGATCCACCTAACCGGGGCGCGCTACATGGGATGCAGAGTACACTCGGTGCGCGAGATGCTACAAAACAACTTCAAGATGGTGACAATGGCGCGGCGCGATGAACTTCGGGGAAGTTCAGATCGACCGAACACCCTCGGGAGGAGGTCACACACCGTGCACGCCATCAACAATAATAATCTCTCGAGCTACGCATGCCATGTTTCGCTCAACACACCCACGTGGGGTGCGCAGCCGATGACATCGAGTGTGCACGCGCCTCCGCCGCATGCACAATGAGACCGAGGATGAGCGTGCTATTCGTGTGGATGAGGAGCGACGACAGCGGCAGGCGCGTCGCATGGCGGTGCCGCCAAACGTCGGGATGGCAGCCGCGGCACACCATCAGGCTCATGGGCGTGGCCGAGGCAACGGCGGCCAGGGTGGAGGCGCACCACAGGTGTCCACGGAGGAGGTGTGCATCCCGCACTCGTAGCATGGCGATGAGGCGAGCAATGGGATGACGATTTCCCATCGACGACTACGATGACCGATAGCGCCACCATCGAACAACGCGCGCAGCCGGCCGGTTATCGCACGACGCCGATGATTTTGTCGCTAAGCCCAAATTTACTCTTCCTATATTTTCAGTGTACGGATGTGAGCAATACCTCACTTGGGAGCCGAAGGTGGATGTTGTTTCAATGAACAACTATTCCAATGAGAAGAAGTCGCTGCTTGCTTCCAATGGCTTGGATGATTATGCTACATTGGTGGAGCAACATTCGTAGCGCATGGAGCGCCATGAGTTGCCGACACCACCGGAGCAGATGAAGCGAGATTTATGGCACGCTTGTACCGCCACTACACTGCCGCCACTATTTGAGAAGTTGACAGTGCTGCACAAGGTATAAGATCAATTGACGAATATCATAAGGAGATGGAAACTATCATGATACATGCGGATGTCGCGAGAATGAAGAACGCATCATGGCGAGATTTCTAGCCGCATGAATCATGCTGCTCAGCGCATTGTCAATCACCATCCCTATAATGATATGATTGAGTTGCCGCACTGCGCACGCGTTCGAGCGACAAGTGATTGAAGATGCACGGTTCGCTACCCGCTTCACGCCCTTCACCAGTCCAGACAGCCATATAACAGCCACCAAACAAGAGCACTCCACGGCTAATTCTAGCAATGCGCAGCTCCGCAAGTAAGAAGTCGAGAGTACACCCAACACGGTGGCGGCCGACTGCGCGCCGGCTGATTAGTGCGACCTCGTCTATGGGTCATCGGGACGTTCACGTGACATCATTTGCCACAAGTGCAAGGGTGTTGGCCATTTTCGAGGGGGATCGCCCAAATGTCGTAACTATGCTTATCACCGAGGATGGCGCGTTATGTTTCAATTAGTGATGACGAGTCGCTGATGCGCAACTGGCCTTGCACATCGATGACATAGAACAATGTGAGTGCGATCTCAGTTTCCTAACACCGGCGATATTCCATTGTTTGCACGCCCAGGTGCTTAGTGTGATGCCATCGCGCTCACTCGAACAGTGTGCAATTTGTTTTAGACAGTAATGGCTTGATAAGGGTAAGGTCTCGCAAAGTGATCATTGATGGCGGAAGTTGTCACAATTTGGCTAGCAAGGATATGTGTCATAAGTTGGGTTTAAGTACTTGCCGCATCCACGCCCTTATCATGTGCAATGGTTGAGCGACAAAGAGGAAATGAAGGTGAACTATATAGTGCGTAGTGACGTTTTTATTGGGAAGTACACCGACACGTGGACTGCGATGTTGTGCCTATGACGGTGTGTCACTTGCTCTTGGGACGGCCATGGCAATATGACCGTTCTGTTGCTCATGATGGGCGCACAAATCGCTACACATTTGATGGAATAATATGGATATCATCTTGAAGCCCCTTACACCGCAACAGATTGTGAATTCTTCAATGCAGAAAATTGAGATGCACGTTGAGACTGCCAAAGAGCGAGAGAAGAATTTAGTGATGTTAGCCACCAAATCAGAAATGAGAGAATTCAGCGAAGATCCTAATTTGGTACTTTGTACTATTGTACAAAGACGCCTTGCTTTCGACTAACGACTTGTCTTCTTCCTAGTGGTGTTGCTTGTGTTTTGCAGACTTCAGCGACGTTCTTCCAAACGAGGTACCACCTGGGCTACCACCAATTCGTGGGATAGAACATAAGATCGACTTGATTCCGTGGAGTCATTGCCGAACCGACCACCGCATAACGCCAACAACTCAGGAAACAAAGGAATTCAAACAAGTACAAGAGCTTCTCCAAAGGGTATGTACGTGAAAGCTTAAGCCCTTGTGCTGTTCTCTCGTTATTTTAGTTCCTAAGAAAGATGGTTCATGGCGTGAAAGCGTAGATTGTCGAGCCGATTAATAATATCACAATTCGATATCGTCATCCTATACCTCGCTTAGATGATATGCTAGACAGAATTGAGTGGTGCTGTTATTTTTTCTAAGATAGATTTTAGCTGTGTGGTTACCATCAAATTAGGATGCATGAAGGGGATGAGTGAAAACAGCATTTAAAACAAAATTTGGGTTGTATGAGTGGTTAGTCATGCCTTTTGGTTTAACTAATGCACCTAGTACATTCATGCGCTTTAATGAATCATGTTTTAAGGCATTTGATTGGTAAATTTGTGGTTGTGTACTTTGATGATATTCGATTTGCAATCAGACCGAATCTGAACACATAGACCATCTTAGACAAGTTCTACAAGTTTTGCGTGAGGCTAGGTTATTCGGTAACTTAGAGAAGTGTACCTTTGCAAAGATCGTGTCATCTTTTGGGCTATGTTGTTTCGCACAGGAGTTGAAGTAGATGAGTCTAAAATTGAAGCGATTAAAATTGGCCAACTCCCGTGAATGTAAGTCGATTAGGAGCTTTCATGGTCTCGCTGGTTTTTATCGGCGCTGTGAAGGATTTTAGCACCATAGCTGCCCCTTTGAATGAACTTACTAAAAGGGTGTTGAATTTGTGTGGGGGTAGCGCAAGACAATGCTTTTGCTGAACTTAAGAAACGCTGACTCAGCAGTTGTTTGTTTTACCTGATTTCACTAAAATTTTGAAATTGAGTGTGATGCTAGTGGATTGGGTATTGGCGGTGTTTTAATGCAAGAGGGAAGACCGGTAGCTTATTTTAGTGAGAAACTGAATGGTGCTCAATTGAATTATCCGGTCTATGACAAAGAGCTTTATGCTTTAGTGCGTGCATTAGAAACTTGGCAACACTATTTATGGCCTAAAGAGTTTATTATTCATTCTGATCATGAGGCATTAAAGTATTTAAAGGGCTAAGCAAACTTGAACCGTAGACATGCCAAATGGGTCGAATTCATTGAGTCGCTTCCTTACATTGTAAAATATAAGAAGGGAAAGGAAAATGTGGTAGCTGATGCTCTCTAGGAAAAGTGTGCTTTTAACTCAATTAGGAGTGCAAGTTCCTGGTTTAGAGAGTTTGCGTAATTTATATGCTCATGACCATGATTTTTCCGCTCTTATGCACATTGCAAAGAGGAAAAAAGGCTGGGATAAATTTCACATCCATGATGGGTTTTGTTTCGCACTAACAAATTATGCTCCCAGACTCCTCCGTATGCTTGCTATTAATGCAGGAATCACATGCGGTGGGTTGATGGGACATTTTGGACGTGAGAAGACGTTATCTATGCTGAGCGATCACTTTATTGGCCTAAGATGAGGCGAGATGTAGAGAGGTATGTGCAACGATGCATTACTTGCCACAAAGCGAAATCAAAATTGAATCCACACGGTTTGTATACCCTCACCTGCTCCCAATGCACCATGGGAGGATATTAGTATGGATTTTGTTTTAGGATTACCTAGAACTAAGAGGGGAGTGATTCTTTTGTCGTTGGGATCGTTTTTCAAAGATGGCACACTTTATTCGCGCCACAAGAGCGACGATGCGCCGCATATTGCTAACTTGTTTTTCGTGAGATCGTGAGGCTACATGGCGTGCCACGCACTATTGTGTCGATCGTGACGCGAAGTTCATGAGCTACTTTTGGAGGTAAACTGGGACGGTTGTTATTCAAAGACGACTTGTCATCCCCAAACCGATGGTCAAACGGAGGTGGTGAACCGCACACTTCGATGCTACTTTGACCATGATCAAGAAGAATCGCGCGAGTGGGAGGATTGTTTGCGCGACGTGGAATTCGCTTATAATCGGGCCGCACTCCACTCACGCAGTTGTGTCCTTGAAGTGGTGTATGGTTTCAAACCGCTTACGCCGCTTGATTTGCCGCCACTTCCAAGTCAACACCGTGTTCATATGGAGGCATCCAAGCGAGCCGAGTATGTGAAGAAATTGCATCTCAAAACAAAAGAGGAGATAGAGCGCAAGGTCAAGTCATATGCCGAGAAGGCGAATAAGAAACGGAAGAAGATGATTTTTCAACCGTGTGATTTGGTTTGGGTGCACTACCGCAAGGATCGCTTTCCGTAACGCCGCAAGTCTAAATTGCTGCCACGAGGTGATGGACCTTCAAGGTGCTTGGCGAAGATCAATGACAATGCCTACAAGATAGAGCTTTCCGCGATGACTATGGCGTGAGCTCTACTTTCAATGTCGCTGATTTATCACCTTTCTTTGGTGGTGATGATCCAGCCGCCGAGACTACACCTTTTCAAGAGGGGAGGATGATGAGGCATCCCTAACACTTATACATCTTTCCCTATTGGTGGTCATACACATACTGAGGTGGACGCCATACGTGACGCTACAAATAATTCAAGTACAGAAGTGCATATTGGTCCACTGACGAGAGCAAGAGCTAAACTTCTAAATCAACAGGTGCTTTTGTTTCTTAATGAATCTTCTATTGTCATTGATGAGAATTGGGTATTACCTCATGCAAATGTTTTGTGCATTCTCAGGTTTGAACATTGTGAAGCCTTTGGAACCAAGAGGGAGGTCGGAGTCAAAGCAATGGAGGAGAAGCTCACGTGGGTCAACCAAGGGGAGAAAAGCTCAAGAATTCAAGCCCAATTCGGATCTTCCACAAGTGCAACCGGAATTCATCTCGGAATCAACTCAGAATTCAATTCGGATTCGGTTCGGGAGTCCGATTGGGGTGTTCTTGGACTTGTTTGAAAGCTTATTCCAAGGCCCACACAATGGTTTTGGCCCCAGCTTCAAAAGACTTACGGTCGCGCCGCTATGGCCGAAACAATGTGACGGACTTAAGTTAGGTTTTCCTTTTAGTGTGTTTTAGGTCTTAGCCGAGTTAGAGTTTGATTCGGCATGTGTGGCTGGCCCTAGGCCGTATGTGAGTCGTGGAGGGCGCCTTAAATACCCTTGCCCTCCCTTGTATCCATTAGACCAGTTTATGCATAAGATTGAAACATAGCTATTGCTTGTTCTTTCGACACGAGTTCATGCGAGGACTTTGAGAGAGAATTAGGCGATCCATTTGTTTTGTTCTGCAATCCAAGGTCAAGCCGTGCCCATTGGGAATTGGGGACTTGGCGTCAGTCGCTCGTGGTCTCGCGACGAACAACTACCCGGTGTATTGTGGGCGTATTCCGAAGAGTTGAGGGTTCGTGCATTGGCGCGAGTGTTCAGCTAGCGACATCGTCTACTTTGCATCAACTATCCACGGTTTCACCGAGAAGATCGGGCCTCCCGTATCATGTTCTTAGAAGGTGAGGGCGTATTTGTGTTCCATCGCATGTACGTACCTTAAAGATGCCGATTGCAATCTAGTATGGGTAGCGAACCCAACCCGTATTTCTTTTGTTTGGGCTGGCATTCCGATGCAACATGTGTGCCCTGTTAGCGGATGCTATCATCGTTGTTTAAGCCAGATCAGTTCACACATGGGTATCCAACTCAATAGTGCCAGCTTGTTGAAAAATACCAAATCTTAGTTTCCCCGGTCGGCATACCAAAGGTTGTTTGCTATTATTCCGGAGGTTTACGGGCTAACTAAGTCGTGTGGGTAAAGATGTACACCCCTGCAGGGTATCAAACTATTCAAATAGCCGTGTCCACGGTCATGGATGATAACTTGAGTTGATGTCACCTGTATAGAATTTTCTTTTCAAATACTGTTTGGGTTCTGGTTCAGCATGAGAGAATTCATGCACTGTTCTGTTTACATTTATTTTCATTTACTTACTGTTTTAGTCCAATTGGTTTCATTAAATTGCTTTATCAAAACCTAGCCATTGTAGGTTAGGATATATTGCTTTATGCAAAATTGAACAAGTATGCCTTCGTGTTGTAGCCTTATGCATGTACAAATCTAAATCCTTTGTATAGGTTCTAACAAACACTTTCTTTTATTAGTTTGTGTAAGTCTTGCTGAGTACCTTCCGTACTCAAGGTGCTATAACCTATTATTGCAGGTGAGGACGGTTATCTTTATGAAGTGCCTGTTATGCAGTCAGGTGACGCTAACGAGTAAAGTTATTTCTTTCCTCCACGAATGCACTTTGTGGTGGATGGGGCCATTGGTGGTTTTGTCGTTTATTTTGCTTCACTATCGGGCTTTTGTAGTGACCAAGTCACTTGATATTGTAGTACTCAACCGAATTGTAAACTTATTTTTAATTATGTAAATGTATGACTTGTATGTGTATGATGCAATGTTATTTAAGGATATATGTGCAATGGTCCTCGATCCGGGAACCATTGTAAGACATATATCCGGAAACTGAATATTGGATTTGTTACTTACTAAAATTATGCTTCTAGCATGATCTTTAATAAAGGAGCAGACTGCTCTCTTAATTAAGAATTGTGCTACAAAGATAATTTTAATAAGCACATTTCCAATATCCCGGGTTACCACACTTATGGCTCAGACGCGGGTGGTCGACACGGCTGATGGTAGCCGCGACGTGGGCATGCACGCGTGTTTCGGTGTCACGGTGGCGACACGGGCGCTATGCGTGGCAAGGTCACGAGGCTCGATGCGGTGGCGCCGGCGTGTGGCTCGCTGTCGTTTTACGTCGCGGCGAGGGAAGTGAAGATGCGCAAAATGGAGAGGAGGCGATGCTGAACGCGATGCTCACCAAGGTTGCGAGTTTGCGTGGCGGAATGGTCATCGGCGGCTAGCTTTAGTGGTGATGATCTTGGCCGCGTGAAGATGGCGATCCGAGGGTCCTCCAATGATGTGAATGGGTGCGTTGGCTTCGCAACGACGCGGTGATGTCGGCGACGCAGGTCGGCGCGGTTGAGCGCCTCTGGTGGCGCCGGAACCAAGAAGAAGCCAGTTTCACGCGCGAAACTTTGAATTTAGGTGCTAGGAGCGAGGACGAGACGGTGGTTGGCGGCGCCGAGATGCGGTGAGGAGGCGCTCGTAACCCTATTTATAGGCACGCACGTGGCTAGGCAGCGAGAGAACGAAGGCCGTCGCATGATGTCACCGCGGAGCGCGGATATTTGGGGTGAGAAAAAGGGGAAAAGGGCCGTGTCGAGAGGCGGAGATCCGGGTTTAAATGTGCGCGTAATCGCGGAATTAGATCGGGATTTAACCGAGTATGGAAGATTTTCGAAACCTTTCCATAGCGGATAGCGCGGCGAGAAAGGAAGGTCGCGAGGAAGAAGAAGGCAAGGAAGACGATGGTGGGGTGCGTCCGATTTTGATCCAACGGTCGACGATGGCGTGAGTGAAAGGAAAGTAACGGTTGGTGCGCAGCCGTTGGATTTTAATCCAATGGTCCGATAGATTGAAACGGTGTGAGTGAATAGTAAAATCACTAATGCACACGAGCCATTAGATTTAAATCTGATGGCCCACGTGTGATGCGTCTTCGGAGTTCCGAGGATCTCACGAAAGGTGGCCGTTGGATTTTAATCCAATGGTCGACAGGCTCGTGTCGGTAGCGAGTGAGAGAGAGAGTGGCCGATACGAGTCCCACTGGCGATGGGCTGAGATACAATGAGGTTGAAGCAGGCCATGTATGCTACTGAAAAGGAATGGGCCGAGGGAGTTTCGGCCCAAACCCTATTTAGGTTTTTCTTTTGGTTTTCTAATTAACTAAATGCTGATAAATCAAATAGGCTTTAGAAAATAGAAGATTAAGTCCAAAATTTTTGAGAAAATTCACAGAAATTCTCTGGGGTATTTTGGATTTAAATAAAATATTTCCAATTATTATTTGGTAATATATTTTGTAAATAAATTTGTTTAGCTTTAAATTAACTAAGTAAAAACTTTAAAAATTTTAGAAAAATCCACAAAAATAATTAAACTTTATTTTCAACTGGAATTTGAAATTTGGGCTGTTACAAACCTACCCTCTTAAAGGGAATCTCGACCCCGAGATTCAGACTTTGTTAGCAAAAAGGTCGGGATAGTTGGTCTTGAGGTTTTCTTCTTTCTCCTATGTGGCTTCAATTTGTGGATGGTGACTCCACTGCACCTTGTACGATCTGATGATTCTGCTCCTGGTAACACGTTCTGCGACATCTATAATTTTAATTGGTTGGTCCACATAAGTGAGGTCCTCTTGGAGATCAAAACTTTCCAGAGAGGTATGGTCTTCTGGTACTCGGAGGCATTTCTTTAACTGTGATAAGTGGAAGACATTGTGCACTGCTAACAAGGCTTCTGGCAGCTCTAATTGATAAGCTACTTCTCCACGCTTTGCCAAGATCTTGTATGGCTCGATATATCCAGTGCGAGTTTTCCTTTGTCCGAACCTTCTTACTCCTCTAAGTGGAGTAACTTTGAGATAGACAAAATCTCCTACCTCAAAGTTTAATTCCCTTCGACGGTTATCGGCATAACTCTTTTTTCGGATCGAGCCACTTTCAAAGCGTTCCTTTATAACTTTCACCTTACTGACTTCTTTGATCAACTTAGGTCCAAAGAGCTGATGTTCTCCCACCGATCCCAAAGGAGCGGGTTTTGCATTTTCTACCATATAAAGTTTCCGAATGGAGCCATCTGCATCGGCTTGGTAGCCGTTGTTGTAACGAGAACTCTCGTGAGGCGATTCTTGTCCCAACTTTTCCATAATCTAGAGCGCAGTTCGGCATATCTTCAAGAACCCGTTGGTGCGTCGCTTTGACCATCCGTCTGGGATGGTATGCCGTCATCGTTGAGTCTGGTTCTCAAGGCTTCATGTAGGCTTTTCCAGAACCGAGAGGTGAACTAGGAACCTCTGTCGGATATGATCTTCTTGGGTACGCCGTGTAGGCAGACGATCATGGCCATGTACAATTCCACTAACTTGCTGCTCTGGTAGGTGGTCTTGACTGGAATAAAGTGACCTACTTTAGTTAACCGGTCAATTACCACCCAGATGGAATCATATCCTGATTGGGTCCTAGTGAGTCCGTCGATGAAATTCATACCAACTTCTTCCCACTTCCACTCGGGAATTGGTAATGGTTGCAACAAACCAGCGGTCTTTGATGCTCGCCTTGACTCATTGAAAAACATCACAACGAGACAAACGCGACAAACATCACAACGAGCGCACGATTGCAATTTCAGCGTTTCATGCGACTCCACCAATATTTTTCTTTTAGGTCTTGGTACATTTTGGTGCTTCCAAGATGAATGGAGTATGGCGATTCATGAGCTTCTTTCAGAATCGACTCTTTTATCTCCTGTTGATTGGGTACACAGATACGGTCTCCAAACCACACTAGTCCTTGCTCGTCGTCAGAAAAACCTGGGGCTTTGCCTCTTCTCATATTCTTTTTAATTTCTTTGATGTCTTCATCTTCTAATTGCTTTGTTCTGATCTGGCTTTGAAGAGTCGGTTGAACTTCCAGAGCGTTCACCCAACCTTGGCTGACAATCTCTAAGTTCAGGTGTTTGAGTTCTTCATACAACTCTGGTTGATTCTTCTTCACCAATATGGTGTTGCAATACGCCTTCCTACTCAAAGCATCTGCCACCACATTGGCTTTGCCCGGATGATAATGGATTCTGAGGTTGTAATCCTTTATCAACTCCAACCATCTCCTCTGTCGGAGGTTGAGTTCAGACTGGGTGAATATGTATTTCAGACTGTTATGATCCGTGAAAATCTCACAGCGGTTACCAATGAGATAATGCCGCCAGATCTTCAGAGCATGCACAATTGCCGCTAACTCCAGATCATGAGTTGGATAATTCCCTTCATGCGGCCTCAACTGCTTGGATGCATAAGCCACGACTTTGCCTTCCTGCATTAGTACACATCCGAGGTCTTGAAGGGATGCGTCACAGAAGATCTCAAAATCCTTGCGGATGTCCGGTAAAATTAACACCGGTGCTGAGACTAGCCTCTTCTTCAATTCCTGGAAACTTTCTTCACAGGCGCCTGTCCATTCAAACTTCTTTTCCTTCTTCAGAAGTTGGGTCATGGGTCTTGCAAGCTTTGAGAAACCTTCGATGAACTTGCGGTAATAACCCGCTAGTCTAAGGAAACTTCTCACTTCGGTGACTAATTGGGGTTGTTTCCAATCCATTACTGCCTCAACCTTGGCAGGATCTACCGCAATTCCTTCTGTTGACACAATATCTCCAAGGAATGCCACTTGACTTAGCCAGAATTCGCTTTTGCTGAATTTGGCATAAAGTTGGTGCTCCCTGAGTTTGTCCAGGATCATTCTGAGATGCTTCTCATGTTCTTCTTCATACTTTGAGTAGATAAGAATGTCATCAATGAAAACAACCACAAACTTATCCAAGAATTCCATGAACACTTTGTTCATCATATTCATGAAATAAACAGGAGCGTTTGTCAATCCGAAAGACATTACTGTAAACTCGTACAGTCCATATCTAGTGGTGAAACCGGTCTTCGGAATATCTTCCGGTCTGATCTTTAGTTGATGATAGCCGGATCTCAGATCAATCTTCGAGAAGACACTTGCTCCTTTTAGCTGATCAAACAGATCGTCAATCCTGGGTAACGGGTATTTGTTCTTGATTGTCACCTCATTAAGTGATCTGTAGTCCATGCACATTCTTATACTATTGTCTTTTTTCTTGACAAATAGTACTAGTGCTTCCCAAGGTGAAGAAGTGGGTCGGATGTACCCTTTGCTCCGCAATTCTTCAATTTGTTTCTTTAGCTCTGCTAACTCGTTGGCTGGCATTCTATAAGGCCGCTTTGAGATTGGAGTTGTCTCGGGGACTAGTTCGATTAGGAACATTATGTCCCTATCCGGTGGCATGCCGGGTAAGTCATCAGGAAAGACATCGGGGGGTATTCCCGTGCAAAAGGTATATCTTCGAGCTTTACTTCCTTCAAGCTGGTGAGGATGGAACTTCCTCTGGTGCCGGTGTGAGGACTCCAGTTTATTCGGCTTGTAATGCTTAGTCTTCCATTGACCCTAGCATCATAAATCAAATAAACCAAGGCTCAAGATATGTATCCTTCCCAGAAATGCAGTATACACACCACGTTACAAAATCATGCATCAATTCCATTCATTCACATAGAACCGAAGCAAGCAACAAACCGTAAGACATACATAATATAGAGTTATTACAAAGAGAGGCGACCTACCCAAATGTCATACAAATATCTAAGTAAACAGCAGAAGCAAAAGTGCCATAAGATGGCGATAAACAAAAGCCAATTAGTGTGCCTTTACCCACAAGGCAACCAACCGGACCGCCAAGCTAGTCATCCCAGAAACCGCACATCTCACAAAGTGAGGCCCTTGGGGCTCACCTTCTTCCTCTGCAACAATTAACATTAAGCAAAGCAAATGAGTACAATAGTGTACTCGCAAGACTGACGTGTGGAATAACAGACCTATACATATGCTACATGCAAACTTTTTTGAGTGGAGGCTGTATGTCTCATTTTGGCACAAAGCAATCTTTATTTGCAATAATGTAATACCTTTAAAAAGCAAGTTTGGAATTCATTTTTATTGTTGAAATAACAGCAAGAACAACATCAAAACAATAGATAGATGACAACAACATCCTGGATGTGACTAACCCAATAGTCACCACAACAATAGCATGAATTACCCATTCATACCACCCATTTCAAGTTTTAAGTTTTTTTCAAAAGGTTGTAAGATGTGTAAGTTCTGAACGGATATGGACAGTCTTTATTTAACATACACCATGTATCAAATACAAGGACATTTCAAATTAATCAATTTCACTTTCATGGATGGTAGTTAAGAATAATTGATTTGCACCATGCTAATACCCAACTTGGTAACTCATACCGTAACAATTTATTCGTTTAGTTATAACTTCTCATTTTAATCATGGCAAGACAACACAAAAGGATTCTAACACCTTACTTCAGCAAAAGAGATACTTCAAACCTCAACGCTCGAAGTAATCCAAAAGAAACACATAAAGCCAAAGCTTTCTCATGCAAACGAACTTACAGCGGAAAACTCTCACTAACCAAGCTATCAAACGAGTAAATGAGTCATTCTTTTTTTTTTCAATGAGAAAGAAGGAGCAACCATGAAAACATCAATCTTGCCAATTGACAACGACCACAAGTAGTAAAAGCAACTCAACAGTCGAAAAGCAATAATTGGTTCAGAGAACCAAGAGGGATCTATTGAAAACCAAAAACTATCATGAACCACAAACCCAGGAGAAATTCATCAACCACCACAGGACAAGAATTGGCAAATTCAGAAATCAAGAAAGAGAACAACTTTCTAAAACAACTCATGCTTAACACCTGAAACTATGGTACTCGGGGTAACTACTCCCCTGTCCACATATCACGAACGGTGGTGTACCCTGGTGAATCCCAGGGCAACAACCACGACCTCAACTTCTTAACATCCGTTAACAACACGCTTCACCAAAATACTCAATTATGAATATACAGGATCATCTCATGACAATCATAGTATTAGTTCATAGATATTCAATATCATAGAAGATCATAGATTAACAACAAGAATGATAGTACAGAAGCAGTTCAAGAACAATTCAACATGATGAAACACACCACTAGAAAATACGGATACGATGGATTACCCAAACCCCACCTACTGTGCACAGTGTGTCATTTTAACAAGTTAATCACCACGGACCTAAAGCCCGCTCTGATACCAACTTTAACACCCTGGCTATTCGGAAGCCAAGATGCCACCTATTTACTCTAACAATCTACACATAGCGGAAGAATATGAAATAAGTATATCAACTAATGACAGCATTAAAATAAACAGGACATGGTAAAGGTATCCTTCCTTCACCTTCTAAGTTATTTAATACCGATCATCAATAAAGAAGGTTCACATGCAGTAATAAATCAACATCATTGTGGAGAAGGTATCCTTCCTTCACCAACTATAATTTAATTATTACAGTTCATCATTAACGAATGAAAGATAGAACTAAAATTAAATCTTGAACATGAATTTGATGATGTGAACAAGTAGTGCGTGTCTACTCCCTCCCAAGTGAGCCAACATCAGGGGTTACCTAAAATAAACAAACAATGCAAGAGTGAGTCCACGACTCAGCAAGTACAGTGAAAGAAACAGAACACATATACAAACAGGACATCACCATTTAAGAATGCGAACATTTCATCGAATGAGCACTTAAGAAATAAATGAAATGAATTGTAATCAAGGATGGACTGCACACATGCTTATACCGGTATAGCGAGTGACACACCCGTCGGTGTTCACTTAAGCCCGCACCTTAACAAAAGTGCGGGGATCCAAGTCCTATATGAAGAACGTTTCATATAGGTGTCCAAAGCTGCCCATTCTGGAATTGATGGGTCTTTCAATCCACTCCCGTGGATGGGACATGACAATGTCCAAACCTGCCCACATTGGAATGGTCGAACTTACAATCCACTCCCGTGGACATAACATGAATAAAAGGATGCATGATATGAACATGAACAATGCTAATATCATCTTTCAGCATATACTCCACATATTAAAAGAACATAACCAGTTCAACATTTCGGGTATCACAAGATGTCACATCATATTCATGTAAACATTCACAATCACAGCACTTAAAATCAATAAAGTACTTGCCTTCCGCGATGCGACGCGTTAGGAGTCAACGGCGGTGCTCCTAAACCCAAGCCTCTCGCCTACACAAGATACTTGAAATAAGAACAACATAACAGGGCGTTTTCAATAACGTTCTACAACGCCTTCCCGACGACCCACAATATCTAACTTGTTCTAATCTAAAAACAGATTACATCAACAATGAACTAGTTTTGGACAGCAGCGAAAACACTCATAACTAATGTCCCGGGACCAAACGAGGTGTGCCCAGATCCTACAAAACTTAACGAACATATCTACAGCATTCCAGTTGGCGAGATAACCCAAATCGCCAAATTAGTATACTAACCGTTGAATGAATCTGCAATGTAAACTGCCGAACATAATAAACAGCAGTACTAAAACGTCCATAACTTTTAAGATACAACTTCGAATTGAGTGTTCTTTATCAATCTGAAAAGGTTATGAAATTCTCTACAATAACCTAGTTAAGTGAAAACCCTGAATCGTCCCTAACATAATCATATTTTGGGAGACAACTAGAAAGACAGTTCTCGTCAGAATTCGACAGCAGATACTAAATCTATCATAACTTTTGACTCGAAAGTCGAATCAGTGATCTTGGCGCCACCGAAAGCTAAGAGCAAGGCCTACACATCTCCAGGAGATGAACATATCAAATTGGCCTCTAAAACCCCGAAACAGACCACGCAACCTTCTCGACAGATTTGACTTTCTCGCTCGCAGCAATTCGATCTAACAAAAGAATGAACCAAAACACCTCTACCACTAATCAATCCATGGGGATCAGCACTCGTTACCCTAGGAGAAGCGTGAGACACCGACCCTGCACGAAACACCAAAGGATGACGGCCTCGAGCTCTCCCTTGATTCGCAGTAGCAGCACCAAGGAGGAAGAAGGGTTTGTTGCCACCAATGGTGGAAGAAGGGCCTACTGCCACCAATGGAGGGAGGAGGTCGCTGGGGCTGCAGGAGGTGCGGCCAAGGGAGGTGGGAGGAAGAAAGTGGCGCCAAGGGGGAGGGAGAGGGAAAAGGGTGGCGGCTAGGGTTAGGGGTGTGGGCGCATGGGCCGGCCCATGGTGCCTCCCCCTCAAGAGGTGGACCGGCCAGCCCACCTGGCCACAGCCCAAACCCAAAAAGCCAAGAAAAACCAGTAATCCCCCCTCTCTAAACAAGATTTGACGAAAAAACAAGCCCCCGAATAAAATTAAGCGCTACCGCTTAAATAAATTTACCCGATTATTGGCTTCTCACACTTCCGGAGTATTACATTATGAGTGGGAATAATCGATGTTGAGAGGTTAAGGTCGTGGTTGTGACCCTGGGCTTTACCAGGTTACACCACCGTTCGTGGAGTGGGAATAGAGAAGTGCTACGTCGGATATCTTAGTACAGGTGCTGATAGTGAGAATCTTTAGAAGAGTTGTTCTCTTCCTTGAATTTGAATTTGGTCAACTCTTATCCAGTTGTGATTGATGAGGTTCACTTAGGTTATTAGTTCATTGCGATTGATGGGTTGCTTTGAAATTATTGGTGTGTTTCCATTGGCTTAATTTGTCCCGTAAATCAATTATTGTTTTTCCCAACTGTTGAGTTATTCTCGCGATTGGTGAACTTTGCTAATTATCAAGATTGACCTTTGTAGGGGAGTTTTGTTTTTCTTATTGGAAAGCTTGACCTATTTATTCGATTGATATTTTTGGTTAATGAAAGTTTCCTTTTGTAAGTCCTTTAGTACATGAAGACTTTGACTCAACGTATCTCTCTTGGGTATTTTGAGTGTTGAAGATTAATGGTTGTGTTATGAGTTTCAAGTTGAGTTCGTAGTGTGTGCGGGATTGATCTTAACTAAGGTCCTAATCAAGGAAAGTTGAATAAGTGGAGGTTGTCCTCTAAGTAGTTCTTGAAGAGCTGTGACTATGAGTATGACAATATTTAGTTGGAATTAATAGAGTTATTAAGAGGTGTGGTATATTGATGACTTGGTCTGATCGTTAGGATTGTGGAATCAGGTAGATTTATTGGATAACATGGAGTAATGTATCTCTATGGTTTAGCCTATCCATTAGTGATGATTATGTTAAGAATGTGTTTGAACGATGCCTTAGAGGATATCAAATTTGGAATTTTTCATAAATTGGTTACTTGATGATCATACATAATTGCTAGATTGAAACATGTATATTGGATTAGGCGAACGTTGTGGTAGCATGTTGTGAAATCCTGTTGTACAGGAGATGAGATTATTCAATGTTGACTTTGTGTTTATAGATGGTTATGTGACTACAAACAGAAGTAGGACCCTATTTGCATACATGATACATACAATTGACAATTGTTAATTGATACGGGGGAGGCCCGATCTTCTCAGTGAGGAACCGTGGATAGTTGATGCGAAGTAGATGATGTCGCTAGCTGAACACTCGCGCCAATGCACGAACCCTCAACTCTTCGGAATACGCCCAAAACACACCGGGTAGTTGTTCGTCGCGAGACCACGAACGACGAACGCCAAGTCCCCAATTCCCAATGGAACGACGGCTTGACCTTGGATTGCAGAACAAAACAAATGGATCGCCTAATTCTCTCTCAAAGTCCTCGCATGAACTCTGGTGTCGAAAGAACAAGCAATAGCTATGTTTCAATCTTATGCATAAACTGGTCTACCTCTATGGTGCGGCCATGGGGGGTTTATATAGCCTCCCACGCAAGCACAAAACTCGGATGAACAGTAACTGAGTGCTACAGTAATCCGAGTCCGACACTGTTCACTACTACAGTAATCCGAGTCTGATTACTGTTCACGTGAACAGTAATCCGATTCAAAAAAACGTCCTACTTTAATTTGGAAATTTAAACTAGTCTCCCTCTCGGTTTCCCTTGTATTGTGAGCTTTCCTTCTCTTAGCTTGCGCGAATTTGTTCGATGCACTTGATGCTTCTTTTTATGCCAATGTAACCCTTGTTGCCATGTCACCATATGTCTTTCTTGATCGCCCGCATGTGCTAGGGTTTTATCCACGAGAGCACGTTCCTCTCGTTAGCCACATGGGTTTCTTCTCCCTTGTTGGCCGCATGTGTTTCTCCTCCATGAATTTGTTCCCGGCCTTCCTCTCCTCCTCTCGGTTCCAAAGTCTTTAAATTTGTCAAACCTGAGAATGCACCAAGTATTGCTTTAGGTAGTAACCAATTCTCATTGGCAACAAAGGAAATTCATTAAGAAACAAATGCACTCGTTGTTTGAGAAGTTTAGCTCCTGCTTCACGAATAACCTCATGAGTAGTAGGCATATCCTCATCATCCTCCTTTCTTCAAAAAAGCCGTCCTCGGCTTTTGATAGCTCAAGATGTGCTAGACAAAAAATACAACGTATATGCATGGTATATATATTTGTCATCCAAACTCCTTTCGCTTAGCACATGATGATTTGCTGAAAGTGTAATAAACAAAAAGAACAACGTATATACGTGGTATATGTATGCATCAATTGTTGTGACATTCTCGTTGTTGTGCACAAAATAATTAGGATCATAGCAGCCATAGGATGTATTTGATATATACATTTCGATACTTTCAATACATCATTCTCCTCCCATGAGAAAAAATCGTCCTCGACTTTGGTAAGTACATGGACAAGATATAAGAGGGACCCACTAGATCAAGTTGTTCAAATATTGAGAGAAAATTTTTAGTTTCTTCCATGCTTCAACTCGACTACGTTGTTTACATGTATAGGAGAAACAAGTAGGCATCATATTGCGTTCTAAACAATAGGCACTTGTATTAAAATCCATCTCAAAATGATCATGATATTTCTCAATAGATGGTTTGCGCAAAACATGCAAGTTTAAATCAGCAAGATTATCACAGGTAATGCATATTCGATAAACATAGAACTTGTCATCTACACCATAATCTCCAATCAAATTGAATGTATATGTGTAGGCATAAGGACTAACGAGTGATTTTAAACATGAAACTTTAGCAAGATTATCAATCACACTAGATAGCTCTCTATGAACATCGAACATGATATAGTATAAAACATCATCAAAAGATATTTTAGTAAGTGCGTCCTTATGGGTAATCAATTCCACATTATGTAAATTGAGCGCATAAATTTCAGAACATGGAATATTCAAAGGAACACTAGAGATCGAACTCAGACGCACTCTTCTTGATGAGTATGCAATTCAACACCATTATCATACCTTTACCATCCTCCTCGCTTGTTGTAGGTGTTGTAGATATCAAATCATCATCATGAAACCATTGGATCACAAGCACTCTATCCCCACCGTGGTTATCTCCTCGTCTTTCACGCCCAACGGGCCGGTTGTTCAACTTTCAACTCATTTTCTTTAATATCAACTGCACAATGTGAGAAACAACACTAGAAGTAGAAAATAAATCGTGAATTTCAGTAGTAACCTCACTTTCACTATCATCTACTTCTCTTTCTCTGTTGGTGCATCTTTCTCACACTCAATAGAGATGCTCTCAACCTCACATATGGTGGAATCACACAGCTCACTCTCTTTATCATTCTCACTCAATTTGGCTATGTGGCACTCATTCTCATATGGGTTTGGATACATCCCGTCCCCCAAAGATTGTCGATCAGCAATTGAGCAATTACCAGTAACCACAAACTCTTCATGAAGCATTGGGGCAGCACTACACTAAACATGTACCAAGGGAATGTCCCATGCTCGGTCGCCTTCACATGTGATATACTAGCGGCATTTAAACCTTTTCGTGGACAAGTCAACTTGTCAAGTAGAGAACGCTTGTAGTGGCGAGGTACAAAACGTGTGCCGAAATGCTGCTTCATCTGCTCCCACGTGATAATCGGCAATTCATGGCGCTCCATACGCTTACGAATAAACTGCTCCCACCAATGTGTGGCATAATCAGCCAAGCCACTAGACGCAAGTAAGAGCTTCCTCTCATTGGTATAGTTGTGCATCCGAAATAGAGTATCAATTTCTAGCTCCCAAGTGAGATATTCTTGTACATCTGTACGACCAGAAAATATAGGGATAGAAAATTTGGGTTTATCGTGAAAATCCTTACGATGCACGTTTGGTTGATTGAACATGGCGTGCAGCTCCAAGAAGTTGTTGTTGATGTCCGTACGTAGTTGCGTAACCTCCTCTCCGAGGTTGTTCAATCCAGTCCGAACGGACCCAAGCTCATCGCGCACACCATTATCACGATCATGAAGTTGCTTTTGTAGCGTCCCACACAACCGTGTATACTCCGTCCACGTAACCGGTGGATTCTCCTGATGACCTGACATGGATACAACTCACAAATAGCAAACGAAATTATATCCGGGTTAGTAAAAACTTGCTCTCTACGCCGCAACTCACCGCCCCGAACACAAGACAAGCTTACCGCTCCAAAGTGAATCAAGGACGGCAAATCGACAGCCAGGTGACAATGAGCGACCTTAACCCGTAATGTATGAGCGTAACCAAGAGCAAGGGAGTACACAAACGGGTGTAGGTGGAGCTCGGACAGGTATGTGTATATCCTATGCAATCTGATATTGAAGGTATTGTAAAGCTAAGTAATGATCCAAGCTAGAGTATTTTGCCTATGTGCTGATCCAAAAGGTTTAAGCGAAGTGGATGAATGCACAAACAAAGATAAATGTGACTTAATGCAAACAATGGAATGAGCTAGTGAGAGACAAACTGAAATTGAGATGAAAACTAGCTCGTTTTTGCACCAAGTACTATGAGAGACGCTAGCCAATTGCAAAGATATCAATGTTAGGGCACAAGATTGCTCAAATAGATTAAATACACAATCTGAAATTGTGGACTAAGGTTTACTCTTCCCAATTTCGGCCAGCCCCTTTTTGTTTGTTTGTTTTTTTTTCTCAAAACCGCATGAACAAAGCTCTTCGCCCTTCGGCTATTAAGGAAACCGAAAGGAAAAAATTTGGTACTGTATTTATGGTTTGATCTTTTTTTAATACCTTTTCAAGCCGTGGCTTTTTTTTGTAACCGGCTGCCTTTTCCTCTTTTCTTATTGCAATGGCCGAAATAGGGTTTGCTTCCCTCTTGATTGCACAAGTCTCATAATTCAACAACGTGTAAATAAAACAAAGAACAGCCCTAGTGCAATGTACAAAAGCTAGTCTCAAGGATGAAAGGATATAAGTGAAGCTCAAGAAACCCAAAGTGTTTCGGTCAGCTATCTCTTTTTGGGTGCTAATTGAGGAGTTCAATCAGCAATTTGGTACGGTTTATGTGAACATAACGATTAAGCAACGCAAAAAGGAACACATGGATCAGCACTAAAAACAAAAACTCTAATGGATGAAAACTTAACTAAACGCACAAGAAATAACAGATTAAACTACGGTTTTGGTATTGCAATTTTCGGTTTATTGGACGATAGGATAGAAAACGAATATAACTACTGTAAAGAAATTCTCACCGAGTAAACCTAGAATCTGATACCATATGATACGGGGAGACCCGATCTTCTCAGTGAGGAACCGTGGATAGTTGATGCGAAGTACGATGTCGCTAGCGAACACTCGCGCCAATGCACGAACCCTCAACTCTTCGGAATACGCCCAAAACACACCGGGTAGTTGTTCGTCGCGAGACCACGAACGACGAACGCCAAGTCCCCAATTCCCAATGGAACGACGGCTTGACCTTGGATTGCAGAACAAAACAAATGGATCGCCTAATTCTCTCTCAATGTCCTCGCATGAACTCTGGTGTCGAAAGAACAAGCAATAGCTATGTTTCAATCTTATGCATAAACTGGTCTACCTCTATGGTGCGGCCATGGGGGGTTTATATAGCCTCCCACGCAAGCACAAAACTCGGATGAACAGTAACCAAGTGCTACAAAGAATCCGAGTCCGACATCGCTCACTACTACAATTTAGATTCGCTCACGTGAACCTGATTCAAAAACGCCCTACTTTAATTTGGAAATTTAAACTAGTCTCCCTCTCGGTTTCCCTTGTATTGTGAGCTTTCCTTCTCTTAGCTTGCGCGAATTTGTTCGATGCACTTGATGCTTCTTTTTATGCCAATGTAACCCTTGTTGCCATGTCACCATATGTCTTTCTTGATCGCCCGCATGTGCTAGGGTTTTATCCTGAGAGCACGTTCCTCTCGTTGGCCACATGGGTTTCTTCTCCTTGTTGGCCGCATGTGTTTCTCCTCCATGAATTTGTTCCCGCCTTCCTCTCCTCCTCTCGGTTCCAAAGTCTTTAAATTTGTCAAACTGAGAATGCACCAAGTATTGCTTTAGGTAGTAACCAATTCTCATTGGCAACAAAAGGAAATTCATTAAGAAACAAATGCACTGTTGTTTGAGAAGTTTAGCTCTGCTTCACGAATAACCTCATGAGTAGTAGGGATATCATCATCATCTAGTTGAACACTCGCGCGCTAATGCACGAACCCAATCAACCGTCTTCTCTTTGAATACGCCCAAAACACACCGGGTAGTTGTTCGTCGCGAGACCACGAACGACGAACGCCAAGTCCCCAATTCCCAATGGAACGACGGCTTGACCTTGGATTGCAGAACAAAACAAATGGATCGCCTAATTCTCTCTCAAAGTCCTCGCATGAACTCTGGTGTCGAAAGAACAAGCAATAGCTATGTTTCAATCTTATGCATAAACTGGTCTACCTCTATGGTGCGGCCATGGGGGGTTTATATAGCCTCCCACGCAAGCACAAAACTCGGATGAACAGTAACCGAGTGCTACAGTAATCCGAGTCCGACACTATTCACTACTACAGTATCCGAGTCCGATTACTGTTCACGTGAACAGTAATCCGATTCAAAAAACGTCCTACTTTAATTTGGAAATTTAAACTAGTCTCCCTCTCGGTTTCCCTTGTATTGTGAGCTTTCCTTCTCTTAGCTTGCGCGAATTTGTTCGATGCACTTGATGCTTCTTTTTATGCCAATGTAACCCTTGTTGCCATGTCACCATATGTCTTTCTTGATCGCCGCATGTGCTAGGGTTTTATCCTCGAGAGCACGTTCCTCTCGTTGGCCACATGGGTTTCTTCTCCTTGTTGGCCGCATGTGTTTCTCCTCCATGAATTTGTTCCCGCCTTCCTCTCCTCCTCTCGGTTCCAAAGTCTTTAAATTTGTCAAACCTGAGAATGCACCAAGTATTGCTTTAGGTAGTAACCAATTCTCATTGGCAACAAAAGGAAATTCATTAAGAAACAAATGCACCTGTTGTTTGAGAAGTTTAGCTCCTGCTTCACGAATAACCTCATGAGTAGTAGGGATATCCTCATCATCCTCCCTTTCTTCAAAAAAAGCCGTCCTCGGCTTTTGATAGCCTGAAGATGTGCTAGACAAAAAATACAACATATATGCATGGTATATATATTTGTCATCCAAACTCCTTTCGCTTAGCACATGATGATTTGCTGAAAGTGTAATAAACAAAAAGAACAACGTATATACGTGGTATATGTATGCATCAATTGTTGTGACATTCTCGTTGTTGCGCACAAAATAATTAGGATCATAGCAGCCATAGGATGTATTTGATATATACATTTCGATACTTTCACCACATCATTCTCCTCCCCTGAGAAAAAATCGTCCTCGACTTTGGTAAGTACATGGACAAGATATAAGAGGGACCCACTAGATCAAGTTGTTCAAATATTGGAGAGAAAATTTTTAGTTTCTTCCATGCTTCAACTCGACTACGTTGTTTACATGTATAGGAGAAACAAGTAGGCATCATATTGCGTTCTAAACAATAGGCACTTGTATTAAAATCCATCTCAAAATGATCATGATATTTCTCAATAGATGGTTTGCACAAAACATGCAAGTTTAAATCAGCAAGATTATCACAGGTAATGCATATTCGATAAACATAGAACTTGTCATCTACACCATAATCTCCAATCAAATTGAATGTATATGTGTAGGCATAAGGACTAACGAGTGATTTTAAACATGAAACTTTAGCAAGATTATCAATCACACTAGATAGCTCTCTATGAACATCGAACATGATATAGTATAAAACATCATCAAAAGATATTTTAGTAAGTGCGTCCTTATGGGTAATCAATTCCACATTATGTAAATTGAGCGTACAAATTTCAGAACATGGAATATTCAAAGGAACACTAGAGATCGAACTCGTACGTACCTCTTCTTGATGAGTATGCAATTCAACACCATTACTGTTACCTTTACCATCCTCCTCAGTTGTTGTAGGTGTTGTAGATATCAAATCATCATCATGAAACCATTGGATCACAAGCACTCTATCCCCTACCGTGGTTATCTCCTCGTCTTTCACGTCCAACGGGGCCGGTTGTTCAACTTTCAACTCATTTTCTTTAATATCAACCTGCACAATGTGAGAAACAACACTAGAAGTAGAAAATAAATCGTGAATTTCGTAGTAACCTCACTTTCACTATCATCTACTTCTCTCTTTTGTTGGTGCATCTTTCTCACACTCAATAGAGATGCTCTCAACCTCACATATGGTGGAATCACACACTCACTCTCTTTATCATTCTCACTCAATTTGGCTATGTGGCACTCATTCTCATATGGGTTTGGATACATCCCGTCCCCCAAAGATTGTCGATCAAGAATTGAGCAATTACCAAGAACCACAAACTCTTCATGAAGCAATGGGGCAGCACTACACTAAACATGTACCGAAGGAATGTCCCATGCTCGGTCGCCTTCACATGTGATATACTAGCGGCATTTAAACCTTTTCGTGGACAAGTCAACTTGTCAAGTAGAGAACGCTTGTAGTGGCGAGGTACAAAACGCGTGCGAAATGCCGCTTCATCCGCTCCCACGTGATAATCGGCAATTCATGGCGCCCATACGCTACGAATAAACTGCTCCCACCAATGTGTGGCATAATCAGCCAAGCCACTAGACGCAAGTAAGAGCTTCTCTCATTGGTATAGTTGTGCATCCGAAATAGAGTATCAATTTCTAGCTCCCAAGTGAGATATTCTTGTACATCCGCATTTACCGTAAAATATAGGGATAGAAAATTTGGGTTTATCGTGAAAATCCTTACGATGCACGCTTGGTTGATTGAACATGGCGCAGCTCCAAGAAGTTGTTGTTGATGTCCGCACGTAGTTGCGTAACCTCCTCTCCGAGGTTGTTCAATCCAATCCGAACGGACCCGAGCTCATCGCGCACACCATTATCACGATCATGAAGTTGCTTTTGTAGCGCCCCACACAACCGTGTATACTCCGCCCACGTAACCGTGGATTCTCCCGATGACCGACATGGATACAACTCACAAATAGCAAACGAAATTATATCCGGTTAGTAAAAACTTGCTCTCTACGCCGCAACTCACCGTCCCGAACACAAGACAAGCTACCGCTCCAAAGTGAATCAAGGACGGCAAATCGACAAGCCAGACAATGAGCGACCTTAACCCGTAATGTATGAGCGTAACCAAGAGCAAGGGAGTACACAAACGGGTGTAGGTGGAGCTCGGACAGGTATGTGTATATCCTATGCAATCTGATATTGAAGGTATTGTAAAGCTAAGTAATGATCCAAGCTAGAGTATTTTGCCTATGTGCTGATCCAAAGGTTTAAGCGAAGTGGATGAATGCACAAACAAAGATAAATGTGACTTAATGCAAACAATGGAATGAGCTAGTGAGAGACAAACTGAAATTGAGATGAAAACTAGCTCGCTTTTTGCACCAAGTACTATGAGAGACGCTAGCCAATTGCAAAGATATCAATGTTAGGGCACAAGATTGCTCAAATAGATTAAATACACAATCTGAAATTGTGGACTAAGGTTTACTCTTCCCAATTTCGCCAGCCCTTTTTGTTTGTTTGTTTTTTTCTCAAAACCGCATGAACAAAGCTCTTCGCCTTCGGCTATTAAGGAAACCGAAAGGAAAAAATTTGGTACTGTATTTATGGTTTGATCTTTTTGTAATACCTTTCAAGCCGTGGCTTTTTCTTGTAACCGCCGCCTTTTCCTCTTTTCTTATTGCAATGGCCGAAATAGGGTTTGCTTCCTCTTGATTGCACAAGTCTCATAATTCAACAACGTGTAAATAAACCAAAGAACAGCCCTAGTGCAATGTACAAAAGCTAGTCTCAAGGATGAAAGGATATAAGTGAAGCTCAAGAAACCCAAAGTGTTTCGGTCACTATCTCTTTTGGGTGCTAATTGAGGAGTTCAATCAGCAATTTGGTACGGTTTATGTGAACATAACGATTAAGCAACGCAAAAGGAACACATGGATCAGCACTAAAAACAAAAACTCTAATGGATGAAAACTTAACTAAACGCACAAGAAATAACAGATTAAACTACGGTTTTGGTATTGCAATTTTCGGTTTATTGGACGATAGGATAGAAAACGAATATAACTACTGGGTAAAGAAATTCTCACCGAGTAAACCTAGAATCGATACCATATGATACGGGAGACCCGATCTTCTCGATGAGGAACCGTGGATAGTTGATGCGAAGTAGACGATGTCGCTAGCTGAACACTCGCGCAATGCACGAACCTCAACTCTTCGAATACGCCCAAAACACACGGGTAGTTGTTCGTCGCGAGACCACGAACGATTTAACGCCAAGTCCCCAATTCCCAATGGAACGACGGCTTGACCTTGGATTGCGAACAAAACAAATGGATCGCCTAATTCTCTCTCAATGTCCTCGCATGAACTCGTGTCGAAAGAACAAGCAATAGCTATGTTTCAATCTTATGCATAAACTGGTCTACCTCTATGGTGCGCCATGGGGGTTTATATAGCCTCCCACGCAAGCACAAAACTCGGATGAACAGAACCGAGTGCTACAGAATCCGAGTCCGACACTGTTCACTACTACAGTAATCCGAGTCCGATTACTGTTCACGTGAACAGTAATCTGATTCAAAAACGTCCTACTTTAATTTGGAAATTTAAACTAGTCTCCTCTCGGTTTCCCTTGTATTGTGAGCTTTCCTTCTCTTAGCTTGCGCGAATTTGTTCGATGCACTTGATGCTTCTTTTATGCCAATGTAACCCTTGTTGCCATGTCACCATATGTCTTTCTTGATCGCCTGCATGTGCTAGGGTTTTATCCTCGAGAGCACGTTCCTCTCGTTGGCCACATGGGTTTCTTCTCCTTGTTGGCCGCATGTGTTTCTCCTCCATGAATTTGTTCCCGGCCTTCCTCTCCTCCCTCTCGGTTCCAAAGTCTTTAAATTTGTCAAACCTGAGAATGCACCAAGTATTGCTTTAGGTAGTAACCAATTCTCATTGGCAACAAAAGGAAATTCATTAAGAAACAAATGCACCTGTTGTTTGAGAAGTTTAGCTCCTGCTTCACGAATAACCTCATGAGTAGTAGGGATATCATCATCATCTAGCTGAACACTCGCGCCAATGCACGAACCCTCAACTCTTCGGAATACGCCCAAAACACACCGGGTAGTTGTTCGTCGCGAGACCACGAACGACGAACGCCAAGTCCCCAATTCCCAATGGAACGACGGCTTGACCTTGGATTGCAGAACAAAACAAATGGATCGCCTAATTCTCTCTCAAAGTCCTCGCATGAACTCTGGTGTCGAAAGAACAAGCAATAGCTATGTTTCAATCTTTTGCATAAACTGGTCTACCTCTATGGTGCGGCCATGGGGGTTTATATAGCCTCCCACGCAAGCACAAAACTCGGATGAACAGTATCCAAGTGCTACAGAATCCGAGTCCGACATCGCTCACTACTACAAGATCCGAGTCTGATTACTGTTCATGTGAACAGAATCCGATTCAAAAAAACGTCCTACTTTAATTTGGAAATTTAAACTAGTCTCCCTCTCGGTTTCCCTTGTATTGTGAGCTTTCCTTCTCTTAGCTTGCGCGAATTTGTTCGATGCACTTCATGCTTCTTTTTATGCCAATGTAACCCTTGTTGCCATGTCACCACATGTCTTTCTTGATCGCCCGCATGTGCTAGGGTTTTATCCTGAGAGCATGTTCCCTCTCGTTGGCCACATGGGTTTGTTCTCCCTTGTTGGCCGCATGTGTTTCTCCTCCATGAATTTGTTCCCGGCCTTCTTCTCCTCCCTCTCGGTTCCAAAGTCTTTAAATTTGTCAAACCTGAGAATGCACCAAGTATTGCTTTAGGTAGTAACCAATTCTCATTGGCAACAAAAGGAAATTCATTAAGAAACAAATGCACCTGTTGTTTGAGAAGTTTAGCTCCTGCTTCACGAATAACCTCATGAGTAGTAGGGATATCCTCATCATCTAGCTGAACACTCGCGCCAATGCACGAACCCTCAACTCTTCGGAATACGCCCAAAACACACCGGGTAGTTGTTCGTCGCGAGACCACGAACGCATTTAACGCCAAGTCCCCAATTCCCAATGGAACGACAGCTTGACCTTGGATTGCGTAACAAAACAAATGGATCGCCTAATTCTCTCTCAAAGTCCTCGCATGAACTCTGGTGTCGAAAGAACAAGCAATAGCTATGTTTCAATCTTTTGCATAAACTGGTCTACCTCTATGGTGCGGCCATGGGGGTTTATATAGCCTCCCACGCAAGCACAAAACTCGGATGAACAGAACCGAGTGCTACAGAATCCGAGTCCGACATCTGCTCACTACTACAGTAATCCGAGTCTGATTATCGTTCACGTGAACAGTAATCCGATTCAAAAAACGTCCTACTTTAATTTGGAAATTTAAACTAGTCTCCTCTCGGTTTCCCTTGTATTGTGAGCTTTCCTTCTCTTAGCTTGCGCGAATTTGTTCGATGCACTTGATGCTTCTTTTATGCCAATGTAACCCTTGTTGCCATGTCACCATATGTCTTTCTTGATCGCCCGCATGTGCTAGGGTTTTATCCCGAGAGCACGTTCCTCTCGTTGGCCACATGGGTTTCTTCTCCTTGTTGGCCGTGTGTTTCTCCTCCATGAATTTGTTCCCGGCCTTCCTCTCCTCCCTCTCGGTTCCAAAGTCTTTAAATTTGTCAAACCTGAGAATGCACCAAGTATTGCTTTAGGTAGTAACCAATTCTCATTGGCAACAAAAGGAAATTCATTAAGAAACAAATGCACCTGTTGTTTGAGAAGTTTAGCTCCTGCTTCACGAATAACCTCATGAGTAGTAGGGATATCCTCATCATTAATGATAGTTGGAGCGGGTGTGAGTAACACTAATGGATGAGTGGATGAATGAGTAAGTGGCCTCTGATAGTGTGCTTTGCAAAATTATCATTTGATAGTATGAACTAGTTAAAATAGGTTTGTTTCAACCTTGTGGCTTGTGTTTCTTTTGGAGAAGTTTATGATGGGATAAGAGGCTATGATGAGTCTCGCTAAGAGTGTATTGTTACATTACTAGTGTAATTGTCAGTAAGGGATTACGATGATAATATTGAATGTTTTGTATAAAGGGACTGGATCGCTCGCCAGATATTGATTAATTGAATATGTTTTTAGTTCGCGTCCGTGATCTTTCAGACCTCATGTTGATGTGATAGCTGAATTTGTTTAGAGCAAAGTGACGTGTTGAGAGGTTTTATCAGTTCCTAAGTGGATTATGTGTTGTGATCTTCAAATACTCTTTGTCGGAATTGGCATGGTGATGTTGTTACCAACGAAAGTCGAGTGAAGTAGAAGTATTTGAGATTGAAGTAAAGTTTCGTAAATTGCATATTATTGAAGTTTGTCTAAAACTTTTGTTCTTGCCCATAAGAGTTTTCCCGAATTTTAAATGCAGTGTTTTATTCTCGTCTGAGGTTTGATATTCTCTGCTTGTGGGATGTGCGCCCTCAACTTTGATCATATCTTTTGGTTTTCGAGAACAGTTTTATCTGATTGTTTCTCTTGATCTTGTAACTACTGTAAGTGGTAACGTTTTCCTTTGTGTTGAAATTTATTTCTATTTGCCTCTTCTTGTAAGAAAGGGTTAATCGAACTGTATTGCAAAGTCTCTTCGGTTGTGATTTGGCATCTAGATAGTGGTGGTCTGGTAGATGGTTTGGTGAACCCTTAGGTGTCAGGTTGTCTGAGAGGCCTGGAGTAATAAATCGATTTATTAGAATCATCCTTGGAGAGGATTTGAGTTAAAAAGAATATTTATCTTTGGAGCTAACAGATTTCGTTGTCGCAACTAGTAGGACCTATAGCGAGATGTAGTACAAGATTTGGTGTTCTTTTTTTGACCGAGCATTAGAATTAGCAAGTATAGAAATCTGGATCAGTTTATTAGAGTATCGCAATTTGGTAGTATTGCAAGGCTATGAAAGTTATTCTTGATGATGTGGTTTAATGAGATTAGGAATACAAAGTAGTCGAATCGTCATGTCAATTAATGGGATAATGGAAAATGTTGAGTTAATATCAAGAATGATTTGGCTTTAATGAGTAACCTTCTGAGAGTTATAATCTTTGTAGAGGTAAACGGGTCAAGAAAATATTTTTCATGATGATATTAATGAGTGAGTACGATGGAATTGTGGAATCTTCGGGATTTAATCTGAGAATTTCCCTATCTTTTATATGAGAAGTTCGTTGTAAGAGTCTTGGAGGTTAAATTTGGGCTTTGCATTGTTATGCTAGAACTTTGATCGCCCAATGATAATGTGAAGAAGTAGTAGAAGGGTGGATTTTGAATAGTGGGATGGTCATTGATAGAAAACTTTTGATGAAATACATGAGAATATGTGATGTGAATTCCGAGTTGTTCATTCTTAAGGATTGAGGTAACGTGATTAAGTGTGAATATCCATTTTGGGATGCATCAGAAGTTATTTATCAAAGTAATTATGTCGGTAGAGGAGTTGACTAGAGTATTGTTTCTGTGGGGTCAATAGAGCCTCTCTACAGAGGTGTGGTTGATGTATTTCCGTTTGAGCATAGCATTAAGAATGCCAAGTTAAGAGAGATGGGTTAGTGTGTTATGCGATGAATCGGGATTCCAAAAAGTTGAGAGAAATTTTATTTCTAAAGGAGAAATTGAGAAAAGATTATTCCTCGAGTACTGAAACGCTCTCCTGATTCTTGTATGAGCTATGAGTTTATGACGGATGTCTTTCCCAAATTGGGCTTGACTTTATGTTGGCATGTGTGGTTCTTATCTGTTCAGAAAGAATAAAAGAAATGATGGATTTGGATATTCGAGTGATTTCTCTTTTGGCGAACGTGGTGTTTATTTGCAAATTTTCTAATTTGAAGGTGGAAAGATTTTCGTGATAAATCTTCGATTCTGAATTTAACTCTTTTTATTACCGAGTTGTAACGTTTGGTTGCAATGAGAGTCCTTCATTTTCAGTTGGGCTATGTCGGTAAAACAGTGTGTTTAAAGCGAGTTCCGTTGTGTGTCCCTCGTTAAAGGAGGTGATCTTTGTTTGGGTGAAGAAGTCCGATTAAGACGTGGAACAAGAGTTCAGTGTTCTATGTGCATGTTGCGTGGTACGGTACCACTTGGGGGGGGGGGGGTTGCCCAAGGTACATTGGGTTGTTTTCGCTAGTTGGTGTACCGCCAAAACTGTCTCGAGTCCATGTGCGGAGTACATAAAGTCTTGTATGTTCTGGTGTTGAGTGAGTACCTGGGAGATCTAGAGTTTGAGGTTTCGTTAACGCCGTCGACCACCGAGCAAGATCTCACATTCGAGTCTCATCCGATACTTGTACTGGAGGGGTCAGAGAGAGTGTTGAGGTTTAGACATGGGTATACGTTATGGTGATATGTTCACGTCAGTCTGAGCGAGAAGAGACTTGGGAAGTTGTCTCGCATGATCGAGCTTTAACCAAAGTTGTTCACGTTGGGTACGTCTTGTTGGTTATTGGTTTTCAGTTGTGGTTGTTGTTGTTTTGCAAGTAGATGATAGGTAGAATTCGGGGTCGAATTCAGTTTAAGGGGGGTAGAATGTAATACCCTAAAATTTATTCTAAAGGAATTAGTCGGGAGAGATTAAATAAATTGGGAGGGAATAATTAAATCGGGAGAATGTTTTTTTTAGCAAAGCAATTGAACAGCAGAAAGAGGGGGTTTTCTGTGTTTTACCTGGCAACTTGGGCCTGGGCCTTGGCCCATTAGGCGGCCGGCCAAGGGGGCGCTCTAACCCTAGCACCCCCCACTTCCCCCACACCTCCCACCTCCTCCCCCTTTGTGGCCGCACCTTCCTCTCCCCTTTCCCCACTCCAACTTGCGCCCCCTCCAGCAGGGAACCACCCCTCCTTTCCCCGCCTTTGGTTCTGCGCCTCCATCATCCGGGAGCTTCCCCTTGGTGCTCTCTGCTACCGGCCTTTGGTGCTCCCGCTGCCGGCCAAACGAGGAAGGAGAGAGGCCAGGGGAGGAGCTCATCTTCGCAGGGCTAGTTCTTCGTCTTGCTGCGATTCTACAAGGGTAACATCGTGTGTTCTTCACTAGTTGAGGTGTTTTAGCCGCAATTGATTTCGTTTGGTAGATTGATTTTGTCAAGTGTTAGATTGCGTTCTGTCCAGATTCTTGCGCGGTCAGTTTCGTGTGTTTAAAAGCCGAATTAGGAGTTTTGATCTCCTAGAATTTTATAGGTATTGTTCTTATATTTCAATGGCCGCCAAGAACGCCCAAGTCCGATTAACGGTTAGTAAGTTATGAATTGTTTAGTGCCGCTGTCTGGTTAATCTGTCAACATCCTGACAGTCTGTAGAAAACTGAGTTAATCTATTAGTTAAATACGAAATCAGAGGATCTCAGTATAACGCAAAATGTAGGTAATTTCCATACCTTTTCATAGAGATAAAGAACGCAAGATTTGGACATTCGTAGCAAAAGTTATGGTGGTATTAGTGTGCTGTCCAGAGAACCCGATGTGAGTCTTGATGATCTGTTATTTGGCTTGATAGGGGTACTAGATGGCCGAATCAGGAGGACTCACCAACTAGGTTTAGTTGGGTAATTTGATAACCTTTCAATGAAGTCGAAGAACACTTCATTTTGACTCCTGAGCAGAAAGTTATGTATTTTAGAAGTTGACTGCCCGCAGTGAACACCAAATCGATCGCTAGAAATTGGAAGATTGGAAACGCTTGGGAGTTTAGCGAGGTCTTAGATTGGGGTTATCTTTAAGTTCAGGTGGGAGCGTGATTCCAGGGGCAGCACCCTCTTCGCGTCCACCGTTCTCGCACGGTTGAGGCAAGTATTCGGGTTATCATATAATTATGCCGGGTATGTCAGGATCGCTTGTGTTTGGCTCATATTAGCCATGTATGGATGTTATTGTGATGAGTTCCAATTTATCTTGGTGAATGTAAGTACTCTGATTTAGAGAATAACTATGGATGTTTGATAGAGGATGCTAGTACTTTGATGCGTAATAACCATGCAAGGTTGATAGTGTGATATGTATGATTAAGGATGGTAAATATTTGAGATATGATTAATTGTTATTCTTGAAGGATTGTTCATGTATGCTAGTATTATGAATATATATGCTATTCATGGATGCTAGAATGCTACGAATATCAATGATGAGGAATGCTAGAAGTATGAATAAGTTTATTCATGCATGTCTTTGTGGTGCATCCATATGTATGATGGTTTAAAGTTTTGTTCATGTGCAACATGCAATCATATTGGAGGATTGATCACGTGGTGACTATGCATGTTCGAGGTCCCCGTCATGTAGATGACGGGCTTGAGGTCCCCACATTCGTGGAATGTGGGCAATGAGTAAAGAGGTCCCCATCATTAAAATGATGGGCAAAGGTCCCTATACATGTGGTGTATAGGCTCTTGGTCCCTGTGCCAGAGGGCACAGGCAAGGGTACACATCGACGGATGTATACCCCGTATTACCGGTAAAATACGAGAAGAGATAAAGTTCAAAAGATGCATTGCATTGATCGCATTCCATGAGTATGAAAGCTATGATTAGTGTAATGTTATTGTGGATTATTGATGCTATGACTGTGAACTCGTATTAGTCTTGTTGATACTTGCTGAGTCTTTGGGCTCACTCTTGCTTTGATATGTTTTAGGTACAACTGGCAGGAACGACATGCATGGGAGGGAGTAGATGTTGGTTGCACTCACTACCTCACGACCCTAAGGCGTTTGCCATTTAATTTCATTTCAGGATTAAGTAAACTGCTTGAGAATCACTCATAGATGGTTTTGAGTATTATGTTAATTGTGATAATGAGAATAGTAAGTCTGGATTATGTTTATTCGATCATCTTGCATGCTTGTGTAAACTTGATTATAAAGATATTGATAAATGCCATGATTAATTGTTGGAATCTCGGTATAGTTTACTATACAAAGGAGGTTTTGCCGAAAATTTGTAATTGTTCTTAGTTTAGTTTATTTAATTTAATTTAATTTTAGTAGCATTCTAGGCTCAATGCTGAGCTGGGGTGTTACATTATTGTATCGCTGTTATTTATGTAAATAAAATTCAGATTGTTAAAACTACCTTCAAATTATTACTTATTGCAAATAAAACTTGCTTTATGCTGAAAATAACCTTTGGGCCTTCTCCTTTCATTAAAGCCTGCATGTAGTAGTAACTAGGTTTGTTACTCGTAAGTCTTGCGAGTACATCGTGTACTCACTGTTTTCTTGTATTTACTAATCTGGACAGCAGGTGTTGAGATCGAATCGGGTAAGGAAAGTTTTGCGCAGGAACGTCGGTTTGCTATGGTTTCAACCCAGTCGGTTGCCCTGCGGGTTATGGCAAGCCATTGGGACTTCCTTTATTGTTAATTCATGATTTTAATTCACTTAATTTACTGTTTTCCGTTGCGTACTTGATATTTATCTTGTTATTAGGCCGGTTGGCCCTTTGGTATGAAACCGAACCTTGGAAGTTCAATATGTTGTAATTATGAAGTTTTGTTATTGTAAGCACTTGTGTATGGAATTGATGTTTGATTTTGTAACGAGGTGTGTATACTGCATTTCTGGGAAGTATACATATCTCGAGGCTTGGTTTATTTGATTTGTGATGCTAGGGTCAATGGAAGGCTAGCATTACAAGTTGAATAAATCGGGGTCCTCACAAAGTTGGTATCAGAGCCATACTGACTGTAGGTTAAACCATAGCAATGGACGTTGTTAGGGTTTTTTGTTTTGCAAAGAGTATTTTCAAACTAGCAAAGGTTTGACAAAAATACAAGTGATATAATTCTTTTCTTTCTTACCCATCCTAGCATCTAATTCTTACCTCACATTCATTTGATTTGTGCCAAATGGTTTTTCTCCATTGCTCACCTCTCTTTTCTAATAATAGACGCTAAGTAGTCGTCAGTGAAGAGCAATGGCGAAATACAAGAAGACGATGCCTTGCTGCGATATTAGGATTAAATTAGGGCTTATTATTTGAATATATACACCCTAATAGTATTACTTAGCTTGTAGACGCTGGATTTTGTAATTATTTGCTCTCTTTGTTCCATGTAGTTGTCTACAGACGGCATGTATAGCAACTATATCGGAAAACTAATTGTGGTTTATCGTATCTCATTTTGGTGCTTTTGGGAGTGGTTAGTACATATTATAGTTAAATTGCATACCCATTTCCCGTTCCCTCACCTTATGCTCATTCTCTTCTCACCACATCTTATATGCACCAAAATATTAAGGGGGGTAGAAGATACCTTAAAATACTTGTTAGGCATCTTGATTCTTATACTTTGATCATGCATATAGTTTCTAAATTAACTTAAGCATGTCATGTTACTCAAGTTTTATAGAACAAGAAGCATGGTTAGTAGTTCATCTTAGTGATCGAAAGCATGAAAATGACTAATATGTAAAGGTATAAGTTGAAATTGTGATGAGGGCATCCCTAACACTGATACATCTTTCCCTATTGGTGGTCACGCACATACTGAGATGGACGCCATAAGTGAAGCTACAAATAATACAAGTGCAGAAGTGCATGTTGGTCCACTGACTAGAGCAAGAGCTAAACTTCTAAATCAACAGGTGCTTTTGTTTCTTAATGAATCTTCTATTTTCATTAATGAGAATTGGGTACTACCTCATGCAAATGTTTTGTACATTCTCAGGTTTGAACATTGTGAAGCCTTTGGAACCGAGAGGGAGGCCGGAGCCAAAGCAATGGAGGAGAAGCTCACGTAGGTCAAGCAAGAGGAGAAAAGCCCAAGAATTCAAGCCCAATTCGGATCTTCCACAAGTCCAACCGGAATTCATCTTGGAATCAACTCAGAATTCAATTCGGATTCAGTTCGGGACAGCCCAACAGGCTTGTAATAAAAAGGCCATAACTTTTACATACGGAGTCCGACTGGGGTGTTCTTGGACTTGTTTGAAAGCTTATTCCAAGGCCCACACAATGGGTATGGCCCCAACTACAGAAGACGTACAGTCGCACCGCTATGACCGAAACAATGTGACGGATTTAAGTTAGGTTTTCCTTTTTGTTTGTTTTTGGGTCTTAGCTGAATTAGAGTTTGATTCGGCGTGTGTAGACGGCCCTACGCCGTGCGTGAGTCGTGGAGGGTGCCTTAAGTACCCTTGCCCCTCCTTTGTATCCATTAGACCAGTTTATGCATAAGATTGAAACATAGCTTTTGCTTGTTCTTTCGACACCAGAGTTCATGCGAGGACTTTGGGAGAGAATTATGCGATCCATTGTTTTGTTCTGCAATCCAGGGTCAAGCCGTCGTTCCATTGGGAATTGGGGACTTGGCGTTAAATCGCTCGTGGTCTCGCGACGAACAACTACCCAAAGGTGTTTTGGGCGTATTCAAGAGTTGGGGGTTCGTGCATTGGCGCGAGTGTTCAGCTAGCGACATCGTCTACTTCGCATCAACTATCCACGGTTCCTCACTGAGAAGATCGGGCCTCCCCCGTATCATGTGGTATCAAATTCTAGGTTTACTCGGTGAGAACTCCTTTACCCGCAGTTAGATTCGTTTTCTTTTCTATCGTCCAATAAACCAAAAATTGCAATACCAAAACCGTAGTTTAATCTGTTATTTCTTGTGCGTTTAGTTAAGTTTTCATCCATTAGAGTTTTATTTTAGTGCTGATCCTTGTGTTTCCATTGTGTAACTTAATCTTTATCGAAAATTGCTGAGTGAACTCCCTCAATTAGCACCCAAAAACTGTAATCCGAAACGGTGTTGTTTCCTTATCCGAACTCCTTGGTGGGACTAGCGTCCGAATCAACCTCTAGCTCAAACACAATCCGAGTCCAATTGCTCCATCTTGTGTTTCGGCCACTACATCATCACCGGCCGAACCACATTTGGTATCTTTTATATATCCTTTCATCTTGAGACTAGCTATTAATATTGCTTTGGGCTGCTCATTGAATTTTGTTTACACTTTGCTGAATTGTGGACATTACGCAAACACGAGAGTAGCACAAAATACATTCGGCCATTGAAAGAAGAGAGAACAGAAGAGCAAAAGGCAGCCGCATATAGAAAGAGCCGCGGCATAAAAAAAACTAACTTTTGCATACGACCTCCGATTGGAGCGTTTCTTGATCCGTTGGAAAGGAAAGTTTGGGAAATCTGGGGATTTTAGCTCCGCGTAAGCACTCGGGCACATGCGCAGCGACTTCGACCCCAAAAAAGGTCGTTTAGGGCCTCAAAACGGGCCCACAAACCGAGAAAAATTCAAGTTTCTCCGAATTCGCTCAAAATTGACAGAGCCCCTCTACAAGTGATTTTAAGGTTCCCCGTGAAGACGCCATCCTTTTTCGAGTTGATCCGCGCCTAATTTGGGCTGCTACAGTACCGAGTCATAGTTTTAGCTTGTGTTTTTCAATTTTCTTTGAGCAATCTTGTACCCTAGTGTATTTTGTTGCAATTGGCTAGCGTCTATCCTTGTACTTGGTGCAAAACGAGCTTGTTTTATCTCTATTTCCGTTTGAGCTCATTCCTTTGTTTGCATTAAGTCTCATTTATTTTTGCATGTGCGTTCATACACTTTGCTTAAACCTATTGCATCAGCACATAGGCAAAATACTCTAGCTTAGATCATTACTTAGCTTTACAAGACCTTGAATATCAGATTGCATGCGATATACACATACCTGTCCAAGCTCCACCTACACCCGTTTGTGTACTCCCTTGCTCTTGGTTACGCTCCTACCTTACCGGGTTAAGGTCGTTCGCTGTCACAACTGTCGATTTGCCGTCCTTGATTCACTTTGGAACGGTAAGCTTGTCTTGTTTTCAGGATAGTGAGTTGCGAGCGTAGTAGAGAGCGCTTTTGTTTTACTAACCCAGATATAACCTCGTTTCTTGTTTGTGAGTTGTTGCCATGTCAGGTCACGAGGAGGATCCCCCTAATCCGGAGGCGGAGGCGCCGGTTACGTGGACAGAGTACACTCGGTTGCACGAGATGCTACAAAAACAACTCATGATGGTGACAATGGCGTGCGCGATGAGCTCGGGGAAGTTCAGACTGGACTGAACACTCTCGGGGAGGAGGTCACACAATTACGTACGACCATCAACAATAACTTCCTGGAGCTACACGCCATGTTCGCACAACACAATCTGCGTGGGGCTGTGCAAGCTGATGACACGAGTGTGCACAGCCCTCCGCCGTTTTGCACAATGAGACCGAGGAGGAGCGCGTGTTATTCGTGTGGATGAGGAGCGACGCCGCAAGCGCGCGCACATGGCGGTGCCGCCAAGCGTCGGGATGGCATTCGCGCGCGCCTCGATCACATGGGCGTGGCGAGGCAACGGCGCCAGGGTGGAGGTGCACCACAGGGTGTCCACGGAGGAGGTGTGCATCGTGCACCTCGTAGTTTGGGTTGATGAGGTCGAGCAAATGGATGACGATTTCCGCCGATGACGATGATCGACAGCGCCACCACCGCAACAACGCGGCGTCCTCGACACGACGACGCCGAGGATTTTGTCGCTAAGCCCAAATTTTCTCTCCCTATATTTTCAGGTGGTACAGATGTCGAACAATACCTCACTTGGGATCTGAAAGTTGATAAGTTGTTTCGGATGAACAACTATTCCAATGAGAAGAAGCTGTTGCTTGCGTCCAATAGCTTGGATGATTATGCCACACATTGATGGGAGCAGTTCATCCGTAAGCGCATGGAGCGTCATGAGTTGCCGATTATCACCTGGGAGCAGATGAAGCAGCATTTGCGGGCACGCTTTGTACCTCGCCACTACAAGCGTTCACTATTTGAGAAGTTGACAGGGCTGCGACAAGGTATGAGATCAATTGATGAATATCATAAGGAAATGGAGACTATCATGATACATGCAGATGTCCGGGAGAATGAAGAATAGACCATGGCGAGATTTCTAGCCGGCATGAATCATGTCGTCAGCGCATTGTCAATCACCATCCCTATAATGATATGATTGAGTTGTCGCACGGCACGCCAAGCCGAGCGACAAGTGATTGAAGATGCACGATTATTTGCTCGCTCACGTTCTTCACCAGTCCGACAGCCATATAACAACAACCGGTACCAAACAGAGCACTCCTCGTGGAAGCAATTCGGCAATGCGTAGTTCCGTAAGTAAGAAGTCGGAGAGTACACCATCATCGGTGCGCCGACTGCGGCACCCGCCGCTAGTGCGACCTGCGTCTATGGGGTCAACAGACGCTCACGTGACATCATTTGCCACAAGTGCAAGGGTGTTGGCCATTTTCGAGGGATCGCCCAAATGTCGAACTATGCTTATCACCAAGATGGCGTTATGTTTCAGCTAGTGATGATGAGTCGCCTGATGCACAGCCAGTCTTGCACACCGATGACATAGAGCAATGTGAGTGCGATCCTGAGTTCCCTCACACTGAGCAGTATTCTATTGTTTGCACACCCAAGGTGCTTAGTGTGATGCCATCACCACACTCGAGCAAATGGTGCAATTTATTTCAGACTTGGGCAAAACTTGATAAGGGTAAGGTGTGCAAAGTGATTATTGATGGTGGGAGTTGTCACAATTTGGCCAGTAAGGATGTGTCATAAGTTGGGTTTGAAGTACTTGCCGCATCCACGTCCTTATCATGTGCAATGGTTGAGCGAGAAAGAGGAAGTAAAGGTGAACTATATGGTGCGTGTGACATTTGCTATTGGGAAGTACACCGATATTGTGGACTGCGATGTTGTGCCTATGACGGTGTGTCACTTGCTCTTGGGTCAGCCATGGCAATATGACCGTTCTGCTATTCACGATGGGCGTACAAATTGCTACACATTTCGATGGAACAATATTGATATCATCTTGAAGCCGCTTACACCGCAACAGATAGTGAATTCTTCAATGCAGAAAATTGAGATGCACGTTGAGACTGCCAAAGAGCGAGAGAAGAATTTAGTGATGTTGGCCACCAAATCAGAAATGAGAGAATTCCGCGAGGATCCCAATTTTGTGTACTTTGTACTGTTGTACAAAGATGCCTTGGTTTCGACTAACGCCTTGACTTCTCTTCCTAGTGGTGTTGCTTGTGTTTTGCAGGACTTCAGCGGCGTCTTTCCAGACGAGGTACCAGCTGGGCTACCACCAATCCGTGGGATAGAACATAAGATCGATTTGATTCCAGGAGCGTCGCTGCCGAACCGACCATCGTACCGCACCAATCCTGAGGAAATAAAGGAAATTCAGAAAAAAGTACAAGAGCTTCTCTCCAAAGGGTATGTATGTCAAAGCTTAAGCCCTTGTGCTGTTCCTGTTATTTTAGTTCCTAAGAAAGATGGTTCATGGCGTATGTGCGTAGATTGTCGAGTGATTAATAATATCACAATTCGATATCGTCATCCTATTCCTCGCTTAGATGAGATGCTAGACGAATTGAGTGGTGCTGTTATTTTCTCTAAGATAGATTTGTGCAGTGGTTACCATCAAATTAGGATGCATGAAGGGGATGAGTGGAAAACAGCATTTAAAACAAAATTTGGGTTGTATGAGTGGTTAGTCATGCCTTTTGGTTTAACTAATGCACCTAGTACATTCATGCGCTTAATGAATCATGCTTTAAGGCATTTCATTGGTAAATTTGTAATTGTGTATTTTGATGATATTCTGATTTACAGTCGCACTAATCTGAACACATAGACCATCTTAGACAAGTTCTACAAGTTTTACGTGAGGCTAAGTTATTTGGTAACTTAGAAAAGTGTACTTTTTGCAAAGATCATGTCATCTTTTTGGGCTATGTTGTTTCTGCGCAGGGAGTTGAAGTAGATGAGTCTAAAATTGAAGCAATTAAAAATTGGCCAACTCCTGTGAACGTAAGTCAGATTAGGAGCTTTCATGGTCTCGCTGGTTTTTAATGAACTTACTAAAAAGGGTGTTGAATTTGTGTGGGGGGTAGCGCAAGATAATGCTTTTGCTGAACTTAAGAAATGCTTGACTGAAGCACCGTTGCTGGTTTTACCTGATTTCACTAAAATTTTTGAAATTGAGTGTGATGCTAGTGGATTGGGTATTTGCTGTGTTTTAATGCAAGAGGGTAGACCGGTAGCTTATTTTAGTGAGAAACCGAATGGTGCTCAATTGAATTATTCGGTCTATGACAAAGAGCTTTACGTGTTAGTGCGTGCGTTAGAAACTTGGCAACACTATTTATGGCCTAAAGAGTTTATTATTCATTCTGATCATGAGGCATTGAAGTATTTAAAAGGCCAAGCAAATCTGAACCGTAGACATGCCAAATGGGTCGAATTCATTGAGTTGTTTCCTTACATTGTGAAATACAAGAAGGGAAAGGAAAATGTGGTAGCTGATGCTCTTTCTAGGAAAAGTGTGCTTTTAACTCAATTAGGAGTGCAAGTTCCTGGTTTAGAGAGTTTGCGTGATTTATATACTTATGACCATGATTTTTCTGTTCCTTACGCACATTGCAAAGAGGGAAAAGGCTTGGATAAATTTCACATCCATGATGGGTTTTTGTTTCGCACTAACAAATTATGCATTCCAGAATCCTCCGTGCGTTTGCTATTACTGCAGGAATCATATGCAGGTGGATTGATGAGACATTTTGGACGTGAGAAGAAGTTGTCTATGCTGAGCGATCACATTTATTGGCCTAAGTTGAATCCACACGGTTTGTATACTCCTCTACCTGTTCCCAACACACCGTGGGAGGATATTAGTATGGATTTTGTTTTAGGACTGCCTAGAACTAAGAGGGGAAGTGATTCTGTTTTTCGAAGATGGCACACTTTATTCCATACCACAAGAGCGACGATGCGTCGCATATTGCTAACTTGTTTTTCAGGGAGATCGTAAGGCTACATGGCGTGCCACGCACTATTGTGTCAGATCGCGACGTGAAGTTCATGAGCTACTTCTGGAAGACGCTTTGGGGGTAAACTGGGGACGAAGTTGTTATTCAGCACAACTTGTTATCCCCAAACTGATGGTCAAATAGAGGTGGTGAACCGCACACTTTCGATGCTACTCCGGACCATGATCAAGAAGAATCTGCGCGAGTGGGAGGATTGTTTGCCGCACGTGGAATTCGCTTATAATCGGGCCGTGCACTCCATTACGCAGTTGTGTCCTTTTGAGGTGGTGTATGGCTTCAAACCCTTTACGCCGCTTGATTTGCTGCCGCTTCCAAGTGAACACCGTGTTCATATAGAGGCGTCCAAGCGAGCAGAATATGTGAAGAAATTGCATCTCAAAACAAAAGAAGAGATAGAGCGCAAGGTTAAGTCCTATGCTGAGAAGGCGAACAAGAAGAGGAAGAAGATGATTTTTCAACCAGGTGATTTTGTTTGGGTACACTACTGCAAGGATCGTTTCCCAGAACACCGCAAGTCCAAATTGCTGCCGCGAGGTGATGGGCCTTTCAAGGTGCTTGCGAAGATCAACGACAATGCTTACAAGATAGAGCTTTCTGGCGATGACTATGGCGGGAGCTCTACGTTCAATGTCGCTGATTTATCACCTTTCTTTGGTGGTGACGATTCAGCGTCGAGGACGACGCCTTTTCAAGAGGGGGAGGATGATGAGGGCATCCCTAACACTGATACATCTTTCCCTATTGGTGGTCACGCACATACTGAGATGGACGCCATAAGTGAAGCTACAAATAATACAAGTGCAGAAGTGCATGTTGGTCCACTGACTAGAGCAAGAGCTAAACTTCTAAATCAACAGGTGCTTTTGTTTCTTAATGAATCTTCTATTTTCATTGATGAGAATTGGGTACTACCTCATTCAAATGTTTTGCGCATTCTCAGGTTTGAACATTGTGAAGCCTTTGGAACCGAGAGGGAGGAGAGGGAGGCCGGAGCCAAAGCAATGGAGGAGAAGCTCACGTGGAGAAAAGCCCAAGAATTCAAGCCCAATTTAGATCTTCCACAAGTCCAACCGGAATTCATCTCGGAATCAACTCAGAATTCAATTTGGATTCGGTTCGGGACAGCCCAACAGGCCTGTAATAAAAAGGCCATAACTTTTACATACGGAGTCCGACTGGGGTGTTCTTGGACATGTTTGAAAGCTTATTCCAAGGCCCACACAATGGGTATGGCCCCAAATTCAGAAGACGTACGGTCGCACCGCTATGACCGAAACAATGTGACGGATTTAAGTTAGGTTTTCCTTTTTGTGTGTTTTTGGGTCTTAGCCGAATTAGAGTTTGATTCGACGTGTGTAGCCGGCCCTAGGCCGTGCGTGAGTTGTGGAGGGTGCCTTAAGTACCCTTGCCATTAGACCAGTTTATGCATAAGATTGAAACATAGCTTTTGCTTGTTCTTTCGACACCAGAGTTCATACAAAGACTTTGGGAGAGAATTAGGCGATCCATTGTTTTGTTCTACAATCCAGGGTCAAGCCGTCGTTCCATTGGGAATTGGGGACTTGGCGTTCATCGTTCGTGGTCTAGCGACAAACAACTACCCGGTGTGTTTTGGGCGTATTCCGAAGAGTTGAGGGTTCGTGCATTGGCGCGAGTGTTCAGCTAGCGACATCGTCTACTTCGCATCAACTATCCACGGTTCCTCACTGAGAAGATCGGGCCTCCCCCGTATCAAATTACCTTTAAATGTCTTTAGCTTAAAATTGTTAACCAACTTGGAAATTTAACAACTTGCCATGCTCATTTAGATTCCTTGCCTGAATCTGAAATTTTGAATGTCATGGATGATATATCTTGATGTGTTAGGTTTTTGTGGAGTCAAAGAACATGCTTGTCTTTTGACTAACAAGAAGTGAACTTATTATAATATGATCTGAGAGTAGCTCATTTTTACCTTGCTCGACTGAAAGTGTTTAAACCATGTTAGGGTTGCCTTTATATTCAATTGCTCTGCATGCATAGTGAAACCCATTCCTTGTTTTAGTGCAAGTTTCTGATCTGATCGAAAGAAATGTACTTCAGTAACAAATGGTGATTCCAAAAATCTTGAAATTTTTGACATGATAACCTGATGGTGTGTAGTTAATAAATATAATTTTTCCAGAATTTATTGAACTTGTTTTGCCAGAAATTAAATCAGATGCTTTGTAGGGCTGTTCTGGCTGATTTTGAATCTGGTACTAATAGGAAGGCTTAAAGCGCTAGGGACCAATTTTCTAGTGTTTACTATCACCTCGGTAACCTGCCAGAATTTTTCTAGAATTTTTGAACTTGATTTCACTGCTGTTTGAGCCTTAGGCCCTAATTCTTTGTCTAAATGGTTGTACCAACTAGAACCTGAGCTTTTTGTGTGGGGCTAATTTCTCTAGCATTACTCTCATCCCAAAAACATTCCAGAATTGTTCTGGAGTTCTTCTAGCTGATTTAGTATTTTTCCCAAGCCCTAGTTGCTCACTAGTAGCCTTTATATCAAAATCTGTTTTGAAATAGATGCTAAGCTTGATGTATGTGTAATCTGAGATGATGATACTAGCATGTGTAGGTCTTATTGAGTGTTTATTCAAGTTATCAAATTGATTGTTTGATTGGTCCTTAACATAGCAATCAAGAACCAAGTCATGGTAGTATGAATTCTTGTTGTTTCTGTTGCATCTTTTGCTAACCTAACAAAATGAAATTTGTTTGTTGCATTTCGATAGAAGCATGTAAGCATGCATGTGAGTATTTGCACTCTCACTAATCAAACCTAAATTTGTCTTAAAGATGACTACATGTATGCATCCTTTCATGCATTCATTTGATACATTCCTCTCCAAGCCGGACAATTAGAACTAGACAATTTTCTCCAAGCCGCCTTAAACCTTGCTTGACTTCTTTTTTCTGCACTGAATCCTGGTGTTGATACTAGATTACCATCTAACCAGTCTTTCCGTTCTATCGATCGATGCCCCTTTCGGTCGACCGAGTGGAGCCGAGTTTTTCGTACTATCAGAAGGCGACGTGAAGCGTGATGTCAAAGTATCTTCAAATCAAGAAAGGAAAGGTTAAACAAAGCAATGGAAAGGAAAATGTGTCAGCAACGTCAGGATACTGCGTCATGATCTTCCAGCATTATCTCTGAAGGAAATCAAGACAACAGATGGTGCATTTCGTTTAGAGTTGAAAAGAACCACCTAGAAAACACTTAACAGAAGGACATTAGAAATCCTTCAACAAAGCTTCCCACTTTAGAACCTAAAACTTCTGAAGAACTTCTCTGGATTCGGAATTGAGTTCGGTTCGCGACGAAATCTGAAAAGTGACCCCGTAACCAAACCCACCTAGGTTGCCACAGCCTTTCGTTCCGACTTCTGAACTACCGGAATCTCGGGACGAGATTCTGTTTAAGGGGGGTAGGTTTGTAACATCCCAAAATTTCTAATGTGCAAAAATACGATACTTTTTAAACTTTTTGTATGATTATCTGTTGTCGTTCAGCTTGTCTGCAATTTTTGTGAGTTATTTGATCTGCATTTCTTTTGCCAGCACAACTGTTATGAAATGAAAACCCTAAATAGAAAACCCTGGAAACATAAAATTGTAAAAGTAAAAGAATCAGATACAATTAAATCATCATAACAAAATTAACTTAAAATGTTGCCCTGTTAAATATTACTAAAAGTATAAACCCTAAAGTCGAAAGCATAAAGTCCAAAACATAATACTCTGAATGTTCGAAAGCCCAAATAGAGTTCATTAGCAATTACCATAGTTTATCTATCATCGCGTAAGAATTTCCTAAAACAAATATCAGAATCTTTTGCAAGCCTATTTTTTTTTTGTTTTCCTCACACAAATTTTTCTTCCTAATATTTTCTTTTCCCTCCTCTACTGTTCATCTGGCTGAACCGCCTGGAGCCTACATGCCACAACCGGACCAGCTCAGCGCGCTGGTCTTCTTCCTACCGAGCCAGCTCCGTTCTCTCTCTCCCGGCGACAAGCGCTGGCAATCACGCCATGTCTCGGCCATGCAAGGCACCCGGTGGCTCGCTTTGTCACTCATCACAGACTGCCGCCCACTCGCCCCTTTTCCGCGAGAGCGCCACAGCCCCGCCAAGTGCATCGCCCTCATCTTGAGCTCTCCGCCTCCCCACAGCTATAAGAAGCCTCCTGGAGCTTCCGAAGCATTCCTTTACCACCATTCCTCCTCCCCGCTGTCTTCCAGCTTCCCCATCTTCAGCTCCTGGCCCCTCCCCCACCGAGCTCTCCTCTTCCACCGGCGCGCGCCTCCTCCGCCGCCACCTCCAGCCTGCTGCCTCTCGCGCTGCGCGCCTCCCAGTCCACCGCCTCACCCGGCTCATCCTCGGCCACCGCACCACCGCTTCCCACCGAAGCCGCTCTTCTGTCGTCGGCCTCTGCAGCTCCGCCGCCCTCCTCGCCTCCACCACCGAGCGCGCCTCCCCCGGCCCGTCGGCCCTCTTCTGCTGCCGCCGCCCCTGGTGCCTCTCCTCTAGCCCAGCCCTGGCCGCCCGGCCAGCCGCGCTCGCCCCCGGCCACACCTCGAGCACCCGGCTCCTCGCGCTCGAGCCGTGCGCCGAGCCCAGCCCCGGCCGCTCCATCCCGCTCCTCCTCGCTAACCCGGCCGCTCCGCCGCCGCCCACCTTCGGCCGCCCCAATCGCACCGGCCAGCCGCTCGTGCCTCCCCGCCCATGGCGCCACGATCTGCGCTGACCCGGTCTTCCTCGCGCCAGCAATCGCCACTCGCCACTGGCCTTGCCCGAGCCCGCGCCGAGCCGCACCGCCTCCACCGACGCTTTCATCGCCTGAGCGCCGTGTCTCTCCCTCTCGCGGCCGCCCGGCCTCCCGCCGCCGCGCCGCCACGGTGTCGTTCCCCTCTACTACCGGTGCCGCTTCAGCTCCTCCACGCCATGGCCACCGCGATGCGCCGCCTCACGACTTTTCCGATCACGGCGACAAGCCATTGATAAGCTGCCTTTGGTCCCTTCTGCTTACCCTCTATGTGTTTGTATGAATGCCTCAAAGGATGATTTTTTGTTTCTCTATAGGTGGGCCTCACTCACTGTGTGTGTATAGAATGAATGTCCGTGGTCGGTTCCGCTTGCCATCATGGTGCCGTCATCGACCCTCCTCACCGGCGCCAAGCCATGCCCGAGCCACTCCTGTTTTCGCGTCAGCCTTCACTGCCTTGTGATGTTTCTCTATGTATGATTTTGGGTCCTTTTGATTGTCATGTCAATTAGCTTGTTTTAGCTTAAGTGAGGACTTTTGGAATGGTTGGTGAGAGTGGTGTTGAATATTTTGCAAAGGCAAGGTTTAGGTAGTACCAAAGTTATTAGCTGGCTCATTTGAATGCTCCCTGTTAGTAGATAACTCATTAAGGTTATTTGGAAAATGCTAGTGGTATGTCCTTATACATATGTGTAGCTTTGTATGCTAAATGTGTTAGTTAACTTTCGTTGGTTAGTCCGTGTTTGGTTAATTAGTTGTCAGGTAGTCTAGTGAGTAAAGTCAATTTGCTTGGCATGAGTGATTAAATTTCATTTAGAAGATGATATGGGAATCTAAGGGCTAGTGTTGTTAATTGAGATTGTTGCAAAGGAAAGACTAAATGAGAGGTTCCATTTTCCAGTTAGAGGCTAATGACCTTTAGTGTTTTTTTTAAACATGTCAGTGATTAGAGGATGTATGTCAACTATTGATAAGTTAAATGATATTTCAAACTTGACCGGCTATCTTGCTTTCTAATCAAAGTAGTTTATAATGCAACACTCATCTAAACAGTGAGATAAAGCTTTGTCTAATAATACAAATGGATTATAAAATATAATCGCTTATCTTTCACTTGTAACCTAACAGAGTGAAATCAATCTTGAGCCAAGATTTGTTTTATGAATAATCAACAGTAAACCTTACCTTAGTAACAATTTCAGTAATTCATAACCAATTCATTTCAACTCGAAAGCAAATGATTTCTGTCTCTAAATTCATCTAAAATCAATATCTTCTATATTAATCTCATAAATGTTTTGGAGACTTTTTGAATTTTGGTGTTTATTCAGTGTTTTTGCTTTGTTGGTTCTTTTCGTTAGATGACGGTGATTGGGGCGTGCAACGAAATGATTGTGTGAATGTCCAGAGTACCAGCAAAGCAAAGGCAAGCAGATGTAACATCATTTGATCATATTGCTCCCATTACTTTTAAAGTCTAATATCTTGTTTGCAAAACCTAAATATGCATGCTTCTTTGTGTCAAGATTAATTTTGTCGATTAGAGGTAGCTAATCCCATTGCATAGTTTCCCTAAAATTGTTCGCCCCCGCCACTGCCATAGGTTAATATCCTCACTAGTGAATTAGAGCCCGGTGAATGATTTACGGTCTTTTTATTGTCTTTACGATATGATGTTTAGCAATGCTTAGTTACCGGTAGAATTGGGCGGTTATCGACTTAGTCGATAACCTTGATCATACAAACTTATTATGACTCTATGTTTTGGCTTTGTGCTATGTTTATTTGTGAAAACTAAAAATGAAAACAAAAATGATTTCGACTTGGGCACAATGGTATGTTGGTGTGCTTTTGGGTGTGACTGGAATGGTGCCCGAGTCAACAAGGACCGAACATCTTGTTACACTAAACCAAGCATTCTTGCGTGCTAACCACACTAGAGGGTATGGGACCTCTCTTGACTTAGTACTTTGGCTACGAGTCGCAGGTGGGCGTGTGTGTGTTGTGTTGTGGTAAAAGGAGGTGGTTGTGTGCTGGGAGCATTGTAGTTGTCTGTAAAGCTTTACCCCGAGGGGTAGTTGTCTTTACGGCCATACGAGCGGCTCGTAGATGATACACAATATTGGAAATGTCTTGTTAGACTTAGTCGTGCCTGCATACCAAAGGAAGTATGCTAACCGTGGTTGGTGGAAAGGCGGTCTGAAGTGTGGGTACATTGGTACACCCCTGCAGGGTTTTGATCTATTCGAATAGCCTCATCCTAGGTTATGGACACGCTTGGCAAGGTCTTTCAAGAGTTAGACTACAACCTTTTAAATTAAAATTTGACATGGGTGGTACGAGTGGGTAACTCGTGCTATTGTTGTGATGGCTATTGGGTTAGTAATCTCTAGGATGTCTTTATGTTATTACTTATTGTATCGCTGTTATTTATGCAAATAAAATTCAGATTGTTAAAACTGCCTTCAAACTATTATTTATTGCAAATAAAACTTGCTTTATGCTGAAAATAACCTTTGAGCCTTCTCCTTTGATTAAAGCCTGCATGTAGTAGTAACTAGGTTTGTTACTCGTAAGTATTGCGAGTACATTCGTGTACTCACTGTTTGCTTGTATTTACTAATCTGGACAGCAGGTGTTGAGATCGAATCGGGTAAGGAAAGTTTTGCGCAGGAACGTCGGTTTGCTATGGTTTCAACCCAGTCGGTTGCCCTGCGGGTTATGGCAAGCCATTGGGACTTCCTTTATTGTTAATTCATGATTTTAATTCAGTTAATTTACTGTTTTTCGCTGCGTACTTGATATTTATCTTGTTATTAGGCCGGTTGGCCCTTTGGTATGAAACTGAACCTTGTAAGTTCAATATGTTGTAATTATGAAGTTTTGTTATTGTAAGCACTTGTGTATGGAATTGATGCTTGATTTTGTAACGGGGTGTGTATACTGCATTTCTGAGAAGTATACATATCTCGAGTCTTGGTTTATTTGATTTGTGATGCTAGGGTCAATAGAAGGCTAAGCATTACAAGTTGAATAAATCGGGGTCCTCACATGGCGGCTTGAACATTCTGAGCGTTGTGCAGAGATTGGGCGAGAAGGTTGATGAAATGAGTTTGATTCACCATCATCTGGCGCCAGTCGGGTCCTTTTGCCGGTGGTGGTGGTGGCTACGGAATGGGGTTGGCCTGATGATGCGCCTGATTGTTCCCTTGGCCACTGGCACTACCGCTGCCTGTCCTGCGGGTATTCACCATCTGCTAGATCCTCCAAGGATTTAGAGAAGATAGAAGGAATACTCTAAGGGGGAGTAAACCTAAAATAGCCCAAGAACAAATAAACACACAACAAAGAACCAAATTTTCAAAATAGTCATTTTATTCATTTATTTTATTAATTGATTATGGCTATCACAAAGGAAATTAATAGCTCATAATTCGCGACTAAAGCACGGACTAAAGGGAAAATAACTAAGGGGTACTAGGCCTCGCCTGCCTTGTAGCTAGCCAACTCTTCTTCTACTGCTTTCAGCCTTGCTTCCGCATACTCCAAGCTATCCTGGGCTTACCGCAAGTCGTCCAAGGTGTTCCTATAGGCATAGTGCAATGCCTTCGCCAGGTCCACCTAGTGCGTCAGCTTGGGGGAATTCTCTTCTCTGGCGGAGCGGAAGGTGCTATCGAGTCTGGTCAGAAGATGCATCGAGTAATAATGCAACGCGTGCCATTGAGGTAGTGGTCATATATGTGGCGGAGACGACGGATTGCCTCTCTTGCTATGTCCTGGATGCCATCGACGAAGGTTCACGTCTGATCGGAGCATGAAAGATGTGGAAGACTGTGTTTGGCAAGAGGTCGGAGTAGATCAGCACTTCCACCCTCCAAAGACGTCGCTCTCCTACTTTGTACTTATAGCCTTGGAATGTTGGCCTCTTCCTGTACTCCAGATGTTGCATCATCTCCCAAAGAAGCTCGACCCAGTGTCCAGCAAGAACTCCGTGAGAGGTAGCATCCGGTATCTCGGCCATCTACAATTTTTCAGAAAGATATGAGTGAGTAACCATTTTAAAGAGAAGGGTTGAGAGAGGACTCTGGATAGACTCAAAATAGTTTAGTTTTTGAAAATAAGTCCTTAAGGACTAAGGCCACGACCTACAGTCGATATGGCTTTGATACCACTTTTGTCGAACCCGGGAACAAAGGATCCCGAATTCTCTGTGTTCATACACTAGTCCAGGATTTCTAGTGTACACAGTCAAACAAAAGTGATAGCACAATGATATCATGCACTTTATTAATAATATCTCAGAGTTTATTACAAAAGGGGCCTGAGGCCAAATAGATAAATAACACAGCGGAAAGCAAATGTAGTAGACCACACGACTTGCCATAGGCAATCGTCTGGGGGCGTAGGCCTAGTCGACAAGATCCTCACTGTCCTGATAGAGGTCTTCTCCTGAATAAAGATTATTCAGCAAGAGTAAGCACAACTTCCGTGCTTGCAAGTTACACGCAATATTGAAAGATAATGCATGCATAAGGTAAACAAAGGATATTGGCGGGGTTCATTTTTCATAAACAACATTTTCAAGTTAAATACTCATATTAATTTCTAAGGCCAGTTTGTATACTATAACTAAAATCAGTGTTTAAAATGATAGTTGTATAGTAGATAACCTCCATTGATTGAATGGTGAAGGATAGCCTCCTATCACTTGGATAACCGTCCAATTTTTACCATAAGATTAACCATCCTAAAATCATCTGTTGAAATCATTTTATAAACCAAAAACAAAGTCTAACTTAGAGTGGCTTTGCTAGCATGTCCATGACCGCAGATGCGGCTATTCGAATAGTTTTCTACTCTGCAGAGTCTGTACAGCTTTACCCACACGAGATAATATGCTTTTAATGTCGGCCAAAGCACGCTTCCGAAGGCGTGTGACTAAGCAATTATCCTAAGGCCTTTACAATGCAATGTCTTATTGTATTTATGCCCACTAAGGTTTCGCTACCATTGTACTAACCATCCTCCGGGAGCCCCCTCTTGCTCCAAGTGGGACTAATGCCTATCCGACCCCCACACAAACAACATAGAACAAATACCACTAAGACACCACAAATTATTTAGCCAAATCTGTCCCATTCCAGACATGTGGTGGTACGGTAAGGCGTAGCAAAATACGCTCAAAGATCGGTCCTTAACTGACTCGGGCGACTTCCAATTAAAACCCTGGGCCTTAATCCTAACCAGATTAAGCCCGTAAATAAACCTGCACCCACTGTTCATCCACTCGCCAAAGTCCAAACCTATTTTTTATTTTATTTAGAGTAAAATCCTCTTTATAAACGTTTTGTGGTGAAACAATACCACAGAATCAAATTAAAAGTAAGTATCTAAAGGATTTGGCTAAGCATATGATCTAATTGTAGTAGCATTTGGTCTAATGGTGACAAGGTATTCATGTTCAATACTCAAATTGGCCATACAACGAAGATTGGAATAACTATACACAAAAACAAGGCATTGAAAATAATTGTATAACATGTGCATCCATTAAGTAATTTAAAAACTAAAAATACATTTAAATTAATGGGATCAACATGATCAATGGTATAACTTGCCTTCGTTGACGTCCTGAAAATCTAGGTCGTCGGGATGGTCAAACTCTCCGGAGTCGTCGAGGTCTATACGTGAAAATACGACAAATTCAATTCAAATTCAAATAAATTCAAAAATACAACTCAAATTAACTCCAAATTGAAATATTTTAGTTTAGTTAGCTAGATTATAATTTTATACAAATTTTGCAAATTGATGACCCAATTCGGAGTTCAGATGCAAAAGATATGAATTTTTGAAGTTTAAACCTAAATCTGCAATTTAAATGAATTTCCCGAATTATTTTTCTAAAGGAAAATCTATTTACTGCGCAATGCTGATGTCAGGGAGGAATTTTCGGGATTTGAAGGAATGAAAATAATTCCTTGACGTGTGGGCCCCACGTGTCATAGACACGGTCTATGTGGACCAAGCCCATGGGCTTATGGCTCGGACGGGTGGTGCTGACGCGGCTGATGTGGCCGCCACGTGGGCAGCCACGCGTGTTTCGGCCCCGAGGCAGCGCTGACCTAGCGCTTGCGTGGCAAGGCCACGTAGGCTCGATGCCGGTGGCGTTCCAGCGTGTGGCTCACTGGCGTTTTACGCCGCGGCGAGGGAAGCGAAGGTGCGCAAAATGGAGAGGAGGCGATGCTGAACGCGATGCTCACTGAGGTTGCGAGTTTGCGCGGCGGAATGGTCGTCGGCGGCAAGCTTTAGCGGCGATGATATTCGGTCGACGGTGAAGATGGCGATCGCAGGGTCCTCCGGCGAAGTGAGTGGGTGCGCTGGCTTTGCAACGACGCGGCGATGTCGATGACGAGGTTGGCGTGGTCGGGCGTCTACGGTGGCACCGGAACCGGAGAAGAAGCAAAGTTTCACCGCCGGCGAGAAACTTCAAATTTAGGGCACTAGGAGCGAGGAGGGAGACGGTGGTTGGCGGCGCTGAGATGCGGTGAGGGTGGTCGCGAGGAAGAAGGAAAGCAACACATGCTATCACGAAGTAATAACACATAGCAGACAGTTGTACACAAAGTTCCAAAGTCACTTAGTCAAATTTAATATTTGCAACTCAAATGAGATGTGAGACTCGTAGAATGGCTAAGCAATTGTGCTCGCATCTAACCAACCCACGTTAGTGCTACAATATTACCAACTAATAAACCAATCTAGGGTGACAAGGAATTATGGCATAAAAAGTAGAATGCAAATTGGATAATAACTATACCCAAAAGCATTTAAATACGTAATTAAAGTAGAATGCAATACTTTGAAACAAAGTAGTTTGAAAACTGGGTTCAAGATGATCAAAGGTATGACTTGCCTTGGAAAAGGTCTAAGTGCTCGTCTTGATCTTGAGGTGCTCCTTCTTCTCCAAAATTCCCTGATGTATCGACGTCTACTCGCAAACGAAACAAATAAATAACAGAAGCAAAACAAACTTCAAAAATTAAATAAAAATCTCAGATAAATAGAGCTCGAATTTAGATAAATTTTGGAATTTGAATGGGCTCAATCGGAGTTCGGATGCAAAGCTATGGCTCTGGAAGGTTAAATCTAAAAAAACCCTAATTTTTGATTTACTGGAATTTTCGAATTATTTCTCAACAGAAAAATCGGATTTTTGCGTAAGCACGACGTCAGCACAGGGATTTCGGAAATAAAAGAAATAAAAAGGAAGTACTGACATGTGGGACCCACATGCCAGTGAGATGGCTCACGGTAGACTAAGTATACCGAGCCTCGGGGTCTAGAGATCGGTCAACTGCCACGGGGATTTGATCTGGACCAATCTCAGTGCGACACATCAGCGGCAGCTGCTGTCCGGGACGTTGACTCAGGTGTACACGAACAGGCTGATGGGGACGCCACGCGAGACGACACGTCGGCGCGGGACCTGTGGTGGCGAGCCACGTGGATGGTCACGTCAGCTCGACGGTGACGGGCTCGGGAACCAACGGCAAAGGCGAACGGCGGCAATCCACCGGCGGTGAGTGGTACCGGCGTGTAGCTGAGGCTATTGCGAACCTCTGGGTGCAACTCCGGGTGCTTGGGATGGACGGTGGCGACCGGCGGTGAGGTTTGAACGGCGGAGAGCCTCAGTTGTTATTGGACAGGGCCTCCGGTGAGACCTAGGCGACGACGAAGGCTCCTGGAGGTCGAGGATGCAACAGCGAACCCAGCGGTGCAGACCATGAGGACAAGGCGACGTCGACAGTGGCGCAATTCGAAGAAAACGAACGGTAGCGAGAAACCCTAAAAGCTTGATTGCGGCGGCGCTAGGGCTCTCGAGGTGTTGTGGCTTGAGGGTTTGGGGTGCGGAAACCAATGCGAACCTCGGGGACCTATTTATAGGGCCGGGGTGGCACGAGATAAGAAATCCCCAATTTGGGATATTCTGGATCTTGAATGAAAACAGAGATAGAGTTGGTTTTGATCCCGATTGAGGGTAGATACGGGCGCGAGAAGGAAGGAGATAGAGTTTGGTGAAGAAATTGGGAAGGTTTTAGTTACGAAAGTCCCGTTGTCGGAAGGCTTCTAGAAGGCAGCAATGGCGGATGGAGGCGGGCGTGTCGCGGGGACGAAGCCGACTCGGAGACGAAGGCGGCGGTCCCACCTTGCAGCGAAAGCCCACACACGTGCACGATCGGGACAAGAGAGTTACCGTCCAGATCTGATCGAATGGCTCACAATCAATGGAACGTTCGGGTCGCCCGAACGATCACGCCACATCTAGTCGTTCAATCTTGATCGAACGGCACACGATCAATGGGACGTTCGGGTCGCCCGAACAGCCCATCTCCATCGGACGGCTGAGGTTTAGCGCGCTCCCGCGAGGAGAGAGGAAGGAGGCTGACACGCGGGGACCACCTGTCAGAGAGAGGCGGGCTTGCGCGCGCGGGTGGGCTGAAGAGAGCTGGGCCGAAGGAGGGTTTGGGCTGGGTTTCGGCCCAAGAGCTTTTTTGAGATTTTAATTAGTTTGTTCTATTTTGTAAAATACCAGAAATCCAATTAAGCAATAGAAAATAGCAAATGCACTCAGAAAAATTCTAGAAAAATCTAGAAAATATATCTGAGTACATAGAACCCAAATAAAATAGTTTTGGCTATTGTTCATGTTGGAATTATTCACATTAAATGTTTTTAATTGTAAAGTCCAATATTAATCTTTTGAATTAAATTCAAATAAAACCAAATGGTGACTTTTTCTCCCTACTAACTATTCAAAAGATTTTTAAAACTCAGAAAATTGGGATGTTACAAACCTCCCCCGCTTAAAGGAATCTCGACCTCGAGATTCAGGCTAGCTAGAGAAAAGGCTAGGAAACTCGGCTTTCAGCTCTTCTTCACGCTCTCACGTTGCTTCTCCTTCTGAGTGGTTGCTCCACTGAACCTTGCAAAAACAAACAGTCTTGCTTCTGGTGTGGTGCTCTGCGACATCCAAAATCTTGACTGGCTACTCCTTGTAGGTAAGATCCTTCTTCAAGTCAATTGATTCCAACGGGGCTTGCTCTTCTGGCACACGAAGACACTTCTTCAACTTCGAGACATGAAAGACATCGTGCACTCCTGCTAACAACTGCGGTAGCTCCAACTGATAAGCAACTTCCCCACGGCGTTCTAAAATCTTGAACGGACCAACATACCTAGGGGCAAACTTCCCTTTGGCATGAAACCTTTTGACACCTCTGAGCGGAGTAACTCAAAGATACACGAAATCCTTGGGTTCGAAGCTGAGATCGCGACGACAATTATCAGCATAGCTCTTCTGCCTGGACTGAGCTATCTTCAATCTTTCTCTGATCATGGCCACTTGCTCTTCCGCTTCTTGAATGATGTCTGGACCAAATACCAAACGTTCAGCTATTCCTGACCAATTCAACGGGGTTCTGCAGGCACGGCCATACAAAGCTTGAAATGATGACATTTGCAGACTAGCTTGATAACTGTTGTTGTACGAAAATTCTGCATATGGTAAACTTTTGTCCCAACGGGTAGCATTAGCAAGAGCACAAGCTCTCAGCATATCCTCCAATATCTGATTAACTCTTTCTGTCTGTCCATCTGTTTGTGGATGATTCGTAGTACTGAAATTCAGATGGGTACCCAATGCTTCATGCAAACTTTGCCAAAAACGAGAGGTGAACTGAGATCCTCGGTCTGATACTATCTTCTTGGGCACACCATGCAAACTGACAATTCTGGCCTTATACAACTCCGCAAGGCGATCTCCTGAGTACGTGGTTTTGACTGGCAGGAAATAGGCGACCTTGGTCAAACGATCGACTATTACCCAGATCGAATCGTAACCCGATTGGGTCTTGGGTAAACCGGTAATGAAATCCATTCCGAGTCAACGGTTGCAACAAACCTGCTGGTCTCTGGTGTTCTGCCTTTACCTTCCGACACACGTCGCACAAGACAACGAACTCTGCGACTTCTCGCTTCAAATTTGGCCACTAAAACTTAGTCTTAACATCTTGGTACATCTTAGTACTTCCAGGGTGAATTGAATACTTTGAGTCATGGGCTTCTTTTAAGATCATTTGCCTTAACCCATCAATATCTGGTACACAGATACGACCATTAATCCAGAGTATGTCCTGATCATCCTTGGTAAAATCTATGAATTTCCCTTCTGCCATTTTGAGCTTGATGTCAGACAACACGGAATCCTTCGGTTGCGCTTCACGAATCTGCTGCTCCAGGGTAGACTGTACTTCCAAACTGGCCACAAATCCTTCAGATACGACTTCTAGCCTTAGCTTCGGAAACTCATCTTGAAGTTCTAAACAAAACTCTTCCACTTCCAAAGCAAGGCGATCTCCTGAGTACGTGGTTTTGACTGGCAGGAAATAGGCGACCTTGGTCAAACGATCGACTATTACCCAGATCGAATCAGAACCCTGATTGGGTCTTGGGTAAACCGTAATGAAATCCATTCGAAGTCAGCGGTTGCAACAAACTCCGCTGGTCTACGTGTTCGCTTTACCTTTCCGACACACGCCGCACAAGACAACGAACTCTGCGACTTCTCGCTCAAATTTGGCCACTAAAACTTAGTCTTAACATCTTGGTACATCTTAGTACTTCCAGGGTGAATTGAATACTTTGAGTCATGGGCTTCTTTAAGATCATTTGCCTTAACCCATCAATATCCGGTACACGATACGACCATTAATCCGTAGTATGTCCCGATCATCCTTGGTAAAATCTATGAATTTCCTTCGCCATTTTGAGCTTGATGTCGACAACACTGAATCCTTCTGCTGCGCTTCACGAATCTGCTGCCCCAGGGTAGACTGTACTTCCAAACTGGCCACAAATCCTTCAGATACGACTTCTAGCCTTAGCTTCGGAAACTCATCTTGAAGTTCTAAACAAAACTCTTCCACTTCCAAAGCATTGCAGTAACTCTTACGACTCAAGGCATCTGCAACTACATTGGCTTTTTCGGGGTGGTAGTGGATTCCAAGATTATAATCCTTGATCAATTCTAACCATCTCCTCTGTCTCATGTTCAAATATGACTACGTGAAGATGTACTTCAGACTCTTATGATCTGTGTGGACTTCACAGCGATTACCGATGAGGTAATGACGCCAAATCTTTAAAGCATGCACTACGGTAGCTAATTCCAGATCATGGGTAGGGTAATTCTCCTCGTGTGGTCTTAATTGCCTTGACGCAAAAGTGACGGCTCTTCCTTCTTGCATCAGGACGCGTCCTAATCCTTGACGCGAAGCATCACAATAGATATCGAAATCCTTGCGAATATGTAACAGCCCTAATTTTATGAACAGTAACAAAATGCTTTATGAACAGTAATGAGGTGCTGTTCATAGCATCACTCTTCATTTTTACAGTTTGGGCAGTATGTTACAAATGAAAACCTTCCTTTTCTAGCCAAACATCCAAAGCCTTTTCGAATATTTAAAGGGAATGCAAGCTACTACTTGTATTGTGACTGGGAAGTATTTTTATTAAAGCCTAGATAAATTATCTTGGCCAAAAATAATTTTGTTGAATTTTTAGAAATTATTTTGCCTTGAAGAAAAATATTTGTTTTTAAATAAACCTATTCGGGCTAAGGTAATTATTTATGTATTTTACAAAGTGAAACAGTGGTTTTTGAAATTTATTTGGGAAATATATCATCCCAGTAGCTTCTTGGAAAAATTTCATGATTTCACAAATTTATTTGCTATTTTTAAAGCCCAACAAACTTTTAAATATTGGAATAGGAATTGGTCAACTAATCCGGTCCAAACCCAAACCCTAGCAATCAGAACGACTCGAACCCTATGAGGTCGGGTCCAACCATTTCATTTGGTCCGGCTCACCACGCCAGCGCTAGCCCAAACTCTTCAGCGTCGTGAGCCGTTGATCTCCAATCGAACGGGCGTGGTTGCGGCGCCACGTGGTTTGTCCACGATGCGCCACAATCCCCACCGCTGAATCTAGATCGACGATCAAGGACGGTGTATGCATTCTGACGACTCGATCCTCTTTGATCTCCACCGTCCATCCCGATCTAACCGCTGCCGCTCTTTTCATTTTGAACTAAAAGGCGCGCTTTCCTTTAACCGCCGATTCAAATCCTACGACACCTCTTTTTACCGCGTCGTTAGGGCTCGCTTTTCTTTGGGCGTCCTGATTTTAATCGTAGGGCCCATATCGTATGCATTCTGACCATCCAACTGTTATGTTAATCTTAGCTAGTAGAAATTCAACTGACGGCGCCGCATCATCTCATCTAAAGGGGTGACATGTATCCTTTTTATTGATCGTTGGATTTCAATCCAACGCCCTTCTTGAAAGTAACACCGAAATCCTTTGGGCTCCGCTTAAATCTCGATCGATCGATTGAGATCGCACGCCCATATTAATTGTATCGGTTGAACTCTTTAAAAACCACAGGGCATCGCACCGCCCATTTCCAATCGGACGGCCGATGTTCTTTGAGCTTTTAGAGGCGAGCACGAACCTCTCAACTCTTCTGAATACGCCACAACACACCGGTAGTTGTTCGTCTTCTCGGAGAAACCGTGAGACCACTTAACGACTCGCGCCAACGCCAAGTCCCCGATTCCCAATGGAACGAGTCCCCGATTCCCAATGGAACGCGCTTGACCTTGAATTGCGAACGAACAATTGATCGCCTAGTCCTCTCTCAAAGTCCTCGCATGAACTCGGGTCGAAAGAACAAGCAATAGCTATGTTTCAATCTTATGAATAAACTGGTCTAATGGATACAAGGGAGGGGCAAGGGTATTTAAGGCGCCTCCACGACTCACGCACGCCTAGGGCCGCCACACGTGCCGAATCAAACTCTAACTCGGCTAAGACCTAAAAACACACAAAAAGGAAAACCTAACTTAAGTCCGTCACATTGTTTCAAAATCTGAAAACTGCAACTTTGATCTAAACTCTAGTTTCTGTTATTTAAAGACTGTATATGATAATATGAGTTATTATTATTATTAGGGTAGGTATGACTTAAGCATGCTGTTAAACATGTATTTCCGTATTGATCATACATGCTTTTCTCATTCTGTACTTGTTGTCGATTTTGGTATTTATTGGATTTTATTGTCTCTTTTTAGAATCTGGTTCTTAAGAAGTCTTTGAGTCTGTTTCTGAGCAACCTGAGCCTGCAACAGAAGTGTATTATTATCAAGGCAAGCATCCTCTTTGCACCATATTGATCCCCAAAGTTTTACACAATAGATTTTCCAAATACAGTGATAGCTGTTGCATGCTACTTTTCTGAAAATACAATTGTGATCTGTAGTAGTTAGTTATGACCTAATATTGTGGATTACCTTAATTCTAACCATACACTCAGACTTAGAGTAGCATCAGATACTATAAACTCTAGCTTCAGAGTTGGCTTAGACATGCAGTCTAGAGAATATTAGAGTTTGACAAGCTTATCTTGTCAAACATGGGAACCACAAAATGATTTCTGTTATTTTGAACTCTTTGTCCAGTTTATTTATACCAGAAATGAATTTTACATTTAAATTGATCTGGACAAGAGGAAGCTAGTGGTGGTGCCTTCGTGCATGAGATTGGGAATTGTGGTGGACTTGTTTGGATCACTTAAGGACTGAACTCTGACTGTTCAATTCAAGTTCCCCACGTACTTCCTCGCGCAGTGTATGAGCGCTGTTTGGTTAAGTAAAGGGCTAATGCTATTGAGTTGGAGACAGGGGAGTAAGGTTATGTGTATTGATCTTGTATGGCATAGATGCTCGGTCTCTGGATCATGCTTTTATGCCATGTGAGTTTTATATCAATATCGATGTTCTTAGAAGGGTGAGGGCGATTTGTGTTCCATCGCACGCACATACCTTAAAGATGCCGATTGCGATCTAGTATGTGTAGCGAACACAAGTCTGTACTTCTTTGGTTGGGTCGCATTCGACACAACATGTGTGCCCTGTTAGCAGATGCTATGAGTCGTTGTTTGCTTAGATCAGTTCACACATGGGTATCCAACTCAATAGTGTTAACTTGTTGAAAAATGCCAAATCTTAGTTTTTACTACACGCATACCAAAGGAAGTATGTCATCATTCGGAGGCATCCGAAGGCAACGGGCTGACTAAGTCGTGTGGGTAAAGATGTACACCTCGCAGGTATCAAACTGCTCAATAGCCGTGTCCACTGGCCATGGACAATGACTTGAGTTGATGTCACCAGATAGAGTTTTGATTTAAAAATCTGGTTTTGATTTTCTGGTTCAAAGATGAGGGAATTCATGCATTGTATTGTTTACTTTTATTCTCATTTACTTACTGGTTTAATTTAGTTTGTTTCATTAAATTGCTTTATCAAAACTTAGCAATTGTAGGTTAAGGTGTACCGCTTACGCAAAAGTTAACCAATAAGCCTTCCCGCAAGCAACCTTATGCATGTATAAATTCTACTCCTTTGTATAGGTTCTAATACACACTTTCTTTTATTAGTTTGTGTAAGACTTGCTGAGTACCTCCGCACTCAAGGTGCTATAACCTATTGTTGCAGAGGATGATTATCTTTATGAAGTGCCCGCTCACGATCAGTGGTGACGCTAACGCAAAGTTATTTCTTTCTCCACGCAATCGCTCATGGTGGATGGGGCCATTGGTGGATTTTGCGCTTTATTTTGCTTCCACCATACTTTTTGTAGTGACCAAGTCACTTAATATTGTAGTACTCCAACCGAATTGTAAACTTATGTTTAATTATGAAAATGTATGACTTGTATGTGTATGATGCAATGTTGTTTTAGGATATATGTGCAATGGTCACTGATCCTGGGAACCATTGTGAGACGTATATCCGGGTGATACGGGGGAGGCCCGATCTTCTCAGTGAGAAACCGTGGATAGTTGATGCGAAGTAGACGATGTCGCTAGCTGAACACTCGCGCCAATGCACGAACCCTCAACTCTTCGGAATACGCCCACAATACACCGGGTAGTTGTTCGTCGCGAGACCACGAACGACGAACGCCAAGTCCCCAATTCCCAATGGAACGACGGCTTGACCTTGGATTGCAGAACAAAACAAATGGATCGCCTAATTCTCTCTCAAAGTCCTCGCATGAACTCTGGTGTCGAAAGAACAAGCAATAGCTATGTTTCAATCTTATGCATAAATTGGTCTAATGGATACAAGGGAGGGGCAAGGGTATTTAAGGCGCCCACGACTCACGCACGGCCTAGGGCCAGCCACACATGCCGAATCAAACTCTAACTCGGCTAAGACCTAAAAACACACAAAAAGGAAAACCTAACTTAAGTCCGTCACATTGTTTCGGCCATAGCGGCGCGACCGTAAGTCTTCTGAAGCTGGGGCCAAAACCATTGTGTGGGCCTTGGAATAAGCTTTCAAACAAGTCCAAGAACACCCCAACTGGACTCCGTATGCAAAAGTTATGGCCTTTTTATTACAGCCCTGTTGGGCTGTCCCGAACCGAATCTGAATTGAATTCTGAGTTGATTCCGAGATGAATTTCGGTTGCACTTGTGGAAGATCCGAATTGGGCTTGAATTCTTGGGCTTTTCTCCCCTTGGTTGACCCACGTGAGCTTCTCCTCCATTGCTTTGACTCCGACCTCCTCTTGGTTCCAAAGGCTTCACAATGTTCAAACCTGAGAATGCACAAAACATTTGCATGAGGTAATACCCAATTCTCATCAATGACAATAGAAGATTCATTAAGAAACAAAAGCACTGTTGATTTAGAAGTTTAGCTCTTGCTCGCGGTGGACCAATATGCACTTCAGACTTGAATTATTTGTAGCGCCACGTATGGCGCTCCACCTCGATGCATGTGTATGACCACCAATAGGGAAAGATGTATAAGTGTTAGGGATGCCCTCATCATCCTCCCCTCTTGAAAAGGCGCTGTCCTCGACGCGGATCATCACCACCAAAGAAAGGTGATAAATCAGCGACATTGAAAGTAGAGCTCACGCCATAGTCATCGCCGAAAGCTCTATCTTGTAGGCATTGTCGTTGATCTTCGCAAGCACCTTGAAAGGTCCATCACCGTGGGCAGCAATTTAGACTTGCATGCTCGAAAACGATCCTCGGTAGTGCACCCAAACCAAATCACCGTTGAAAATCATCTTCTTCGCTTATTCGCCTTCCCAGATATGACTTGACCTTGCGCTCTATCTCCTCTTTGTTTTGAGATGCAATTTCTTCACATACTCACCGCTTGGATGCCTCCATATGAACACGGTGTTGACTTGAAGTGGCAGAAATCAAGCTGCGTAAACGGTTTGAAACCATACACCACTTCAAAAGGACACAATCACAGAGTGGAGTGCACGACCCGATTATAAGCGAATTCCACGGCGGCAAACAATCCTCCCACTCGCAGATTCTTCTTGATCCCGGTCCGGTAGCATCGAAGTGTGCGGTTCACCACCTCCGCTTGACCATCGGTTTGGGGATGACAAGTCGTGGCCGAATAACAACTTCGTCCCAGCCACCCCAAAGTGTCTTCCAAAAGTAGCTCATGAACTTCACGCCACGATCCGACACAATAGTGCGTGGCACGCCATGTAGCCTCACGATCTCCCGAAAAACAAGTTAGCAATATGCGACGATCGCCGCTTTTGTGCCACGAATAAAGTGTGCCATCTTTGAAAACGATCCACAACGACAAAACAGAATCACTCCCCCTCTTAGTTCTAGGTAATCCTAAAACAAAATCCATACTAATATCCTCCCATGGTGCATTGGGAACAGGTAGAGGGGTATACAAACCGTGTGGATTCAATTTTGATTTCGCTTTGTGGCAAGTAATGCATCGTTGCACATACCTCTCTACATCTCGCCTCATCTTAGGCCAATAAAAGTGATCGCCAAAGATAGATAACGCCTTCTCACGCCCAAAATGTCCCATCAACGCACCGCATGTGATTCCTGCAGAATAGCAAACGCACGGAGGAGTCCGAACGCATAATTTGTTAGTGCGAAACAAAAACCCATCATGGATGTGAAATTTATCCCGCTTTTTCCTCTTTGCAATGTGCATATGAACGGAAAATTATGGTCATGAGCATATAAATCACGCAAACTCTCTAAACCAGAACTTGCACTCCTAATTGAGTTAAAAGCACACTTTTTCTAGAGAGAGCATCAGCTACCACATTTTCCTTTCCTTCTTATATTTTACAATGTAAGGAAACGACTCAATGAATTCACCCATTTGGCATGTCTACGGTTCAGTTTGCTTTGCCCTTTAAATACTTTAATGCCTCATGATCGAATGAATAATAAACTCTTTAGGCCATAAATAGTGTTGCCAAGTTTCTAATGCACGCACTAAAGCATAAAGCTCTTTGTCATAGACCGGATAATTCAATTGAGCACCATTCAGCTTTCTCACTAAAATAAGCTACCGGTCTTCCCTCTTGCATTAAAACACCGCCAATACCCAATCCACTAGCATCACACTCAATTTCAAAATTTTAGTGAAATCAGTAAAACAAGCAACGTGTTTCACCAAGCCGCTTAAGTTCAAGAAAAGCATTGTCTTGCGCTAGCCCCACACAAATTCAACACCCTTTTTAGTAAGTTCATTCAAAGGGCAGCTATGGTGCTAAAATCCTTCACAAAGCGCCGATAAAACCAGCGAGACCATGAAAGCTCCTAATCGACTTACATTCACAGGAGTTGGCCAATTTTAATCGCTTCAATTTTAGACTCATCTACTTCAACTCCTCAAGCGTAAACAACATAGCCCAAAAAGATGACACGATCTTTGCAAAAGGTACACTTCTAAGTTACCGAATAACCTAGCCTCACGCAAAACTTGTAGAACTTGTCTAAGATGGTCTATGTGTTCGATTCAGCATGATCAGAAATCGAATATCATCAAAGTACACAACCACAAATTTACCAATCAAATGCCTTAAAACATGATTCATTAAGCGCATGAATGTACTAGGTGCATTAGTTAAACCAAAAGGCATGACTAACCACTCATACAACCCAAATTTTGTTTTAAATGCTGTTTTCCACTCATCCCCTTCATGCATCCTAATTTGATGGTAACCATCGCGCAAATCTATCTTAGAAAAATAACAGCACCACTCAATTCATCTAGCATATCATCTAAGCGAGGTATAGGATGACGATATCGAATTGTGATATTATTAATCGTCGACAATCACGCACATACGCCATGAACCATCTTTCTTAGGAACTAAAATAACAGAACAAAGACAAGGGCTTAAGCTTTCACGCACATACCCTTTGCAGAGAAGCTCTGTACTTGTTTCGAATTTCCTTTGTTTCGCACGGGATTGGTGCGATGCACGGTGGTCGGCCTCGCAATGACGCCCCGGAATCAAGTCGATCTTATGTTCTATCCCACGAATTGGTGGTAGCCCACTGGTACCTCGCTTGGAAAGACGTCAAAGTCCCGCAAACACAAGCAACACCACTAGGAAGAGAAGACAAGTCGTTAGTCGCAAGGCGCTCTTTGTACAATAGTACAAAGTGCACCAAATTGGGATCTTCGCTGAATTCTCTCATTTCTGATTTGGTGGCTAACATCACTAAATTCTTCTCTCGCTCTTTGGCGCCTCAACGTGCATCTCAATTTTCGCATTGAAGAATTCTACAACTGCATTTGCGGTGTAAGGGGCTTCAAGATGATATCCATATTATTCCATCGAAATGTGTAGCGATTTGTACGCCCATCATGAATAGCGAACGGTCATATTGCCATGGCCGTCCCAAGAGCAAGTGACACACCGCCATAGGCACAACATCGCAGTCCACGCAAGTCGGTGTACTTCCCAATAGAAAACGCCACTGCACTATATAGTTCACCTTCACTTCTCTTTGTCGCTCAACCATTGCACATGATAAGGACGGATGCGCAAGTACTTCAAACCCAACTTATAAAACATATCCTTGCTAGCCAAATTGTGACAACTTCCGCCATCAATGATCACTTGCGCATCTTACCCTTATCAAGCTTCGCCATGTCTCAAACAAATTGCACCGCTGCTCGAGTGACGGCGATGGCATCACACTAAGCACCTTGGCGCAAACAATGGAATACCGCTCGTTGTTAGGAAACTCGTGATCGCACTCACATTGTTCTATGTCATCGCAGTGCAAGACCGGCTGCAAGATCGAGCGACTGGTCATCACTAGTCAAACATAACCGCCATCCTCGGTGATAAGCATAGTTCGACATTTGGCGCACCTTCAAAATGGCCAACACCCTTGCACTTGTGGCAAATGATGTCACGGAACTAGAAGCGGCGCCGCAGTCGACGCACCGGCGCCGGTGTACTCTCCAGCTTCTTACTTGCGGAATCGCATTGCCAATTGCTTCCACCGAGTGCTCTTGTTTGGTCGGGTCGTTGTTATATGGCTGTCCCGAATCGTCAAGGACGTGAACGCAGATAGCTAACCGCATCTTCAATCACTTGTCGCCGGCCGCGTGCTTGGTGCAGCAACTCAATCATATCATTATAGGGATGGTGATTGACAATGCGCTTGATAAAGATGATTCATGCCGCCTAGAAATCTCGCCATGGTCCTGCTTCTTCATTCTCGCGACATCCGCATGTATCATGATAGTTTCCATCTCCTTATGATATTCGCCAATTGACCTCATACCTTGTCGCAGCCCCGCAACTTCTCAAATAGTGAGCGCTTGTAGTGGCGAGGTACAAAGCGTGCCCGCAAATGCCGCTTCATCCGCTCCCGTGGTAATCGGCAACTCATGGCGCCCATGCGCTACGAATGAACCGCCGCACTCAATGTGTAGCATAATCATCCAAGCCATTGGAAGCAAGCAACATTTTCTTCTCATTGGAATAGTTGTTCATTCGAAACAACTTATCCACCTTCAGCTCCCAAGTGAGGTATTGCTCCACATCCGTACCACCCGAAAATATAGGAAGAGTAAATTTGGGCTTAGCGACAAAATCGCCGGCTACTGCGCGTGTCGACGCCGCACGCGTTGTTGCGATGGTGGCGCCGTCGGTCATCGAGTCGCCGATGGGGAAATCGTCATCCCATTGCTCGCCTCATCCGCCATGCTACGAGGTGCACGATGCACACCTCTCCGTGGACACCCCGTGTGCGCCCACTCGCCGCCGCTGTTCGCCACGCCATGAGCTCGAGGTGCGCCGCGCCATCCCGACGCTTGGCGGCACGCCATGCGACGCCGCCGCCGCCGCCGCTCATCCACACGAATAGCACGCCATCCTCGGTCTCACAGCAAAACGGCCGAGGGCCGCACACTGCGGTCATCACTTTGCGCACTCTCACGAGATTGTGTTGAGCGAAGATGGCGCGAGCTCCGGAAGTTATTGTTGATGGTCGTGACGCATTGTGTGACCTCCTCCCGAGGGTGTTCGGGCCTAGTCCAACTTCCCGAGTTCATCGCGCACGCCATTGTCACCATCTTGAAGTTGTTTTGTAGCATCTCGCGCAACCGAAAGTGTACTCGCCCACGTAACTCGCGCCTCCGGATTAGGTGGATCCTCCTCGTGACCTGACATAGCAACAACTCACAAACAAGAAACGAGGTTATATCCGTTAGTAAAACAAAAGCTCGCTACTACGCCGCAACTCACCGTCCCGAAAACAAGACAAGCTACTGCTCCAAAGTGAATCAAGGACGGCAAACGACAGCTGTGACAAATAACGACCTAACCCTGGTGAATGTAGGAGCGTAACCAAGAGCAAGGGAGTACACAACGTGTAGGTGGAGCTTGGACATGTATGTGTATATCCTATGCAATCTGATATTCAAGGTATTGTAAAGCTAAGTAATGATCCAAGCTAGAGTATTTTGCCTATGTGCTGATCCAACAGTGTTTAAGCTAAGTGTATGAACGCACACGCAAGGATAAATGAGACTTAATGCAAACAAAGGACCGAGCTAGCGAAAGCGTAAAAGAGATGAAACCAGCTGCTTTGCACCAAGTACGGGATAGACGCTAGCCCATTGCAAAGGAATATACTAGGGCACAAGATTGCTCAATCAAAATTGAAAAACACAAGCTAAAAGATGACCCGGATCAGAGTAGCTAAAAGTATGCGCGGATCAACTCGAAAAGGGATGTCGTCATCACGGGGTACCTTAGAATCACCGCAGAGGGGCTCATAATTTTGAGCGAAATCGAGAACCGAATTTTTCTCGCTTATGGCCCGCTTTGAGGCCCTAAACGACCTTTTTGGGGTCGAAGTTTTCCAAGACACGCAGCCTGGTGGCTTACACGGATGTAAAACCCCAGATTTCCCGCCTTTTGGCTCTATTTTCCGCTTCTTTCCAACGGATCAAGAAACGCTCCAATCTGAGGTCGCGCTCTTTCTATATGCGCGTTGCTTTTCCTTCTTTTCCTCTCGCTTGCTCCCCGTGGAATCACGCAACCTCACAAAACAAAGAACGTGTAATCAACTTGAATGAGCAGCCCTAGGTGCAATATCAATAGCTAGTCTCAAGATGAAAGGATATAAAAGGACACCAAATGTGGTTCTACTGGCCATGATGTAGTGGCCGAAACTCAAGATGGAGCAATTGACTCGGATTGTGTTTGAGCTAGAGGTTGATTAGGACTCTAGTCCCACCAAGGAGTTCAGATAAGGAAACAACACCGCCTCGGATTGTGCTAGCAAGACAAGCACACTGACGACATCTGATGATGGTTTTAAAAGCTAATTGAGGAGTTCAATCAGCAAATTTTTTTGATAAAGATTAAGCTACGCAATGGAAACACAAGGATCAGCACTAAAACAAAACTCTAATGGATGAAAACTTAACTAAACGCACAAGAAATAACAGATTAAACTACGGTTTTGGTACTGCAATTTTTGGTTTATTGTACGATAGGAAACAAAACGAATCTAACTACGGGTAAAGAAGTTCTCACCGAGTAAACCTAGAATCTGATACCACATGATACGGGGGAGGCCCGATCTTCTCAGTGAGAAACCGTGGATAGTTGATGGTAGACGATGTCGCTAGCTGAACACTCGCGCCAATGCACGAACCCTCAACTCTTCGAATACGCCACAATACACCGGGTAGTTGTTCGTCGCGAGACCACGAACGCATTTAACGCCAAGTCCCCAATTCCCAATGGAACGACGGCTTGACCTTGGATTGCAGAACAAAACAAATGGATCGCCTAATTTCTCTCAAAGTCCTCGCATGAACTCGTGTCGAAAGAACAAGCAATAGCTATGTTTCAATCTTATGCATAAACTGGTCTAATGGATACAAGGGAGGGCAAGGGTATTTAAGGCGCCTCCACGACTCACGCACGGCCTAGGGCCAGCCACACGTGCCGAATCAAACTCTAACTCGGCTAAGACCTAAAACACACAAAAAGGAAAACCTAACTTAAGTCCGTCACATTGTTTCGGCCATAGCGGCGCGACCGTAAGTCTTCTGAAGCTGGGGCCAAAACCATTGTGTGGGCCTTGGAATAAGCTTTCAAACAAGTCCAAGAACACCTAATCGGACCCGTATGCAAAAGTTATGGCCTTTTATTACAGCCCTGTTGGGCTGTCCTGAACCGAATCCGAATTGAATTCTGAGTTGATTCCGAGATGAATTTCGGTTGCACTTGTGGAAGATCCGAATTGGGCTTGAATTCTTGGGCTTTTCTCCTTGGTTGACCCACGTGAGCTTCTCCTCCATTGCTTTGACTCCACCTCCTCTTGGTTCCAAAGGCTTCACAATGTTCAAACCTGAGAATGCACAAAACATTTGCATGAGGTAATACCCAATTCTCATCAATGACAATAGAAGATTCATTAAGAAACAAAAGCACTGTTGATTTAGAAGTTTAGCTCTTGCTCTCGCCAAGGGACCAATATGCACTTCAGCATTTGAATTATTTGTAGCGCCACGTTAGGGATGCCCTCATCACCGGGATACCTGAATATTGGGTTTGTTACTTATTAAATTTATACTTCTAGCATGATCTTTAATGAAGGAGCAGCACTGTTGATACGGGGGAGGCCCGATCTTCTCAGTGAGAAACCGTGGATAGTTGATGCGATGTAGACGATGTCGCTAGCTGAACACTCGCCGCCAATGCACGAACCTCAACTCTTCGGAATACGCCACAACACACCGGGTAGTTGTTCGTCGCGAGACCACGAACGATTTAACGCCAAGTCCCCGATTCCCAATGGAACGACGGCTTGACCTTGAATTGCAGAACGAACAATTGGATCGCCTAGTCCTCTCTCAAAGTCCTCGCATGAACTCTGGGGTCGAAAGAACAAGCAATAGCTATGTTTCAATCTTATGAATAAACTGGTCTAATGGATACAAGGGAGGGGCAAGGGTATTTAAGGCGCCTCCACGACTCACGCACGGCCTAGGGCCGCCACACATGCCGAATCAAACTCTAACTCGGCTAAGACCTAAAAACACACAAAAAGGAAAACCTAACTTAAGTCCGTCACATTGTTTCGGCCATAGCGGCGCGACCGTAAGTCTTCTGAAGCTGGGGCCAAAACCATTGTGTGGGCCTTGGAATAAGCTTTCAAACAAGTCCAAGAACACCCCAATCGGACTCGTATGCAAAAGTTATGGCCTTTTATTACAGCCCTGTTGGGCTGTCCTGAACCGAATCTGAATTGAATTCTGAGTTGATTCCGAGATGACTTTCGGTTGCACTTGTGGAAGATCCGAATTGGGCTTGAATTCTTGGGCTTTTCTCCCCTTGGTTGACCCACGTGAGCTTCTCCTCCATTGCTTTGACTCCGGCCTCCCTCTTGGTTCCAAAGGCTTCACAATGTTCAAACCTGAGAATGCACAAAACATTTGCATGAGGTAATACCCAATTCTCATCAATGACAATAGAAGATTCATTAAGAAACAAAAGCACCTGTTGATTTAGAAGTTTAGCTCTTGCTCTCGTCAGTGGACCAATATGCACTTCTGTACTTGAATTATTTGTAGCGTCACGTATGGCGTCCACCTCAGTATGTGTATGACCACCAATACGGAAAGATGTATAAGTGTTAGGGATGCCTCATCATCCTCCCCTCTTGAAAAGGCGTCGCCTCGACGCCGGATCATCACCACCAAAGAAAGGTGATAAATCAGCGACATTGAAAGTAGAGCTCACGCCATAGTCATCGCCGGAAAGCTCTATCTTGTAGGCATTGTCGTTAATCTTTGCAAGCACCTTGAAAGGTCCATCACCTCGTGGCAGCAATTTAGACTTGCGACGTTCTGGAAAACGATCCTTGCGGTAGTGCACCCAAACCAAATCACCGTTGAAAATCATCTTCTTCCGCTTTCTATTCGCTTCTCAAAGATAGGACTTGACCTTGCGCTCTATCTCCTCTTTTGTTTTGAGATGCAATTTCTTCACATACTCAGCTCGCTTGGATGCTCTCCATATGAACACGGTGTTGACTTGAAGTGGCAGCAAATCAAGCGGCGTAAAGGGTTTGAAACCATACACCACCTCAAAAGGACACAACTGCGTAGTGGAGTGCATGGCCCGATTATAAGCGAATTCCACGTGCGGCAAACAATCCTCCCACTCGCGCAGATTCTTCTTGATCATGGTCCGGTAGCATCAGTGTGCGGTTCACCACCTCCGCTTGACCATCGCTTTGGGGATGACAAGTCGCGTTGAATAACAACTTCGGCCCCGCTTACCCCAAAGTGTCTTCCAAAAGTAGCTCATGAACTTCACGCCACGATCCGACACAATAGTGCGTGGCACGCCATGTAGCCTCACGATCTCCCTGAAAACAAGTTAGCAATATGCGACGATCGCCGCTCTTGTGGCACGGAATAAAGTGTGCCATCTTTGAAAACGATCCACAACGACAAAAACAGAATCACTCCCCCTCTTAGTTCTAGGTAATCCTAAAACAAAATCCATACTAATATCCTCCCATGGTGCATTGGGAACAGGTAGAGGGGTATACAAACCGTGTGGATTCAATTTTGATTTCGCTTTGTGGCAAGTAATGCACCGTTGCACATACCTCTCTACATCTCGCCTCATCTTAGGCCAATAAAAGTGATCGCTCAGCATAGATAACGCCTTCTCACGCCCAAAATGTCCCATCAACCCACCCGCATGTGATTCTGCAGTAATAGCAAACGCACGGAGGAGTCTGGAACGCATAATTTGTTAGTGCGAAACAAAAACCCATCATGGATGTGAAATTTATCCCAGCCTTTTCCCTCTTTGCAATGTGCATAAGGAACGGAAAAATCATGGTCATGAGCATATAAATCACGCAAACTCTCTAAACCAGGAACTTGCACTCCTAATTGAGTTAAAAGCACACTTTTCCTAGAGAGTGCATCAGCTACCACATTTTCCTTTCCCTTCTTATATTTTACAATGTAAGGAAACGACTCAATGAATTCGACCCATTTGGCATGTCTACGGTTCAGGTTTGCTTGACCCTTTAAATACTTTAATGCCTCATGATCAGAATGAATAATAAACTCTTTAGGCCATAAATAGTGTTGCCAAGTTTCTAACGCACGCACTAAAGCATAAAGCTCTTTGTCATAGACCGGATAATTCAATTGAGCACCATTTAGTTTCTCACTAAAATAAGCTACCGGTCTACCCTCTTGCATTAAAACACCGCCAATACCCAATCCACTAGCATCACACTCAATTTCAAAATTTTTAGTGAAATCAGGTAAAACAAGCAACGGTGCTTCACTGCGCTTCTTAAGTTCAAGAAAAGCATTGTCTTGCGCTACCCCCACACAAATTCAACACCCTTTTAGTAAGTTCATTCAAAGGGCAGCTATGGTGCTAAAATCCTTCACAAAGCACCGATAAAACCAATGAGACCATGAAAGCTCCTAATCGACTTACATTCACAGGAGTTGGCCAATTTTAATCGCTTCAATTTTAGACTCATCTACTTCAACTCCTGTGCAGAAACAACATAGCCCAAAAAGGTGACACGATCTTTGCAAAGGTACACTTCTCTAAGTTACCGAATAACCTAGCCTCACGCAAAACTTGTAGAACTTGTCTAAGATGGTCTATGTGTTCAGATTCATCTGATCAGTAAATCGAATATCATCAAAGTACACAACCACAAATTTACCAATCAAATGCCTTAAAACATGATTCATTAAGCGCATGAATGTACTAGGTGCATTAGTTAAACCAAAAGGCATGACTAACCACTCATACAACCCAAATTTTGTTTTAAATGCTGTTTTCCATTCATCCCCTTCATGCATCCTAATTTGATGGTAACCATCACAAAATCTATCTTAGAAAAATAACAAAGCACCACTCAATTCGCCTAGCATATCATCTAAGCGAGGTATAGGATGACGATATCGAATTGTGATATTATTAATCGCTTCGACAATCTACGCACATACGCCATGAACCATCTTTCTTAGGAACTAAAATAACAGAAACAGACAAGGGCTTAAGCTTTCACGCACATACCCTTTGGAGAGAAGCTCTTGTACTTGTTTCAATTTCCTTTGTTTCCTGGATTGGTGCGATGTATGGTGGTCGGTTCGGCGGCGCGCCCCGAATCAAGTCGATCTTATGTTCTATCCCACGAATTGGTGGTAGCCCACCTGGTACCTCGCTTGGAAAGACGTCGTCAAGTCCCGCAAAACACAAGCAACACCACTAGGAAGAGAAGACAAGTCGTTAGTCGAAAGCAAGGCGTCTTTGTACAATAGTACAAAGTGCACCAAATTGGGATCTTCGCTGAATTCTCTCATTTCGATTTGGTGGCTAACATCACTAAATTCTTCTCTCGCTCTTGGCGCCTCAACGCATCTCAATTTTCTCGCATTGAAGAATTCACAATCTATGCGGTAAGGGCTTCAAGATGATATCCATATTATTCCATCGAAATGTGTAGCGATTTGTACGCCCATCATGAACAATGAGAACGGTCATATTGCCATGGCGCCCCAAGAGCAAGTGACACACCGCCATAGGCACAACATCGCAGTCCACGGTGTCGGTGTACTTCCCAATAGAAAACGCCACTGCACCATATAGTTCACCTTCACTTCTCTTTGTCGCTCAACCATTGCACATGATAAGGACGTGGATGCGGCAAGTACTTCAAACCCAACTTATGACACATATCCTTGCTAGCCAAATTGTGACAACTTCCGCCATCAATGATCACTTTGCGACCTTACCCTTATCAAGCTTCGCCAAGTTCAAACAAATTGCACCGCCGCTCGAGTGACGGCGATGGCATCACACTAAGCACCTTGGGCGCAAACAATGGAATACCGCTCGGTGTTAGGAAACTCGTGATCGCACTCACATTTTCTATGTCATCGCATGTGCAAGACTGGTTGCGCATCGGCGACTCGCCATCACTAGTCAAACATAACCGCCATCCTCGTGATAAGCATAGTTCGAACATTTGGGCGCTCCCTCAAAATGGCCAACACCCTTGCACTTGTGGCAAATGATGTCACGTGAACGACACTGCTGACCCCATAGACGCAGGTCGCACTAGCAATGCGGCGCCGCAGTCGACGCACCGCGCTTTGCCGCGCACCATATAGTCTCCACTTCTTACTTGCGAATGCGCATTGCCAATTGCTTCCTTGCTACGGAGTGCTCTTGTTTGGCCGGCCAAGTCGTTGTTATATGGTAAACAATGTCCCGGGATCGGCCAAGGACGTGAACGGCAGCAACCGTGCATCTTCAATCACTTGTCGCCAACACCCTTGCACTTGTGGCCGCGTGCTTGGTGCAGCAACTCAATCATATCATTATAGGGATGGTGATTGACAATGCGCTGACAAAGATGATTCATGCCGCTAGAAATCTCGCCATGGTCTCGTTTCTTCATTCTCGCGACATCCGCATGTATCATGATAGTTTCCATCTCCTTATGATATTCATCAATTGACCTCATACCTTGTCGCACTTCACATCAACTTCTCAAATAGTGAGCGCTTGTAGTGGCGAGGTACAAAGCGTGCCCGCAAATGTCGCTTCATCTGCTCCTGGTGATAATCGGCAACTCATGGCGCCCATGCGCTATTTAATGAACTGCTCCCACCAATGTGTAGCATAATCATCCGCCATTGGAAGCAAGCAATGACTTCTTCTCATTGGAATAGTTGTTCATTCAAACAACTTATCCACCTTCACTCCCAAGTGAGGTATTGCTCCACATCCGTACCACCAAAAAATAGGAAGAGTAAATTTGGGCTTAGCGACAAAATCGCCGGCGCCGCCGTGTCGACGCCGCACGCATGTTGCGATGGTGGCACCGCCGGTCATCGTAGTCGCCAACGGGAAATCGTCATCCCATTGCTCGCCTCATCCGCCATGCTACGAGGTGCACGATGCACACCTCCTCCGTGGACACCCCGTGGTGCGCCCACCCCGGCGCCGCTGCCTCGCCACGCCCATGAGCTCGAGGGCGTGCCGCGGCGCCATCCCGACGCTTGGCAAAGACCGCCATGCGACGCGCTCGCCGCCGCCGCCCTCATCCACACGAATAGCATGCTCATCCTCGGCCTCATTGTGCAAAACGGCCGAGGGCCGCACACACTCGTGTCATCACCTCGCGCACCCCACGAGATTGTGTTGAGCTTAACATGGCGCGTAGCTCGTGAAGTTATTGTTGATGGCCGTGACGCAATTGTGTGACCTCCTCCCGAGGGTGTTTAGTCCATCCAACTTCCCGAAGTTCATCGCGCACGCCATTGTCACCATCTTGAAGTTGTTTTTGTAGCATCTCGCGCAACCGAGTGTACTGGCCCACGAACCGCGCCTCCGATTAGGTGTATCCTCCTCGTGACTCGACATAGCAACAACTCACAAACAAGAAACGAGGTTATATCCGGGTTAGTAAAACAAAAGCTCGCCATTACGCCGCAACTCACCGCCCGAAAACAAGACAAGCTTACTGCTCCAAAGTGAATCAAGGATGGCAAAACGACAGTTGTGACAAATAACGACCTTAACCCGTGAATGTAGGAGCGTAACCAAGAGCAAGGGAGTACACAAACGGTGTAGGTGGAGCTGGACAGTATGTGTATGTCCTATGCAATCTGATATTCAAGGTATTGTAAAGCTAAGTAATGATCCAAGCTAGAGTATTTTGCCTATGTGCTGATCCAACAGGTTTGCGGTGTATGAACGCACACGCAAGGATAAATGAGACTTAATGCAAACAAAGGATCGAGCTAGAAGAGCGAAAAAGAGATGAAACCAGCTCGTTTTGCACCAAGTACGGGATAGACGCTAGCCAATTGCAAAGGAATATACTAGGGCACAAGATTGCTCAATCAAAATTGAAAACACAAGCTAAAAAGATGACCCTGCATCAGAAGCTAAAAGTATGCGCTGATCAACTCGAAAAGGGATGTCGCCGCCACGGTACCTTAGAATCACCCGCAGAGGGGCTCACAATTTTGAGAGGGCTCACAATTTTGAGCGAAATCGAGAAATCGAATTTTTCTCGCTTATGGGCCGCTTGAGGCCCTAAACGACCTTTTGGGGTCGGTTTTCCGCACACGTATGCCCGGTGGCTTACGCGATGTAAAACCCCGATTTCCTGCACTTCTTCTTTTTGGCTCTATTTTCCCGCTTCCTTCCAACGGATCAAGAAACGCCCAATCGGAGGTCGATGCAAAAGTTAGCGTTTTTTTATCTGCCGCGCTTTCTATATGCGGTCGCCTTTTCCTTCTTTTCCTCTCGCTTGCTCCTCGTGGAATTGCGCAACCCGCACAAAACAAAGAACGTGTAATCAACTTGAATGAGCAGCCCTAGGTGCAATATCAATAGCTAGTCTCAAGATGAAAGGATATAAAAGGACACCAAATGTGGTTCAGTGGCTATGATGTAGTGGCTGCAACTCAAGATGGACCAATTGGACTCGGATTGTGTTTGGGCTAGAGGTTGATTAGGACTCTAGTCCCACCAAAGTTTTTTTTTTTTTTTTTATGCCGCGGCTCTTTCTATATGCGGCTGCCTTTTCCTTCTTTTCCTCTCGCTTTGCTCCTCGTGGAATCACAAGCAACCTCACAAAACAAAGAACGTGTAATCAACTTGAATGAGCAGCCCTAGGTGCAATATCAATAGCTAGTCTCAAGATGAAAGGATATAAAAGGACACCAAATGTGGTTCGGCCGGCTATGATGTAGTGGCCGCAACTCAAGATGGACCAATTGGACTCGGATTGTGTTTGGGCTAGAGGTTGATTAGGACTCTAGTCCCACCAAAGAGTTCGGATAAGGAAACAACACCGTCTCGGATTGTGCTGGCAAGACAGCGCACGGACAGATCGGATGATGGTTTTTGGGTGCTAATTGAGGGAGTTCAATCAGCAATTTTTTTGATAAAGATTAAGCTACGCAATGGAAACACAAGGATCAGCAATAAAACAAAACTCTAATGGATGAAAACTTAACTAAACGCACAAGAAATAACAGATTAAACTACGGTTTTGGTACTGCAATTTTTGGTTTATTGTACGATAGGAAAGAAAACGAATCTAACTACGGGTAAAGAAGTTCTCACCGAGTAAACCTAGAATCTGATACCACATGATACGGGGGAGGCCCGATCTTCTCAGTGAGAAACCGTGGATAGTTGATGCGCCAATGCACGAACCCTCAACTCTTCGGAATACGCCCACAACACACCGGGTAGTTGTTCGTCGCGAGACCACGAACGACGAACGCCAAGTCCCCGATTCCCAATGGAACGACGGCTTGACCTTGAATTGCAGAACGAACAATTGGATCGCCTAGTCCTCTCTCAAAGTCCTCGCATGAACTCTGGGGTCGAAAGAACAAGCAATAGCTATGTTTCAATCTTATGAATAAACTGGTCTAATGGATACAAGGGAGGGGCAAGGGTATTTAAGGCGCCCTCCACGACTCACGCACGGCCTAGGGCCGGCCACACATGCCGAATCAAACTCTAACTCGGCTAAGACCTAAAAACACACAAAAAGGAAAACCTAACTTAAGTCCGTCACATTGTTTCGGCCATAGCGGCGCGACCGTAAGTCTTCTGAAGCTGGGGCCAAAACCATTGTGTGGGCCTTGAATAAGCTTTCAAACAAGTCCAAGAACACCCCAATCGGACTCGTATGCAAAAGTTATGGCCTTTTATTACAGCCCTGTTGGGCTGTCCCGAACCGAATCCGAATTGAATTCTGAGTTGATTCCGAGATGACTTTCGGTTGCACTTGTGGAAGATCCGAATTGGGCTTGAATTCTGGGCTTTTCTCCTTGGTTGACCCACGTGAGCTTCTCCTCCATTGCTTTGACTCCGCCTCCTCTTGGTTCCAAAGGCTTCACAATGTTCAAACCTGAGAATGCACAAAACATTTGCATGAGGTAATACCCAATTCTCATCAATGACAATAGAAGATTCATTAAGAAACAAAAGCACCTGTTGATTTAGAAGTTTAGCTCTTGCTCTCGTCGGTGGACCAATATGCACTTCTGTACTTGAATTATTTGTAGCGTCACGTATGGCGTCCACCTCAGTATGTGTATGACCACCAATACGGAAAGATGTATAAGTGTTAGGGATGCCCTCATCAACTGTTCCTTAATTAAGCATTGTGCTACAGTGTAACTTTAATTAGGTACATTTCCAATATTCCGGGGCATCCATAGCGTTGGTATCAGAGCATATGTTGCCTGTAGGTTAGAAATAGCATGGTCGTTAGCATTAGAGTTTTCTGTGAAATTATTTTTAACTTATCAAAATAATTTCAGAAGACTTTAAGTTATGAGAATCTTTTATTCCTTACCCATCTTAGCTTCTAATTCTTCCCTTACTATTTATTGAACTTGTGCAAAATATTTTTCGTTGCTTTTCTCTCATTTTCGAAAAGAGAGATATGTTAGTATTCACCCAGAAGAGCAATGGCGAAAAGACGAGAAGACGTTGTCGTACTATGATATTAGGATTACATTAGGGACTATGAATAGATAATATCCACCCTATTTATTTTTCCTATCTGTAGAAGTTATATTTTTCTTGTTTGACCGTCCGCTCTCTTCTGGTTTTCGAGTAATTGCGCATCGCCTATGGGCAGTATGTATAGCAATTATGTCGGAAAACTATGATTTGTTTTATTGGATCTTATGCTGGCCTTTGCGTCTTCTTTTGATATTAATTTTGGTGCATTCATATCATTTATGCATACTAAGTTTAGTACTTTCCTTATTCTGCCAAAACTATCTTTCGCACTCAATTGAGTATATCCTTTTTCTGTCCTCTAACCATCCGTGTGACATTAGGATGGCAGAACCTAGTACTCCTTTGAGCACTCAACCCGGGGAGTCAAGTAAGACAATCGTCGAGGTTAAGGTCTGTCGACGCTGTGGTGAAGAAGGACACTACATCAATCAGTGCACTACAAATTGTCCCAACTGCGACGGAGACCATCCACTAGAGAGCTGTCCAACTAATAAAGTCACTTGTTGATGAGGACATCCCTAATTTGGATACAACTGCGCCTACACACACAGCTGATCCACAACCAATATTACAAGGACCAATTACTCGAGCTCGTGCTCGCCAACTTAATCACCAGGTGAATTCGTTCATAGGGTTATATATTACTGAGAATAGATCGCTACCTAATGCAAGTGATTTAATTGTGCTTAGGAACATGGGAAAGGACCAAAGAGAGGTATGTGGAGTCATGGACAAGCATAGGAGGCATAATGGAGGACATCACGTCACTTTGGGTCCGAGCCAAGCAAGAGTTCGAGTTGGGCTCGTTCTGAATTCGAGTTCGGACTGCTGCGACAGCACTAAGTTCAAACGGCCGTAACTTCTTCATACGGACTCCGTTTGGGATGTTCTTGACTTCATTGAAAGTTTATCAAGTCTACTTTCCAATGGATCCAACCTCAGCTTCAAATTCCAACCGAGCTGACCACAATAAACAAAACAATCCACGTTTGTTTTTTTTACCGAGTCAAAAAGGGTGCTGCGCCACCTCCTCTTGGGCCCATGGGCCTTGTAACCCTAGGGGCGTGCGTCCACTTCCCTGGCCGCCACCCCGGTCGTCTTCCCATATAGGAGCCGCCCCCACGGCTAGAACTCGGATTTCGTTGAATTTAGGTTTAGCCATTGTGCAAACTTCTGTTCTTCAGTTGTGTCGGACGACCACCTGTCAAGACAGCCTTCGGGATCCCTCTTTTGTTTTCAATACCATCTATACTACAATTTTATTCACAATATTAGATTGCATACATCTTATTCTTGCTAGTTCTTCGATTGCTCGCAGGAATTGAACCTCGTGTTTAGGTTGATCGCGCTTCCATCACGGTCAATAACGTCTCGGAGTTGGTTCAACGATTGCTAAGGCGCAAGCGTCGTCGTACGGTTGTAGTCGGATCGCGAGAGTCACCTCCACCCAAAATCGATAGTTTTTAATCTCATCGAAAGATCGGGCACCCCGTCTCCATCACTTGTTTTCTCTGCGAAGGGCATAATCACTGTCCCAAAGAGTGACGTCTACATCAGATGATCACTGAGTCAGTTGGACGACAACAACGGATTCTCCCCGCCGTCGTCCTCAAGACAACCACTGGACAAAGAGGTACACAAGGACAGCCCAGAGAGAAGCCAATAAGCTGCCGTCAACGAAACAAGAAAGTTACTTGTTTTCATTGTGGCCGCCTTGGCCATTATGCTAATCAATGCTTCGCAAGACATCGAGGGATGCTCCAGACTTATCAAACTCCCATACCACCAGCTCTACCTCGACCACTCACCTTTGTACCTAGACCTCCTAATTCTTTTGTGCAGTCAAAAATTAGTGGAAATCAGTCACCCATTGTTAACAAGGTCAGGCCTGGTGTGATCTGTTATCATTGTGGGCGTCCAGGTCATTTCGCTAACCAATGTTATGCGAAGGCACGTGGGATACCACCTATTCAGCCTTCTTCAGTTGCAGTGCGTCCTGCACCACCTTCCTCGACAGTGGTCAACCGACCCGCTCCTCGAGGTCATGTGAATCGACACACAAGAAGCGCTTGACACTCCCGGTTGTCCTTGGTACGCTCCTAGTTAATTTCAGCACTGCTACAGTTTTATTTGATTCTGGAGCATCCCATTCATTTGTTAGTAGGTAGTTTGCTGCTCAACATCAGTTAGTTGTGCATCATCTTCATCCACCCCATATCATCCACTCACTTGGATCAGTCTTTATGACTGATCAAGTCTGCCGTAATGTCAAAATAAATATTGAAGGGGTAGACTTTTGGGCGGAATTGATTGTGATAGATTCTAAAGGATTGGATGTTATTCTAGGAATGGATTGGTTGTCTAAAAATCTTGGGCAAATTAATTGTGCCCAAAGATCCATTTCTTTAACCAATGAGAGCGACACCTCAGTCGTTTTTTCAATCCAGGACCGTGAGTTCTCATCTTTGTGCTCACCAAGTTGATACCACTCCTTCTTTGGAGTCAGTACCAATTGTTTGTGAGTATGTTGATGTCTTTCCTGAAGACCTTCCCGGGTTGCCACCAGATCGGGAAGTGGAGTTCGTAATTGACCTAGTTCCTGGAACTGCTCCTATATCCAGAAGTCCTTATCGAATGCCTCTCAATGAGTTGGTTGAATTAAAGAAACAACTTGGAGAATTGCTTGACAAAGGATTCATTCGACCGAGTTCCTCACCTTGGGGATGCCCGGCTTTATTTGTCAAAAAGAAAGACAATACTTTGCGGATGTGTGTGGATTACCGTCCGTTAAATGAGGTCACCATAAAAAACAAGTATCCTTTGCCTCGAATTGATGATCTTTTTGATCAGTTAGTTGGTGCCCGAATCTTTTCAAAAATTGATTTGCGGTCGGGCTATCATCAAATCAAGGTTAGAGCTGAGGACATCCCTAAAACAGCTTTCTCTACTCGGTACGGGTTGTACGAGTATACTGTCATGTCCTTTGGTCTAACCAATGCTCCAGCTTATTTCATGAATCTTATGAATTCAGTGTTCATGGATTTCTTGGATAAGTTCGTTGTCGTGTTCATTGACGACATCCTTATTTATTCCAAGTCTGATAAAGACCATGAGCAACATTTAAGGCTTGTGCTGGAAACACTTCGCCGGCATCGACTGTATGCTAAGTTTAGCAAGTGTGCTTTCTGGCTCAAACAGGTTGCGTTTTTGGGACACGTGTTATCCGAAGGGGGTATCGCTGTTGATCCAAGCAAGGTACAAGATGTACTAAATTGGAAACAGCCCAAGAGTGTTCCCAAATCCAAGTTTTCTTGGACTTGTTTGGTTATTACCCTGTGTTCATTGAAAATTTCTCTAAAATTGCAAGACCGCTGACACAACTTTTGAAGAAAGAGAAGAAATTTGAATGGTCGGCTAAGTGTGAGGAGAGTTTTCGACTTTTGAGAACTCTTTTGACTAAAGCTCCAGTTCTCACTCTTCCGTATATTCATAAGAGCTTGATATTTATTGTCATGCATCTCGCCGTGACTTGGTGTGTGCTTATGTAAGAAGGCCGAGTTGTGGCATATACATCCCATATTATAACCTCATGAAATTAATTATCCTACTCATGATTTGGAATTGGCTACCGTAGTCCATGCATTAAAGATTTGGCGACATTACCTTCTGTAATGTCGTTGTGAGATCTATACCGATCATAAAGCTCAAGTACATATTCACCAAGCTGATTTGAATATGAGGCGTAGAAGATGGCTTGAATTGATCAAGGACTATGACATGGGTATTCATTATCACCCTAGCAAAGCAAATGTTGTGGCGCACGCTTTAAGAGTAAAGTCACAGTGCAACTGCATGTCCTCTCTACCTACGACCAAGAACTTGTGTGCTGATTTTCAGCGCCTAAGTCTCGAAGTGGTGAGAGAAGGTTTTCTCGCTGCATTAAAAGTGGAGCCTACACTAGAAACTCAGATTCGGAGGCCCGTAAAACCGATACTAGGTAGCTGAAATCAAGAAAAATTTGAAGGCAGGCAAAGCCAATGAATTTTCTGAAGATGATCGCGGTATAATTCGATATCGCAATCGCTTGGTGATGCCTGCAGATCCTCAAATAAGAGGGCTAATCCTTAAAGAGGCTCATAATTCCAAGTTCTCTTTACATCCTGGTAGTACCAAGATGTATCAGGATTTAAAGAAGATATTTTGGTGGAGCCAAATGAAAAGGCAGATTGCTTAGTACGTTGCTGAATGTGATATTTGCCAAAGGGTTAAAGCTAAACATCTGAAGCCAGACGGTACCCTTCAACCTTTGCCTATTCCACAGTGGAAGTGGGAAGAGATCAGTATGGATTTTGTTACCGGTCTTCCAAAGACTCCGAATGGATCCGATGCCATTTGGGTAATCATTGACCGTTTAACGAAGGTGTCTCATTTTATTCCTGTCAAAACCATCTTCGATGGCAAACAATTAGCAGAACTCTATATTGCTAAAATTGTTTGTCTTCATGGTGTTCCCACGGTCATTGTTTCTGACCGTGGCCCCCCAGTTCACTTCCCATTTTTGGAATTGCCCTCATCAAGCTATGGGGACTGAACTTTCTTTCAGTACTGCATATCATCCTCAAACTAGTGGTCAAACTGAGAGGGTGAATCAAGTAATGGAAGATCTCCTTCGAGCTTATGTGCTATCCTATGGCAAAAACTGGGAGAAATCTTTGCCATATGTGGAATTTTCCTACAATAATAGCTACCAAGCAAGTATTCAAATGTCACCTTTTGAAGCCTTGTATGGAAGAGCTTGTAGGACTCCATTGAATTGGTCTGAGTCTGGTGAAAGGTCCTTTTATGGTCCAGACTTGGTGGTAGAAGCGAAAGAGCAAGTTAAATGCGATTCGAGATCGTTTGAAAGTTGCACAGTCTCGTCAGAAGAGCTATGCTGACCATCGTCATCGTGAATTAAACTTTGATGTAGATGATCATGTCTATCTTAAAGTGTCTCCAATGAAGGGCACTCATTGTTTTCAGGTGAAAGGAAAACTAGCACCTCGTTATATCGGACCCTTTCGAATTATTGCAAAACGAGGGGCTGTGGCTTATCAATTGAACTACCGAATCCTCTCGGCGAAGGCATGATACTTTTCATGTGTCTCAATTGAAGAAATGCCTTCATGTTCCTATTGAGGCAACTGCTTATGAGCATCTTGATCTCCAACCTGACCTTTCCTATCAAGAACGACCAGTGCGTATCCTTGACGAAATGGAACGCATGACCAGAAATCGTACTGTCAAGTTCTTAAAAATTCAATGGGCTAATCATTCTGAGGATGAAGCCACTTGGGAGCACGAAGATCTGATGCAGATTGAGCACCCCCATCTCTTTGCTGTTTAGAGCTTGCCTTTGAGTCAAGAAAGGCAAGGTTAAACAAAGCAATGTAAATGAAGATGTAATAATAACACTATGTTATTATGTAAAGTTCTTCTTTACTATCTTTGAAGGAAATCAAGACAACGGGTGTCGGGTTTCTATTAAAATCATTTCAATTTCACTTTGTCCCATCTTCCATCTTTTCTAAAATCTCGGGGACGAGATTTTCTTAAGGGGGGTAGGTTTGTAACAGCCCCAATTTTATGAACAGTAATAAAATGCTTTATGAACAGTAATGAGGTGCTGTTCATAGCATCACTGTTCATTTTTACAGTTTGGGCAGTATGTTACAAATGAAAACCTTCCTTTTCTAGCCAAACATCCAAAGCCTTTTCAAAAATTTAATGGGAATGCAAGCTAATACTTGTATTGTGACTGGGAAGTATTTTTATTAAAGCCTAGATAAATTATCTTAGCCAAATTTCATGATTTTACAAATTTATTTGCTATTTTTAAAGCCCAGTCAAACTTTTAAATATTGGAATAGGAACTGGTCAACTAATCCGGTCCAAACCCAAACCCTAGCACTGTAGCGACTCGAACCCTATGAGGTTGGGTCCAACCATTTCATTTTGGTTCGGCTCAGTCACGCTCGGGCGTGAGCCCAAACTCTTCGTGTGCTGTGAGCCGTTGATCTCCAATCGAACGGGCGTGGTTGCGACGTCACGTGGTTTGTCCACGTATGCGCCACAATCCCCACCGTTGAATCTAGATCAGATGATCAAGGATGGTGTATGCATTCGGACGACTCCGGATCCTCTTTTGATCTCCACCGTCCATCCCCGATCTAACCGCGCCGCCCTTTTCATTTTGAACTTAAAGGCGCGCTTTCCTTTTAACCGTCGGATTCAAATCCTACGACACCCCTTTTTACCGCGTGCTGTTAGGGCCTGCTTTTCTTTGGGCCGTCGGATTTTAATCGTAGGGCCCATATCGTGTATGCATTCGGACCATTTGGACCATTCGGCTGTTAGGGCCTACTAGGGTTTGGTTGAGACCTAAATAGGATGATAAGTTGATAGGAGAAACCCTAGAACCTTGAAAATGATATGAAAGACCGAAAAGTTATAAAAATAACTTTTCAGTTTAAAGTGTTAGACTCTTGATATTCAAAGGAATGATTTATGTGAGTTGCTAAGGTTCTTAAGATGCTCAAGATAGCAAAACTCACAGTCTTAGCTTACGAGCTAAGGAAAACACCGAAGGTTCCTAAAACAGAGTTGGATCAACAGAGAAATAAACTCTGGTTTAACCTACAAGAGAGGCCAAATCTTTATCACAAGCTGATACCAGGGTTTAGAATGGATGAACAAATTGGAGAAGCAAGAAACTCCACTGGACAGCAATGGAAGATGATAAGCTCCAGTGGTCAACAATGGCAGCAGCTCAAAAGCTAGGGTTTATATATAGAGACTGAGCTACAGGGCAAAGGGGAAAGATCTAGAGTTGATGAGGTGTCCACTTAGGCTAAATATCCAAAAATTAGTTGCATGATTCTTGGATAACTCCTCTCCTCTGTTTACAGAAATGGCTGCGCACAGAGGCAAGGAGGAAGAGAGGCAACATCTGACATGTGGGTCCCTTTGTCAGCCAGAGTCGCGCACGCCTCTAAAAGCTCCAAAGAACATCGACCGTCCGATTAGAAATGGGCGGCTGCGATGCCCCCAGGGTTTTAAAAGAGTTCAACCGATACAATTAATATGGGTCGTGCGATCTAAATCAGTCGATCGAGATTTAAACGGAGCCCAAAGGGATTTCAGGGTGTTACTTTCAAAGAAGGACGTTGGATTGAAATCCAACGATCAATAAAAAGGGATACACGTCACCCCTTTAGATGAGATGATGCGGCACCGTCAGATTGAATTTCTACGGCTAAGATTAACGGAACAGCCGGATGGTCCGAATGCATACACGATATGTATTTAGGTCTCAACCAAACCCTAGTAGCATAATCACTTACTCTATTAATTCTTGTTGTCAGCTGATCGAATTTGTAGTGAAAGTCCACCTCTGTCAACTGTTGTCGGCTTAACCGACAACTTTTGAAATCTTTGATAGTTTTTGTATCCTGGCCGAATAGGGTTAGATTAGGGTTTGCCTATAATATCATCTACTCTAATAATCAGACTAAGTTTCAATTTAACATTTGTCCTGTTTTCAGTTCTTTTCAAAATCTGAAAACTGTAACTTTGATCTAAACTCTAGTTTCTGTTATTTAAAGACTGTATATGATAATATGAGTTATTATCATTATTAGGGTAGGTATGACTTAAGCATGCTGTTAAACATGCATTTCCATATTGATCATACATGCTTTTCTCATTCTGTACTTGTTGTCGATTTTGGTATTTATTGGATTTTATTGTCTCTTTTTAGAATCTGGTTCTTCAGAAGTCTTTGAGTCTGTTTTTGAGCAACCTCGGCCTGCAACAGAAGTGTATTATTATCAAAGTAAGCATCCTCTTTGCACCATATTGATCCCCAAAGTTTTACACAATAGATTTTCCAAATACAGTGATAACTGTTGCATGCTACTTTTCTGAAAATACAATTGTGATCTGTAGTAGTTAGTTATGACCTAATATTGTGGATTACCTTAATTCTAACCATACACTCAGACATAGAGTAGTACTGTATGCTATAAACTCTAGCTTCAGAGTTGGCTTAGACATGCAGTCTAGAGAATATTAGAGTTTGACAAGCTTATCTTGTCAAACATAGAACCACTAAAATGATTTGTGTTATTTTGAACTCTTTGTCGGTTTATTTATACGAAATGAATTTTACATTTAAATTGATCTGGACAAGAGGAAGCTAGTGGTGGTGCCTTCGTTACAGATTGGGAATTGTGGTGGACTTGTTTGGATCACTTAAGGACTGAACTCATTTGTTCAATTCAAGTCCCCACGCACTTCCACGCTGTGTGTATGGTATTTGTTTGGTTAAGTAAAGGGCTAATGCTATTGAGTTGGAGACAGGGGAGTAAGGATATGTGTATTGATCTTGTATGTAATAGATGCTCTGGTCTTCGGACTGCATTTTATGCTATGTGAGTTTTATATCAATATCAGATGTTCTTAGAAAGGTGAGGGCGTATTTGTGTTCCATCGCACGTACATACCTTAAAGATGCCGATTGCGATCTAGTATGTGTAGCGAACACAAGCTGTACTTCTTTTGGTTGGGTCGGCATTCCTGACACAACATGTGTGCCCCGGTTAAGCAGATGCTATCAGTCGTTGTTTAAGTGAGATCAGTTCACACATGGGTATCCAACTCAATAGTGTTAACTTCTTGAAAAATACCAAATCTTAGTTTCCCCGGTCGGCATACCAAAGGAAGTATGTCATCATTCGGAGGCATCCTGATACGGGGAAAGGCCCGATCTTCTCAGTGAGGAACCGTGGATAGTTGATGCGAAGTAGACAATGTCGCTAGCTGAACACTCGCGCCAATGCACGAACCCTCAACTCTTCGGAATACGCACAAAACACACCGGGTAGTTGTTTGTCGCGAGACCACGAACGACGAACGCCAAGTCCCCCAATTCCCAATGGAACGACGGCTTGACCTTGGATTGCAGAACAAAACAAATTTATCGCCTAATTCTCTCTCAAAGTCCTCGCATGAACTCTGGTGTCGAAAGAACAAGCAATAGCTATGTTTCAATCTTATGCATAAACTGGTCTACCTCTATTGTGCGGCCATGGGGGGTTTATATAGCCTCCCACGCAAGCACAAAACTCGGATGAACAGTAACCAAGTGCTACCGTAATCCGAGTCCAACACTGTTCATTGCTACAATATTCCGAGTCCGATTACTGTTCACGTGAACAGTAATCCGATTCAAAAAAAACGTCCTATTTTAATTTGGAAATTTAAACTAGTCTCCCTCTCGGTTCCCCTTGTATTGTGAGCTTTCCTTCTCTTAGCTTACGCGAATTTGTTCGATACACTTGATGCTTCTTTTGATGCCAATGTAACCCTTGTTGGCCACATGTGTTTCTTCTCCATGAATTTGTTCCCGGCCTCCCTCTCCTCCAAAGGCTTCACAATATTCAAACCTAAGAATGCACAAAACATTTGCATGAGGTAATACCCAATTCTCATCAATGACAATAGAAGATTCATTAAGAAACAAAAGCACTGTTGATTTAGAAGTTTAGCTCTTGCTCTCGTCAGGTGGACCAATATGCATACATACTTGAATTATTTGTAGCGTCATGTATGGCGTCCACCTCGATGTGTATGACCACAAATAGGAAAGATGTATAAGTGTTAGGATGCCTCATCATCATCCTCCCTCTTGAAAAGGCGTCGTCCTCGGCGCTAGATCATCACCACCAAAGAAAGGTGATAAATCAGCAACATTGAAAGTAAAGCTCACGCCATAGTCATGTGGGATAGCTCTATCTTGTAGGCATTGTCGTTGATCTTCTCAAGCACCTTGAAAGGTCCATCACCTCGTGGCAACAATTTAGACTTGCGGCGTTACGGAAAGCGATCCTTGCGGTAGTGCACCCAAACCAAATCACCGGTTGAAAAATCATCTTCTTTCGTTTCTTATTCGCCTTCTCGGCATAGGACTTGACCTTGCGCTCTATCTCCTCTTTTGTTTTGAGATGTAATTTCTTCACATACTCACTCGCTTGGATGCCTCCATATGAACACGGTGTTGACTTGAAGTGGCGACAAATCAAGCGGCGTAAAGGGTTTGAAACCATACACCACCTCAAAGGACACAAGCTGCGTGAGGAGTGCGGCCCGATTATAAGCGAATTCCACGTCGGCAAACAATCCTCCCACTCGCGCGATTCTTCTTGATCATGGTCGAAGTAGCATCAAAAGTGTGCGGTTCACCACCTCCGTTTGACCATCGGTTTGGGGATGACAAGTCGTCTTTGAATAACAACCGTCCCGGTTTACCCCAAAGTGTCTTCCAAAAGTAGCTCATGAACTTCACGTCACGATCGACACAATAGTGCGTGGCACGCCATGTAGCCTCACGATCTCCACGAAAAACAAGTTAGCAATATCGGCGCATCGTCGCTCTTGTGGCACGGAATAAAGTGTGCCATCTTTGAAAAAGCGGTCCACAACGACAAAAACATAATCACTCGCCCTCTTAGTTCTAGGTAATCCTAAAAAAAAATCCATACTAATATCCTCCCATGGTGCATTGGGAGCAGGTGAGGGTATACAAACCGTGTGGATTCAATTTTGATTTCGCTTTGTGGCAAGTAATGCATCGTTGCACATACCTCTCTACATCTCGCCTCATCTTAGGCCAATAAAAGTGATCGCTCGGCATAGATAACGTCTTCTCACGTCCAAAATGTCCCATCAACCCACCTCGCATGTGATTCTGCGGTAATAGCAAGCGCGGAGGAGTGCGGAACGCATAATTTGTTATTGCGAAACAAAACCCATCATGGATGTGAAATTTATCCCAGCCTTTCCCTCTTTGCAATGTGCATAAGGAGCGGAAAAATCATGGTCATGAGCATAGAAATCACGCAAACTCTCTAAACCAGAACTTGCACTCCTAATTGAGTTAAAGCACACTTTTCCTAGAGAGCATCAGCTACCACATTTTCCTTTCCTTCTTATATTTTACAATGTAAGAAACGACTCAATGAATTCGACCCATTTGGCATGTCTACGGTTCAGGTTTGCTTGGCCCTTTAAATACTTTAATGCCTCATGATCAGAATGAATAATAAACTCTTTAGGCCATAAATAGTGTTGCCAAGTTTCTAATGCACGCACTAAAGCATAAAGCTCTTTGTCATAGACCGGATAATTCAATTGAGCACCATTCAGTTTCTCACTAAAATAAGCTAGCATCACACTCAATTTCAAAATTTTTAGTGAAATCAGGTAAAACAAGCAACGGTGCTTCAGTCAAGCGTTTCTTAAGTTCAGCAAAAGCATTGTCTTGCGCTACCCCCCACACAAATTCAACACCCTTTTTAGTAAGTTCATTCAAAGGGGCAGCTATGGTGCTAAAATCCTTCTAAGCGCTGATAAAAACCAGCGAGACCATGAAAGCTCTAATCGACTTACATTCACGGGGTTGGCCAATTTTTAATCGCTTCAATTTTAGACTCATCTACTTCAACTCCTGTGCGAAACAACATAGCCCAAAAAGATGACACGATCTTTGCAAAAGGTGCACTTCTCTAAGTTACCGAATAACCTAGCCTCACGCAAAACTTGTAGAACTTGTCTAAGATGGTCTATGTGTTCAGATTCAGTGCGACTGTAAATCAGAATATCATCAAAGTACACAACCACAAATTTACCAATCAAATGCCTTAAAACATGATTCATTAAGCGCATGAATGTACTAGGTGCATTAGTTAAACCAAAAGGCATGACTAACCACTCATACAACCCAAATTTTGTTTTAAATGCTGTTTTCCACTCATCCCTTCATGCATCCTAATTTGATGGTAACCATCTGCACAAATCTATCTTAGAAAAATAACAGCACCACTCAATTCGTCTAGCATATCATCTAAGCGAGGTATAGGATGACGATATCGAATTGTGATATTATTAATCGCTTTCGACAATCTCGCACATACGCCATGAACCATCTTTCTTAGGAACTAAAATAACGAGAACAGCACAAGGGCTTAAGCTTTCACGTACATACCCTTTGGAGAGAAGCTCTTGTACTTGTTTCTGAATTTCCTTTGTTTCCTCGGGATTGGTGCGGTACGGTGGTCGGTTCGGCGGCGACGCTCCTGGAATCAAGTCGATCTTATGTTCTATCCCACGAATTGGTGGTAGCCCACTGGTACCTCGTTTGGAAAAGCGTCGCTGAAGTCTGCAAAACACAAGCAACACCACTAGGAAGAGAGACAAGTCGTTAGTCGAAAGCAAGGCGTCTTTGTACAATAGTACAAAGTGCACCAAATGGGATCTTCGCTGAATTCTCTCATTTCGATTTGGTGGCTAACATCACTAAATTCTTCTCTCGCTCTTTGGCGGTCTCAACGTGCATCTCAATTTTACGCATTGAAGAATTCACAATACATTGCGGTGTAAGGGGCTTCAAGATGATATCCATATTATTCCATCGAAATGTGTAGCGATTTGTCGCCAATCATGAACAGCGAAGCGGTCATATTGCCATGGCCGTCCCAAGAGCAAGTGACACACCGTCATAGGCACAACATCGCATCCACGGTGTCGGTGTACTTCCCAATAAGCGTCACTCGCACTATATAGTTCACCTTCACTTCCTCTTTGTCGCTCAACCATTGCACATGATAAGGGCGTGGATCGGCAAGTACTTCAAACCCAATTTATGACACATATCCTTGCTAGCCAAATTGTGACAACTTCCGCCATCAATGATCACTTTGCGGACCTTACCCTTATCAAGCCGCCCAAGTCGAAACAAATTGCCGCCATTGTTCGAGTGTGGCGATGGCATCACACTAAGCACCTTGGGCGTGCAAACAATGGAATCTTGCTCGGTGTTAGGAAACTCGGATCGCACTCACATTGTTCTATGTCATCGGTGTGCAAGGCTGGTTTGCGCATCGAGCGACTTCGTCATCACTATTGAAACATAACCGCCATCCTCGGTGATAAGCATAGTTACGACATTTGGCGGTCCCTCGAAAATGGCCAACACCCTTGCACTTGTGGCAAATGATGTCACGTGAGCGTCTGTTGAACCCATAGGCGAGTCGCACTAGCGGCGCGCGCGCGGTCGGCGCACCGTCTTTGGTGTACTCTCCACCTTCTTACTTGCGGGCTGCGCATTGCGGAATTGCTTCGTGGGAGTGCTCTTGTTTGGCTGGTGTTGTTATATGGTTGTCTGGGTGGTGAAGGGCGTGAGCGGGTAGCGAACCGTGCATCTTCAATCACTTGTCGCTCGGCCCGCGTGCTTGGTGCGACAACTCAATCATATCATTATAGGGATGGTGATTGACAATGCGCGACGGCATGATTCATGCGACTAGAAATCTCGCCATGATGCATTCTTCATTCTCGCGGACATCTGCATGTATCATGATAGTTTCCATCTCCTTATGATATTCATCAATTGACCTCATACCTTATCGCAGCCTGTCAACTTCTCAAATAGTGGCGCTTGTAGTGGCGGGTACAAAGCGTGCCGCAAATGCTGCTTCATCTGCTCCGGGTGGTGTCGGCAACTCATGGCGCTCCATGCGCTACGAATGAACTACTCCCACCAATGTGTAGCATAATCATCCAAGCCATTGGAAGCAAGCAACGACTTCTTCTCATTGGAATAGTTGTTCATTGAAACAACTTATCCACCTTGACTCCCAAGTGAGGTATTGCTCCACATCTGTACCACACGAAAATATAGGAAGAGTAAATTTGGGCTTAGCGACAAAATCGTCGGCGTCGTCGTCGATCGCTGCATGTTGTTGCGATGGTGGCGCTCTCGGTCATCGTAGTCGTCGATGGAAATCGTCATCCCATTGCTCGGCCTCATCGCCATGCTACGAGGTGCACGATGCACACCTCCTCCGTGGACACCACGTGGCGCCTCCACCGGCGCCGTTGCCTCGGCCACGCCCATGAGCACGAGGTGTCGCGGCGGTGCCATCCGGCGTTTGGCGGCACGCCATGCGGCGCGCTTGCGGCCGTCGTCGCTCCTCATCCACCACGAATAGCACGCTCATCCTCGGTCTCATTGTGCAAAGCAGCGCGGAGGGCGTGCACACTCGTGTCATCGGCTGCGCACCCCATGTAGATTGTGTTGAGCGAACATGGCGCGTAGCTCGAGGAAGTTATTGTTGATGGCCGTGCGCAATGTGTGACCTCCTCCCGAGGTGTTCGGTCCGATCGAACTTCCCGAGTTCATCGCGCACGCCATTGTCACCATCTTGAAGTTGTTTTTGTAGCATCTCGGCAGAACCGAGTGTACTCATCCCGCGTGTAGGCGCCTCGGATTAGGTGGATCCTCCTCGTGACTGACATAGCAACAACTCACAAACAAGAAAGCGAGGTTATATGCGGGTAGTAAAACAAAAGCTCTCGCTACTCGCTCGCAACTCACCATCACGAAAACAAGACAAGCTTACCGTTCCAAAGTGAATCAAGGACGGCAAAACGACAGTTGTGACAGCGAACGACCTTAACCCGGTAATGTAGGAGCGTAACCAAGAGCAAGGGAGTACACAAACGGGTGTAGGTGGAGCTTGGACAGGTATGTGTATATCTATGCAATCTGATATTCAAGGTATTGTAAAGCTAAGTAATGATCCAAGCTAGAGTATTTTGCCTATGTGCTGATCCAACAGGTTTAAGCGAAGTGTATGAACGCACACGCAAGGATAAATGAGACTTAATGCAAACAAAGGACTGAGCTAGCGAGCAGAAAAAGAGATGAAACCAGCTCGTTTTGCACCAAGTACGGGGATAGACGCTAGCCAATTGCAAAGGAATATACTAGGGCACAAGATTGCTCAATCAAAATTGAAAAACACAAGCTAAAAAGATGACCCGGTACTGTAGTAGCTAAAAGTATGCGCGGATCAACTCGAAAAGGGATGTCGTCGTCACGGTACCTTAGAATCACCCAGAGGGGCTCTGTCAATTTTGGCGAAATCGAGAAACTGAATTTTTCTCGGTTTGCGGGCCGTTTGAGGCCCTAAGCGACCTTTTGGATTCGAAGTTTTCCGCACACGTATGCACAGTGGCTTCTGCGGATGTAAAACCCAGTTTCCCACTTCTTCTTTTTGACTCTATTTTCCGTTTCCTTTCCAACGGATCAAGCGCTCCAATCGGAGTCGTATGCAAAAGTTAGCGTTTTTTTATGCCGCGGCTCTTTCTATATCTGGTTGCCTTTTCCTTCTTTTCCCTCTCGCTTTGCTCCGTGGAACTGCGCAACCCTCACAAAACAGCAACGTGTAATCAACTTGAATGAGCAGCCCTAGGTGCAATATCAATAGCTAGTCTCAAGATGAAAGGATATAAAAGGACACCAAATGTGGTTCGGTCGGCTATGATGTAGTGGCCGAAACTCAAGATGGAGCAATTGGACTCGGATTGTGTTTGAGCTAGAGGTTGATTAGGACTCTAGTCCCACCAAGGAGTTCGGATAAGGAAACAACACCGTCTCGGATTGTGCTGGCAAGACAGCGCACGGACAGATCGGATGATGGTTTTGGGTGCTAATTGAGGAGTTCAATCAGCAATTTTTTTGATAAAGATTAAGCTACGCAATGGAAACACAAGGATCAGCACTAAAACAAAACTCTAATGGATGAAAACTTAACTAAGCGCACAAGAAATAACAGATTAAACTACGGTTTTGGTACGCAATTTTTGGTTTATTATGCGATAGGAAACAAAAGCGAATCTAACTACGGGTAAAGAAGTTCTCACCGAGTAAACCTAGAATCGATACCACATGATACGGGGAGGCCCGATCTTCTCGGTGAAACCGTGTGGATAGTTGATGCGAAGTACGATGTCGCTAGCTGAACACTCGCGCCAATGCACGAACCCTCAACTCTTGGAATCGCCCACAATACATCGGGTAGTTGTTCGTCGCGAGACCACGAACGACGACGCCAAGTCCCAATTCCCAATGGAGCAGCGGCTTGACCTTGGATTGCAGAACAAAACAAATGGATCGCCTAATTCTCTCTCAAAGTCCTCGCATGAACTCGTGTCGAAAGAACAAGCAATAGCTATGTTTCAATCTTATGCATAAACTGGTCTAATGGATACAAAGGGAGGGGCAAGGGTATTTAAGGCGCCCTCCACGACTCACGCACGGCCTAGGGCCAGCCACACATGCCGAATCAAACTCTAACTCGGCTAAGACCTAAAAACACACAAAAGGAAAACCTAACTTAAGTCCGTCACATTGTTTCGGCCATAGCGGCGCGACCGTAAGTCTTCTGAAGCTGGGGCCAAAACCATTGTGTGGGCCTTGAATAAGCTTTCAAACAAGTCCAAGAACACCCCAATCGGACTCCATATGCAAAAGTTATGGCCTTTTATTACAGCCCTGTTGGGCTGTCCCGAACCGAATCGAATTGAATTCTGAGTTGATTCGAGATGAATTTCGGTTGCACTTGTGGAAGATCCGAATTGGGCTTGAATTCTTGGGCTTTTCTCCTTGGTTGACCCACGTGAGCTTCTCCTCCATTGCTTTGACTCGACCTCCCTCTTGGTTCCAAAGGCTTCACAATGTTCAAACCTGAGAATGCACAAAACATTTGCATGAGGTAATACCCAATTCTCATCAATGACAATAGAAGATTCATTAAAAACAAAAGCACCTGTTGATTTAGAAGTTTAGCTCTTGCTCGTCGGTGGACCAATATGCACTACGTACTTGAATTATTTGTAGCGTCACGTATGGCGTCCACCTCAGTATGTGTATGACCACCAATAGGGAAAGATGTATAAGTGTTAGGGATGCCCTCATCACCTATGCAATCTGATATTTAAGGTATTGTAAAGCTAAGTAATGATCCAAGCTAGAGTATTTTGCCTATATGCTGATCCAAAAGGTTTAAGCGAAGTGTATGAACGCACAAACAAAGATAAATGTGACTTAATGCAAACAAAGGAATGAGCTAGTGATAGACAAACTGAAATTGAGATGAAAACTAGCTCGTTTTTGCACCAAGTACTATGAGAGACGCTAGCCAATTGCAAAGATATCAAAGTTAGGGCACAAGATTGCTCAAATAGATTAAATACACAATCTGAAATTGTGGACTAAGGTTTACTCTTCCCAATTTCGGCCAGCCCCTTTTTGTTTTTTTTTTCTCAAAACCGCATGAACAAAGCTCTTCGCCCTTCGGCTATTAAGGAAACCGAAAGGAAAAAATTTGGTACTGGTATTTGCGGTTTGATCTTTTGTTTTTTTAATACCTTTCGAGCCGTGGCTTTTCTTGTAACCGCTGCCTTTTCCTCTTTTCTTATTGCAATGGCCGAAATAGGGTTTGCTCCTCTTGATTGCAAAGTCTCACAATTCAACAACGTGTAAATAAACCAAAGAACAGCCCTAGTGCAATGTACAAAAGCTAGTCTCAAGGATGAAAGAATATAAGTGAAGCTCAAGAAACCCAAAGTGTTTCGGTCAGCTATCTCTTTTTGGGTGCTAATTGAGGAGTTCAATCAGCAATTTGGTACGGTTTATGTGAACACAACGATTAAGCAACGCAAAAAGGAACACATGGATCAGCACTAAAAACAAAAACTCTAATGGATGAAAACTTAACTAAACGCACAAGAAATAACAGATTAAACTACGGTTTTGGTATTGCAATTTTCGGTTTATTGGGCGATAGGATAGAAAGCGAATCTAACTACGGTAAAGAAATTCTCACCGAGTAAACCTAGAATCGATACCATATGATACGGGGAAGGCCCGATCTTCTCGATGAGGAACCGTGGATAGTTGATGCGAAGTAGACGATGTCGCTAGCTGAACACTCGCGCCCGATGCACGAACCCTCAACTCTTCGAATACGCCCAAAACACACCGGGTAGTTGTTCGTCGCGAGACCACGAGCGTGAACGCCAAGTCCCCAATTCCCAATGGAGCGGCGGCTTGACCTTGGATTGCGAACAAAACAAATGGATCGCCTAATTCTCTCTCAAAGTCCTCGCATGAACTGCGGTGTCGAAAGAACAAGCAATAGCTATGTTTCAATCTTATGCATAAACCGAGTGCGCTCTATGGTGCGGCCATGGGGGTTTATATAGCCTCCCACGCAAGCACAAAACTCGGATGAACAGTAACCGAGTGCTGACAGTAATCCGAGTCCGACATTTGTTCATTGCTACGGTATTCCGAGTCCGATTACTGTTCACGTGAACAGTAATCCGATTCAAAAAACGTCCTACTTTAATTTGGAAATTTAAACTAGTCTCCTCTCGGTTCCCCTTGTATTGTGAGCTTTCCTTCTCTTAGCTTGCGCGAATTTGTTCGATACACTTGATGCTTCTTTTGATGCCAATGTAACCCTTGTTGGCCACATGTGTTTCTTCTCCATGAATTTGTTCCCGAGCCTCCTCTCCTTCAAAGGCTTCACAATATTCAAACCTAAGAATGCACAAAACATTTGCATGAGGTAATACCCAATTCTCATCAATGACAATAGAAGATTCATTAAGAAACAAAAGCACCTGTTGATTTAGAAGTTTAGCTCTTGCTCTCGTCAGTGGACCAATATGCACTTCTGTACTTGAATTATTTGTAGCGTCATGTATGGCGTCCACCTCAGTATGTGTATGACCACCAATAGGGAAAGATGTATAAGTGTTAGGGATGCCCTCATCAACACCCCTGCAGGGTATCAAACTGTTCGAATAGCCGTGTCCACGGTCATGGACAATGACTTGAGTTGATGTCACCTGTATAGAGTTTTGATTTAAAAATCTGGTTTTGATTTTTGGTTCAGCATGAGGGAATTCATGCATTGTATTGTTTACTTTTATTCTCTCATTTACTTACTGGTTTAATTCAGTTTGTTTCATTAAATTGCTTTATCAAAACTTAGCAATTGTAGGTTAAGGTGTACTGCTTTACGCAAAAGTTAACCAATAAACCTTCCTGTTGCAACCTTATGCATGTATAAATTCTACTCCTTTGTATAGGTTCTAATACACACTTTTTTTATTAGTTTGTGTAAGACTTGCTGAGTACCCTCCGTACTCAAGGTGCTATAACCTATTGTTGCAGGTGAGGATGGTTATCTTTATGAAGTGCCCGTTCTGAGTCGATCGGGTGGCGCTAACGAGTAAAGCTATTTCTTTCCTCCACGCAATCGCTGCTCAGTGGATGGGGCCATTGGTGGATTTTGCGCTTTATTTTGCTTCCGTTGTTACTCTTTTGTAGTGACCAAGTCACTTAATATTGTAGTACTCCAACCGAATTGTAAACTTATGTTTAATTATGAAAATGTATGACTTGTATGTATATGATGCAAAGTTGTTTTAGGATATATGTGCAATGGTCACTGATCCTGGGAACCATTGTGAGACATATATCCGGGATACCTGAATATTGGGTTTGTTACTTATTAAATTTATGCTTCTAGCATGATCTTTAATGAAGGAGCAGCATTGTTCCTTAATTAAGCATTGTGCTACAGTGTAACTTTAATTAGGTACATTTCCAATATTCCGGGGAGTCCACAGAATATCTGGCAAAATCAACACTGGGGCTGAAGTAAAGCTGATACAGGGGAGGCCCGATCTTCTCAGTGAGGAACCGTGGATAGTTGATGCGAAGTAGACGATGTCGCTATCTAAACACTCGCGCCAATGCACGAACCCTCAACTCTTCGTAATACGCCCAAAACACACCGGTAGTTGTTCGTCGCGAGACCACGAACGACAGCGAACGCCAAGTCCCAATTCCCAATGGAGCGAGCGGCTGACCTGGATTGCGAGAACAAAACAATGGATCACCTAATTCTCTCTCAAAGTCCTCGCATGAACTCTGGTGTCGAAAGAACAGGCAATAGCTATGTTTCAATCTTATGCATAAACTGGTATAATAGATACAAAGGAGGGGCAAGGGTACTTAAGGCGCCCACAACTACTCATGCACGGCCTAGGTCCGGCTACACACGCCGAATCAAACTCTAATTCGGCTAAGACCCAAAAAAACACACAAAAAGGAAAACCTAACTTAAATCCGTCACATTGTTTTGGTCATAGCGGCGCGACCGTACGTCTTCTGAAGTTGGGGCCATACCCATTGTGTGGGCCTTGGAATAAGCTTTCAAACAAGTCCAAGAACACCCCAATCGGACTCCGTATGCAAAAGTTATGGCCTTTTTATTACAGCCCTGCTGGGCTGTCCCGAACCGAATCCGAATTGAATTCTGAGTTGATTCCGAGATGAATTTCGGTTGGGCTTGTGGAGGATCCGAATTGGGCTTGAATTCTTGGGCCTTTCTCCTCTTGGTTAACCCACGTGAGCTTCTCCTCCATTGCTTTGGCTCCGGCCTCCCTCTCCTCCCTCTCGGTTTCAAAGGCTTCACAATGTTCAAACCTGAGAATGTACAAAACATTTGCATGAGGTAGTACCCAATTCTCATCAATGAAAATAGAAGATTCATTAAGAAACAAAAGCACCTGTTGATTTAGAAGTTTAGCTCTTGCTCTAGTCAGTGGACCAACATGCACTTCTGCACTTGTATTATTTGTAGCTTCACTTATGGCGTCCATCTCAGTATGTGCGTGACCACTAATAGAAAAAGATGTATCAGTGTTAGGGATGCCCTCATCATCCTCCCCCTCTTGAAAAGGCGTCGTCCTCGACGCTGGATCGTCACCACCAAATAAAGGTGATAAATCAGCGACATTGAACGTAGAGCTCACACCATAGTCATCGCCGGAAAGCTCTATCTTGTAGGCATTGTCGTTGATCTTCACAAGCACCTTGAAAGGTCCATCACCTCGCGGCAGCAATTTGGACTTGCGACGTTCTGGAAAACGATCCTTGCGATAGTGTACCCAAACCAAATCACCTGGTTGAAAAATCAACTTCTTCCTCTTCTTGTTCGCCTTCTCAGCATAGGACTTGACCTTGCGATCTATCTCTTCTTTTGTTTTTAGATGCAATTTCTTCACATATTCAGCTCGCTTGGACGCCTCCATATGAACACGGTGCTGACTTGGAAGTGGCAGCAAATCAAGCGGCGTAAAGGGTTTGAAGCCATACACCACCTCAAAATGACACAACTGCATAGTGGAGTGCACGGCCCGATTATAAGCGAATTCCACGTGAGGCAAACAATCCTCCCACTCGCGCAGGTTCTTCTTGATCATAGTCCGGAGTAGCATCGAAAGTGTGCGGTTCACCACCTCCGTTTGACCATCGGTTTGGGGATGACAAGTTGTCTTTGAATAACAACCGTCCCGATTTACTAAAGCGTCTTCGAGTAGCTCATGAACTTCACGTCGCGATCTAACACAATAGTGCGTGGCACGCCATGTAGCCTCACAATCTCCACTGAAAAACAAGTTAGCAATATGCGCGCGATCGTCGCTCTTGTGGCAAGGAATAAAGTGTGCCATCTTCAAAAACGATCCACAACGACAAAAAGAATCGCTCCCCTCTTAGTCCTAGGCGGTCCTAAAACAAAATACATACTAATATCCTCCCATGGTGCATTGGGAGCAGGTAGAGGGGTATACAAACCGTGTGGATTCAACCGATTTCGCTTTGTGGCAAGTAATGCATCGCTGCACATACCTCTCACATCTCGCCTCATCTTAGGCCAATAAAGTGATCGCTCGGCATAGACAACGTCTTCTCACGTCCAAAATGTCCCATCAATCCACCGCATGTGATTCTGCGGTAATAACAAACGCACAGAGGATTCTCGAACGCATAATTTGTTAGTGCGAAACAAAACCCATCATGGATGTGAAATTTATCCCAGCCTTTCCCTCTTTGCAGTAATGCGTATGAACGAAAAATCATGGTCATGAGCATATAAATCACGCAAACTCTCTAAACCAGGAACTTGCACTCCTAATTGAGTTAAAAGCACACTTTTCCTAGAAAGAGCATCATCTACCACATTTTCCTTTCCCTTATTGTATTTCACAATGTAAGGAAACGACTCAATGAATTCGACCCATTTGGCATGTCTACGGTTCAGGTTTGCTTGCCTTTTAAATACTTCAATGCCTCATGATCAGAATGAATAATAAACTCTTTATGCCATAAATAGTGTTGCCAAGTTTCTAACGCACGCACTAACGCATAAAGCTCTTTGTCATAGACCGGATAATTCAATTGAGCACCATTCAGTTTCTCACTAAAATAAGCTACCGGTCTACCCTCTTGCATTAAAACACCGCCAATACCCAATCCACTAGCATCACACTCAATTTCAAAAAATTTAGTGAAATCAGGTAAACACAAGCAACGATGCTTCAGTCAAGCGTTTCTTAAGTTCAGCAAAAGCAATGTCTTGAGCTACCCCCCACACAAATTCAACACCCTTTTTAGTAAGTTCATTCAAAGGGGCAGCGACGGTGCTAAAATCCTTCACAAAGCGCCGATAAAAACCAGCGAGATCATGAAAGCTTCTAATCTGACTTACGTTCACAGGAGTTGGCCAATTTTTAATCGCTTCAATTTTAGACTCATCTACTTCAACTCCCTGTGCAGAAACAACATAGCCCAAAAAGATGACACGATCTTTGCAAAAAGTGCACTTCTCTAAGTTCCCAAATAACCTAGCCTCTCATAAAACTTGCAGAACTTGTCTAAGATGGTCTATGTGTTCAGATTCATCTTGCATCAAATCAGAATATCATCAAAGTACACAACCACAAATTTACCAACCAAATGCCTTAAAACATGATTCTTTAAAGCGCATGAAAGTACTAGGTGCATTAGTTAAACCAAAGGCATGACTAACCACTCATACAACCCAAATTTTGTTTTAAATGCTGTTTTCCACTCATCCCCTTCATGCATCCTAATTTGATGGTAACCATCGCAAAAATCTATCTTAGAAAATAACAGCACCACTCAATTCGTCTAGCATATCATCTAAGCGAGGTATAGGATGGCGATATCGAATTGTGATATTATTAACCGCTCGACAATCTACACACATACGCCATGAACCATCTTTCTTAGGAACTAAAATAACAGAAGCAGCACAAGGGCTTAAGCTTTCACGCACATACCCTTTGGAGAGAAGCTCTTGTACTTGTTTCTGAATTTCCTTTGTTTCCTCGGGATTGAGTGCGATACGGTGGTCGCCGATTGGCGACACTCCGGAATCAAGTCGATCTTATGTTCTATCACACGGATTGGTGGTAGCCCAGTGGTACCTCATTTGGAAAGACGTCGTGAAGTCCCGCAAAACACAAGCAACACCACTAGGAAGAGAAGACAAGTCGTTAGTCGAAAGCAAGGCGTCTTTGTACAACAGACAAAGTGCACCAAATTAGGATCTTCGCTGAATTCTCTCATCTCGATTTGGTGGCTAACATCACTAAATTCTTCTCTCGCTCTTTGGTAGTCTCAACGTGCATCTCAATTTTTTGCATTGAAGAATTCACAATCTGTTGCAGTGTAAGCGGCTTCAAGATGATATCCGTATTGTTCCATCGAAATGTGTAGCATTTGTACGCCCATCGTGAACAATGCAGAACGGTCATATTGTCATAGCCGTCCCAGAGCAAGTGACACACCGTCATAGGCACAACATCGCGATCCACGGTGTCCGTGAACTTCCCAATAGAGCGTCACTCGCACCATATAGTTCACCTTCACTTCCTCTTTATCGCTCAACCATTGCACATGATAAGGACGTGGATGCGGCAAGTACTTCAAACCCTACTTATGACACATATCCTTGCTAGCCAAATTGTGACAACCTCCGCCATCAATGATCACTTTGCGGACCTTACCCTTATCAGCGTCGCCAAGTCCTAAAACAAATTGCACGCCCGTTCGAGTAACGGCGATGGCATCACACTAAGCACCTTGGGCGTGCAAACAATGGAATCTTGCTCGGTGTTAGGAAACTCGGATCGCACTCACATTGTTCTATGTCATCGGTGTGCAAGACCGGTTGCGCATCAGCGACTCGTCATCACTAGTGAAACATAACCGCCATCCTCGGTGATAAGCATAGTTACGACATTTGGCGATCCCTCCGAAAATGGCCAATACCCTTGCACTTGTGGCAAATGATGTCACGTGAACGTCTGTTGACCCCATAGACGAGTCGCACTAGCGTGGGCGCCGCAGTCGGCGCTGCCGGTCTTTGGTGTACTCTCCGACTTCTTACTTGCGAGCTGCGCATTGCCGAATTGCTTCCGCCGAGTGCTCTTGTTTGGTCGGCTGTTGTTATATGGCTGTCCTCTGGGTGGTGAAGGGCGTGAGCGAGCGTGACGTGCATCTTCGATCACTTGTCGCTCGGCCGCGTGCTGCAAAAGCAACTCAATCATATCATTATAGGGATGGTGATTGACAATGCGGCTGACGGCATGATTCATGCCACTAGAAATCTCGCCATGGTCCATTCTTCATTTTCGCGGACATCCGCATGTATCATGATAGTTTCCATCTCCTTATGATATTCATCAATTGACCTCATACCTTGTCGCAAAGATGTCAACTTCTCAAATAGTGGCGCTTGTAGTGGCGAGGTACAAAGCGTGCCCGCAAATGTTTGCTTCATCTGCTCCCGGTGATAATCGGCAACTCATGGCGCTCCATGCGCTTCACGAATGAACTGCTCCCACCAATGTGTAGCATAATCATCCAAGCCATTGGAAGCAAGCAATGACTTCTTCTCATTGGAATAGTTGTTCATTCGAACAACTTATCCACCTTCGGCTCCCAAGTGAGGTATTGTTGCACATCCGTACCACACGAAAATATAGGAAGAGTAAATTTGGGCTTAGCGACAAAATCGCCGGCGTCGCCGTGTCGACGCGCACATTGTTGCGATGGTGGCGCCGTCGGTCATCGTAGTCGTCGACGGGAAATCGTCATCCCATTGCTCGGCCTCATCGGCCATGCTACGAGGTGCACGATGCACACCTCCTCGTGGACACCTGGTGCGCCTCCACCACGCCGCCGTTGCCTCGCCACGCCATGTGCTCGGCGTGCCGCGGCTGCCATCCGGACGTTTGGCGGCACGCCATGCGACGCGCTGCCGTTGTCGTCGCTCATCCACCACGAATAGCACGCTCATCCTCGGTCTCATTGTGCAAAACGCAGCGGAGAGGCGTGCACACTGTGTCATCGGCGCGCCCACGTGGGTGTGTTGAGCGAACATGGCGCGTAGCTCGGGAGATTATTGTTGATGGTCATGCGCGGTGTGTGACCTCCTCCCGAGGGTGTTCAGTCCATTCCGAACTTCCCAGGATTCAGCATGCGCCATTGTCACCATCTTGAAGTTGTTTTGTAGCATCTCGCAACCGAAGCGTACTCTGTCCCACGTAATCAAGCGCCTCCGGATTAGGTGTATCCTCCTCGTGACGACATAGCAACAACTCACAAACAAGAAACGAGGTTATATGCAGGTTAGTAAAACAAAGCTCGCTACTACGCTCGCAACTCAACATCACGAAAACAAGACAAACTTACGTTCCAAAGTGAATTAAGGGCGGCAAAGCAGCGGTTGTGACAGTGACGACCTTAACCCGTAATGTAGGAGCGTAACCAAGAGCAAGGGAGTACACAAACGGGTGTAGGTGGAGCTTGGACAGGTATGTGTATATCTATGCAATCTGATATTCAAGGTATTGTAAAGCTAAGTAATGATCGAAGCTAGAGTATTTTGCCTATGTGCTTTGATCCAACGTGTTTAAGCGAAGTGTATGAACGCACACGCAAAGATAAATGAGACTTAATGCAAACAAAGGTGGGCTAGCGGCGAAAAAGAGATGAAACCAGCTCGTTTTGCACCAAGTCGAGGATAGACGCTAGCCAATTGCAAAGGAATATACTAGGGCACAAGATTGCTCAATCAAAATTGAAAAACACAAGCTAAAAAGATGACCCGTCTGTAGTAGCTAAAAGTATGCGCGGATCAACTCGAAAAGGGATGTCGTCTTCACGGGTACCTTAGAATCACTGCAGAGGGGCTCTATCAATTTTGGCGAAATCGAGAACTGGAATTTTTCTCGGTTTGCGGGCCCGTTTGAGGCCCTAAGCGACCTTTTTGGATTCAAGTTTTCCGCTGCGTGTGCACAGTGGCTTACGCGGATGTAAAACCCCAGATTTCCCAAACTTCTTCTTTTGACTCTATTTTCCGTTTCCTTTCCAACGGATCAAGAAACGCTCAATCGGAGGTCGTATGCAAAAGTTAGCGTTTTTATGCCGCGCTCTTTCTATATCTGCTGCCTTTTCCTTCTTTTCCCTCTGCTTTGCTCCCGTGGAAGCTGCGCAACCCTCACAAAACGACAGCGTGTAATCAACTTGAATGAGCAGCCCTAGGTGCAATATCAATAGCTAGTCTCAAGATGAAAGGATATAAAGGACACCTAATGTGGTTGGCCTGGCTATGATGTAGTGGCGAAACTCAAGATGGAGCAATTGGACTCGGATTGTGTTTGAGCTAGAGGTTGATTAGGACTCTAGTCCCACCAAGGAGTTCGGATAAGAAACAACACTGTCTCGGATTGTCTTTGGCAAGGCAGCGCGCAGACAGTCGGATGATGGTTTTGGGTGTAATTGAGGGAGTTCAATCAGCAAAAATTTTTTGATAAAGATTAAGCTACGCAATGGAAACACAAGGATCAGCGCTAAAACAAAACTCTAATGGATGAAAACTTAACTAAACGCACGAAATAACAGATTAAACTACAGTTTTGATGCGCAATTTTTGGTTTATTATGCGATAGGAAAGAAAACAAATCTAACTACGGGTAAAGAAGTTCTTACCGAGTAAACCTAGAATCGATACCACATGATACGGGGAGGCCTGATCTTCTCGGTGAAACCGTGGATAGTTGATGCGCAGTAGGCGATGTCGCTAGCCGAACACTCGCGCCAATGCACGAACCTCAACTCTTGAATACGCCTACAACACACCGGGTAGTTGTTAGTCGCGAGACCACGAGCGCATTTAGCGCCAAGTCCCCGATTCCCAATGGAGCAGCGGCTTGACCTTGAATTGCGAGCGAACAATTGGATCGCCTAGTCCTCTCTCAAAGTCCTCGCATGAACTGCGGGTCGAAAGAACAAGCAATAGCTATGTTTCAATCTTATGAATAAACTGGTCTAATGGATACAAGGGAGGGGCAAGGGTATTTAAGGCACCCTCCACGACTCACGACGACCTAGGGCCGGCCACACATGCCGAATCATACTCTAACTCGGCTAAGACCTAAAAACACACAAAGGAAAACCTAACTTAAGTCCGTCACATTGTTTCGCCATAGCGGCGCGACCGTAAGTCTTCTCAAGTGGGGCCAAAACCATTGTGTGGGCCTTGGAATTAGCTTTCAAACAAGTCCAAGAACACCCAATCGGACTCCGTATGCAAAAGTTATGGCCTTTTTATTACAGCCTGTTGGGCTGTCCGAACCGAATCCGAATTGAATTACGAGTTGATTCGAGATGAATTTCGGTTGCACTTGTGGAAGATCCGAATGGGCTTGAATTCTTGGGCTTTTCTCCTTGGTTGACCCACGTGAGCTTCTCCTCCATTGCTTTGACTCCGGCCTCCTCTTGGTTCAAAGGCTTCACAATGTTCAAACACGAGAATGCACAAAACATTTGCATGAGGTAATACCCAATTCTCATCAATGACAATAGAAGATTCATTAAGAAACAAAAGCACTGTTGATTTAGAAGTTTAGCTCTTGCTCTCGTCGGTGGACCAATATGCGCCGGTGCTTGAATTATTTGTAGCGTCACGTGTGGCGTCCACCTCGTATGTGTATGACCACCAATAGGGAAAGATGTATAAGTGTTAGGGATGCCCTCATCACTCCATGTCCTTATGATATTCATCAATTGATCTCATACCTTGTCGCAGCCCTGTCAACTTCTCAAATAGTGAACGCTTGTAGTGGCGAGTACAAAGCGTGCGCAAATCTTTGCTTCATCGCTCCTAGGTGATAATCGGCAACTTATGACGCTCCATGCGCTTACGGATGAACTACTCCCACCAATGTGTGGCATAATCATCCAAGCCATTGGACGCAAGCAACAGCTTCTTCTCATTGGAATAGTTGTTCATCCGAAACAACTTATCAACTTTCTGCTCCCAAGTGAGGTATTGTTCGATATCTGTACCACCCGAAAATATAGGGAGAGTAAATTTGGGTTTAGCGACAAAATCCTCGGCGTCGTCGTGTCGAGGACGCTGCACGTTGTTGCGGTGGTGGCGCTGTCGGTCATCGTCATCGACGAGGAAATCGTCATCCCATTGCTCGACCTCATCAACCCAGCTACGAGGTGCACGATGCACACCACCTCCGTGGACACCCGCGGCTGCCATCCTGACGTTTGGTGGCACCGCCATGCGTCGCGCCTGCCGCTGGCGTCGCTCCTCATCCACACGAATAGCACGCTCCTCCTCGGTCTCATTGTGCAAAAGCGGCGGGCGTGCACACTTGTGTCATCACTTACGCGGCCCCACGCAGGTGTGTTGTGCGAACATGGCGCGTAGCTCCGAGAAGTTATTGTTGATGGCGTGCGTAATTGTGTGACCTCCTCCCGAAGTGTTCACCGATGCGAACTTCCCGAGCTCATCGCGCACACCATTGTCACCATCATGAAGTTGTTTTGTAGCATCTCGCGCAACCGAAGTGTACTCTGTCCACGTGTTCGCGCCTCGGATTAGGTGGATCCTCCTCGTGACTCCGACATGGCAACAACTCACAAACAAGAAGCGAGGTTATATCTGGGTTAGTAAAACAAAAGCTCTCTCTACTACGCTCGCAACTCACTGTCATGAAAACAATGCAAGCTTACCGTTCCAAAGTGAATCAAGGACGGTAAATCGGCGATAATGACGTGACGACCTTAACCCAGAATGTATGACCGTAACCAAGAGCAAGGGAGTACACAAACGGGTGTAGGTGGAGCTTGGACAAGTATGTGTATATCCTATGCAATCTGATATTCAAGGTATTGTAAAGCTAAGTAATGATCCAAGCTAGAGTATTTTGCCTATGTGCTGATCCAAAGGTTTAAGCGAAAGTGTATGAGCACACGCAAAGATAAATGAGAATTAATGCAAACAAAGGAATGAGCTCAAACGGAAATAGAGATAAAACAAGCTCGTTTTGCACCAAGTACAAAGATAGACGCTAGCCAATTGCAACAAAATATACTAGGGCACAAGATTGCTCAAAGAAAATTGAAAAACACAAACTGAAACTATGACTGGATGCTCAGTGCAGCCTCAATTAGGCGCGGATCAACTCGGAAAAGGATGCCGTCTTCACGGGAAACCTTAGAATCACTTGTAGAGGGTCTGTGTCAATTTTGAGCGAATTCTGAGAAACTTGACTTTTTCTCGATTTGCGGGCCCGTTTTGAGGCCCTAAACGACCTTTTTTGGGGTCGAAGTTGCTGCGCGTGTGCTCGATGGCTTACGCGGATCTAAAATCCCCAGATTTCCCAGACTTTTTTGGCTTTATTTTCCCGTTTCCTTTCCAACAGATCAAGAAACGCTCCAATCGGAGGTCGTATGCAAAAGTTAGCTTTTTAAATTATTTTTTATGCCGCGGCTCTTTCTATATGCGGCTGCCTTTTGCTCTTCTGTTCTCTCTTCTTTCAAAGGTCGAATGTATTTTGTGCTACTCTCGTGTTTGCGTAATGTCCACAATTCAGCAAAGTGTAAACAAAGTTCAATGAGCAGCCCAAAGCAATATCAATAGCTAGTCTCAAGATGAAAAGATATATAAAAGATACCAAATGTGGTTCAGCCGGTGATGATGTCGTGGCCGAAACACAAGATGGAGCAATTGGACTCGGATTGTGTTTGAGCTAGAGGTTGATCACGAAGCTAGTCCCACCAAGGAGTTGGATAAGGAAACAACACCGTTTGGATTCTGATTTTGGGTGCTAATTGAGGAGTTCAATCAGCAATTTTTGACAAAGATTAAACTACACAATGGAAACACAAGGATCAGCACTAAAACAAAACTCTAATGGATGAAAACTTAACTAAGCGCACAAGAAATAACAGATTAAACTACGGTTTCGTATTGCAATTTTTGGTTTATTGGACGATAGGAAAGAAAACGAATCTAACAACGGGTAAAGAAGTTCTCACCGAGTAAACCTAGAATCTGATACCACATGATACGGGGGAGGCCCGATCTTCTCAGTGAGGAACCGTGGATAGTTGATGCGAAGTGAGCGATGTCACTAGCTGAACACTCGCGCCAATGGGCGAACCCTCAACTCTTCGAATCGCCCAAAACACACCGGGTAGTTGTTCGTCGTGAGACCACGAACAGCGAACGCCAATCCCAATTCCCAATGGAGCAGCGGCTTGACCGGATTGCGAGAACAAAACAATGGATCGCCTAATTCTCTCTCAAAGTCCTCGCATGAACTGCGGTGTCGAAAGAACAAGCAATAGCTATGTTTCAATCTTATGCATAAACTGGTCTAATGGATACAAAGGAGGGGCAAGGGTACTTAAGGCGCCCTCCACGACTCACGCACGGCCTAGGGCCGGCTACACACGCCGAATCAATCTCTAATTCGGCTAAGACCCAAAAAACAAACAAAAAGGAAAACCTAACTTAAATCCGTCACATTTTTTTGGTCATAGCGGAGCGACCGTACGTCTTCTGAAGTTGGGGCCATACCCATTGTGTGTGCCTTGGAATAAGCTTTCAAACAAGTCCAAGAACACCCCAGTCGGACTCCGTATGCAAAAGTTATGGCCTTTTTATTATAGCCCTGTTGGGCTGTTCCGAACCGAATCCGAATTGAATTCTGAGTTGATTCCGAGATGAATTTCGGTTGGGCTTGTGGAGGATCCGAATTAGGCTTGAATTCTTGGGTCTTTCTCCTCTTGGTTGACCCACGTGAGCTTCTCCTCCATTGCTTTGGCTCCGGCCTCCCTCTCGGTTCCAAAGGCTTCACAATGTTCAAACCTGAGAATGTACAAAACATTTGAATGAGGTAGTACCCAATTCTCATCAATGAAAATAGAAGATTCATTAAGAAACAAAAGCACCTCTTGATTTAGAAGTTTAGCTCTTGCTCTAGTCAGTGGACCAACATGCACTTCTGCACTTGTATTATTTGTAGCTTCACTTATGGCGTCTATCTCAGTATGTGCGTGACCACCAATAGGGAAAGATGTATCAGTGTTAGGGATGCCATCATCAAAAGCGCTTCTTCAACTCTTGATACGGGGGAAAGGCCCGATCTTCTCAGTGAGGAACCGTGGATAGTTGATGCGAAGTAGACGATGTCGCTAGCTGAACACTCGCGCCAATGCACGAACCCTCAACTCTTCGGAATACGCCCAAAACACACCGGGTAGTTGTTCGTCGCGAGACCACGAACGATTTAACGCCAAGTCCCAATTCCCAATGGAACGGCGGCTTGACCTTGGATTGCGAGAACAAAACAAATGGATCGCCTAATTCTCTCTCAAAGTCCTCGCATGAACTCTGGTGTCGAAAGAACAAGCAATAGCTATGTTTCAATCTTATGCATAAACTGGTCTGCCTCTATGGTGCGGCCATGGGGGGTTTATATAGCCTCCCACGCAAGCACAAAACTCGGATGAACAGTAACCGAGTGCTACAGTAATCCGAGTCCGACACTGTTCACTGCTACAGTATCCGAGTCCGATTACTGTTCACGTGAACAGTATCCGATTCAAAAAAACGTCCTACTTTAATTTGGAAATTTAAACTAGTCTCCCTCTCGGTTTCCCTTGTATTGTGAGCTTTCCTTCTCTTAGCTTGCGCGAATTTGTTCGATGCACTTGATACTTCTTTTTATACCAATGTAACCCTTGTTGCCATGTCACCATATGTCTTTCTTGACCGCCCGCATGTGCTAGGGTTTTATCCTGAGAGCACGTTCCCTCTCGTTGGCCACATGGGTTTCTTCTCCCTTGTTGGCCGCATGTGTTTCTCCTCCATGAATTTGTTCCCGGCCTCCCTCTCCTCCCTCTCGGTTCCAAAGTCTTTAAATTTGTCAAACCGAGAATGCACCAAATCTTGCTTTAGGTAGTAACCAATTCTCATTGGCAACAAAGGAAATTCATTAAGAAACAAATGCACTGTTGTTTGAGAGTTTAGCTCCTACTTCACGAATAACCTCATAAGTAGTAGGGATATCCTCATCATCCTCCCTTTCTTCAAAAAAAGCCGTCCTCGGCTTTTGATAGCCTGAAGATGTGCTAGACAAAAAATACAACGTATATGCATGGTATATATATTTGTCATCCAAACTCCTTTCGCTTAGCACATGATGATTTCTTGAAAGTGTAATAAACAAAAAGAACAACGTATATCGTGGTATATGTATGCATCAATTGTTGTGACATTCTCGTTGTTGCGCACAAAATAATTAGGATCATAGCAGCCATAGGATGTATTTGATATATACATTGCGATACTTTCGGTCACATCATTCTCCTCCCATGAGAAAAAATCGTCCTCGACTTTGGTAAGTACATGGACAAGATATAAGAGGGACCCACTAGATCAAGTTGTTCAAATATTGGAGAGAAAATTTTAGTTTCTTCCATGCTTCAACTCGACTACGTTGTTTACATGTATAGGAGAAACAAGTAGGCATCATATTGCGTTCTAAACAATAGGCACTTGTATTAAAATCCATCTCAAAATGATCATGATATTTCTCAATAGATGGTTTGCATAAAACATGCAAGTTTAAATCAACAAGATTATCACGGTAATGCATATTCGATAAACATAGAACTTGTCATCTACACCATAATCTCCAATCAAATTGAATGTATATGTGTAGGCATAAGTACTAACGAGTGATTTTAAACATGAAACTTTACCAAGATTCTCAATCACACTAGATAGCTCTTTATGAACATCGAACATGATATAGTATAAAAGATCATCAAAAGATATTTTAGTAAGAACGTCCTTATGGGTAATCAATTCCACATTATGTAAATTGAGCGTACAAATTTCAGAACATGGAATATTCAAAGGAACACTAGAGATCGAACTTCGTCGTACCTCTTCTTGATGAGTATGCAATTCAACACCATTACTATTACCTTTACCATCCTCCTCGGTTGTTGTAGGTGTTGTAGATATCAAATCATCATCATGAAACCATTGGATCGCAAGCACTCTATCCCCCACCGTGGTTATCTCCTCGTCTTTCACGTCCAACGGTGCCGGTTGTTCAACTTTCAACTCATTTTCTTTAATATCAACCTGCACAATGTGAGAAACAACACTAGAAGTAGAAAATAAATCGTGAATTTCAGTAGTAACCTCACTTTGACTATCATCTACTTCTCTCTTTTCTGTTGGTGCATCTTTCTCACACTCAATAGAGATGCTCTCAACCTCACATATGGTGGAATCACACAGCTCACTCTCTTTATCATTCTCACTCAATTTGGCTATGTGGCACTCATTCTCATATGGGTTTGGATAGATCCCGTCCCCAAAGATTGTGGGTCAGACAATTGAGCAATTACCAGTAACCACAAACTCTTCATGAAGCAATGGGGCAGCACTACACGAAACATGTACCGAAGAATGTCCCATGCTCGATCGCCTTCACATGTGATATACTAGCGGCATTTAAACCTTTTCGTGGACAAGTCAACTTGTCAAGTAGAGAACGCTTGTAGTGGCGAGGTACAAAGCGTGCCGAAATGCTGCTTCATCTACTCCCACGTGATGTCGGCAATTCATGGCGCTCCATACGCTTACGAATAAACTGCTCCCACCAATGTGTGGCATAATCAGCCAAGCTACTAGACGCAAGTATGAGCTTCCTCTCATTGGTATAGTTGTGCATCCGAAATAGAGTATCAATTTCTAGCTCCCAAGTGAGATATTCTTGTACATCATGCGACCGGAAAATATAGGGATAGAAAATTTGGGCTTATCGTGAAAATCCTTACGATGCACGTTTGGTTGATTGAACATGGCGTGCAGCTCCAAGAAGTTGTTGTTGATGTCCGTACGTAGTTGCGTAACCTCCTCTCCGAGGTTATTCAATCCAGTCTGAACGGACCCGAGCTCATCGCGCACATCATTATCACGATCATGAAGTTGCTTTGTAGCGTCCCCACACAGTGTATACTCCGTCCCACGTGCTTAGGTGAATTCTCGATGACCGGACATGGATACAACTCACAAATAGCAAACGAAATTATATCGGGTTAGTAAAAAAACTTGCTCTCTACGCTCGAACTCACATCACGAACACAGACAAGCTTTACCGTTCAAAGTGAATCAAGGACGGCAAATCGACAGATTGTGACAACGGCGACCTTAACCCGTAATGTATGAGCGTAACCAAGAGCAGGGAGTACACAAGCGGGTGTAGGTGGAGCTCGGACGGTATGTGTATATCCTATGCAATCTGATATTGAAGGTATTGTAAAGCTAAGTAATGATCCAAGCTAGAGTATTTTGCTTATGTGCTGATCCAAAGGTTTAAGCGAACTGTATGAGCACAAACAAAGATAAATGTGACTTAATGCAAACAAAGGAATGAGCTAGTGAGAGAAAACTGAAATTGGGATGAAAACTAGCTCGTTTTGCACCAAGTACTATGAGAGACGCTAGCCAATTGCAAAGATATCAATGTTAGGGCACAAGATTGCTCAAATAGATTAAAAACACAATCTGAAATTGTGGACAAAGGTTTACTCTTCCCAATTTCGGCCAGCCCCTTTTTGTTTTTGTTTTTTTTTTCAAAACCGCATGAACAAAGCTCTTCGCCCTTCGGCTATTAAGGAAACCGAAAGGAAAAATTTGGTACTGGTATTTGCGGGTTTGATCTTTTGTTTTTAATACCTTTTCAAGCCGTGGCTTTTTCTTATAATCGATCGCCTTTTCCTCTTTTCTTATTGCAATGGCGAAATAGGGTTTGCTCCTCTTGATTGCACAAGTCTCACAATTCAACAACGTGTAAATAAACCAAAGAACAGCCCTAGTGCAATGTACAAAAGCTAGTCTCAAGGATGAAAGGATATAAGTGAAGCTCAAGAAACCCAAAGTGTTTGGTCGGCTATCTCTTTTGGGTGCTAATTGAGGAGTTCAATCGGCAATTTGGTGCAGTTTATGTGAACACAACGATTAAGCAACGCAAAAGGAACACATGGATCAGCACTAAAAACAAAAACTCTAATGGATGAAAACTTAACTAAGCGCACAAGAAATAACATATTAAATTACGGTTTTGGTATTGCAATTTTCGGTTTATTGGACGATAGGATAGAAAACGAATCTAACTACAGGTAAAGAAATTCTCACTGAGTAAACCTAGAATCTGATACCATATGATACGGGGGAAAGGCCCGATCTTCTCAGTGAGGAACCGTGGATAGTTGATGCGAAGTAGACGATGTCGCTAGCTGAACACTCGCGCCAATGGACGAACCCTCAACTCTTCGGAATACGCCCAAAACACACGGGTAGTTGTTCGTCGCGAGACCACGAACGATTTAACGCCAAGTCCCCAATTCCCAATGGAGCAGCGGCTTGACCTTGGATTGCGAACAAAACAAATGGATCGCCTAATTCTCTCTCAAAGTCCTCGCATGAACTGCGGTGTCGAAAGAACAAGCAATAGCTATGTTTTAATCTTATGCATAAACTGGTGCGCTCTATGGTGCGGCCATGGGGGTTTATATAGCCTCCCACGCAAGCACAAAACTCGGATGAACAGTAACCGAGTGCTACGGTAATCCGAGTCCAACACTGTTCACTGCTACAGTAATCCGAGTCCGATTACTGTTCACATGAACAGTAATCCGATTCAAAAACGTCCTACTTTAATTTGGAAATTTAAACTAGTCTCCTCTCGGTTTCCCTTGTATTGTGAGCTTTCCTTCTCTTAGCTTGCGCGAATTTGTTCGATGCACTTGATGCTTCTTTTATGCCAATGTAACCCTTGTTGCCATGTCACCATATGTCTTTCTTGACCGCCCGCATGTGCTAGGGTTTTATCCTCGAGAGCACGTTCCTCTCGTTGGCCACATGGGTTTCTTCTCCTTGTTGGCGCATGTGTTTCTCCTCCATGAATTTGTTCACGGCCTCCCTCTCCTCCCTCTCGGTTCCAAAGTCTTTAAATTTGTCAAACCTGAGAATGCACCAAGTACTGCTTTAGGTAGTAACCAATTCTCATTGGCAACAAAAGGAAATTCATTAAGAAACAAATGCACCTGTTGTTTGAGAAGTTTAGCTCCTGCTTCACGAATAACCTCATAAGTAGTAGGGATATCCTCATCAACTCTTGAAAACTTTCTTCACAGGCTAGAGTCCAAGTGAACTTTTTCTCCTTCTTCAACAATTGCGTGAGAGCCTTAGAAATTGATGAGAATCCTTCGATGAAACGGCAGAAATGACCTGCCATTCCCAAGAAACTACGAATCTGAGTTACAGTCTTGGGCTGCTGCCAATGTAACACTGCTTTAACTTTACCGGGGTCAACTGCTACTCCCTCGGCTGTCATCACATGACCAAGGAAATCAACTTCTTTCTTCCAAAAATCACATTTACTGAACTTGGCATACAACCGATGCTCTCGGAGCTTTTCCGTGACTATACTTAAATGTTCGGCGTGTTCTTCCCCTGTCTTGGAGTAAACCAAAATATCATGAATGAACACGACTAGAAACTTGTCCAAATATTTCATGAAGGCAATATTTGCAATTGAATACAATAATAGATTTGAAAGCATAATTCAAAACGAATAGACAATATTAATTTAACAGTTGTTTTCCACAGAGACACAAAGCTAAACAGATTATTTCACATAGCCATATGACTTAGATCACATAGCTCCCATCCCACATTTTATGAAAACTACCCCTCGTATGAAATCCCCGAGCATGTCCATGACCGCGGACGCGGCTATTCGAATAGATTGATTTAACACTCTGCAGAGGTTGTACACTTTACCCACACGATACAACTAGTGTTGCAAGCACTAATCATAACAAAACGGTTCAGAAACTTCATCTTAACATTGACACTCCCGACGTGCTTACAAACCGCTATACCAACCCAAACGAAACGCTTTGGCATAACACACATCGTTGGACAGGGACACGGCGAACCGCCCCGTGATGCGACTACCTTGTAGTACACACCTCCACTCATAGTCTAACCTACAGCCTGAGTAATCAATGCCAAGAATCCACAACCTACTAAGTTAGGCCCGTCTCATCAGGTATGTGGTCGTACAGTAAGGCTCAGTTCAATGGCGCACAAAGTTAAGTCCTTAATTGACCAAGGCAAGACTTCCATTCTCTAACTATGCCACAAAGATCATTATTCCCATTCACAAAGTCCACCATATCACACAGTATCCACCACTTGCCTCAGTCTAAATCCTTTCCCACCCAGTTGGTTTTAGTGCAACACATGCTATCACAAAGTAATAATACATAGCACACGGTTTTACACAAAGTTTCATAGTCACTTAGTCAAATTTAATATTTGCAACTCAAATGAGATGTGAGACTCGTAGCATGGCTAAGCAATTGTACTCGCATCTAACCAACCCATGTTGGTGCTACAATATTACCAACTAATAAACCAATCTAGGGTGATAAGGAATTATGGCATACAAAGTCAAGGGGTGATAACAAATTGGATAATAACTATTTTCAAAAGCATTTAAATACATAATTAAAGTAGAATGCAATACTTTAAAACAAAGTAGTTTGAAAACTGGGTTCAAGATGATCAAAGGTATGACTTGCCTTGGAAAAGGTCTAAGTACTAGTCTTGATCTTGAGGTGCTCCTTCTCCAAAATTCCCCGATATATCGACGTCTACTCGCAAACGAAACAAATAAATAAAACAAATAAATAACAGAGGCAAAACAAACTCCAAAAATTAAATACAAATCTTAGATAAATAGAGCTCGAATTTAGATAAATTTTGGAATTTGAATGGGCTCAATCGGAGTTCGGATGCAAAAGTTATGGGCTCTGGAAGTTTAAATCTAAAAGAAACCCTAATTTTGGATTTACTGGAATTTCTGAATTATTTCTCAACAGAAAAATTGGATTATTGCGCAAGCACGACATCAGCACATGGATTTTGGAAATAAAAGAAATAAAAAGAAAGTACTGACATGTGGGACCCACAGCCAGTGAGATGGCTCACGGTAGACAAAGTATACCGAGCCTCGGGGTCTAGAGATCGGTGAACTGCCACGGGGATCTGATCTGGACCAATCCCAGCGCGACACGTCAGCGGCAGCTACTGACTGGGACGCTGACTCGGGTGTACGCGAACAGGCTGACGGGGATGCCACGCGAGACGACACGTCGGCGCGGGACCTGTGGTTGCGAGCCACGGTGACGGGCTCGGGAACCAACGGCAGCGGCAAACGGCGGCGATCCACTGGCGGTGAGTGGTACCGGCGTGTAGCTGAGGCTATTGCGAACCTCTAGGTGCAACTCCAGGTGCTTGGGATGGACGGGGCGACCGGCGGGGAGGTTTGAGTGGCGGAGAGCCTCGGTTGTTATTGGACATTGCCTCCGGTGAGACCTAGGTGACGACGAAGGCTCCTGGAGGTCGAGGATGCGACGGTGAACCCGGTGGTGCATACCACGAGGGCAGGGCGACGTCGGCGAGAAACCCTGAGAGCTCGATTGCGGCGACGCTAGGGCTCTCGGGGTGCTGTGGCTTGAGGGTTTGGGGTGCGGACGCCAATGCGAACCTCGGGGACCTATTTATAGGGCCGGGGCGGCACGAGATAAGAAATCCCCAATTTGGGATATTCTGGATCTTGAACGAAAACGGAGATAGAGTTGGTTTTGATCCCGATTGAGGGTAGATACGGGCGCGAGAAGGAAGGAGATAGAGCTTGGTGAAGAAATCGGGAAGGTTTTAGTTAGGAAAGTCCCGTTGTCGGACGGCTTCTAGAAGGCGGCAATGTGGACGGAGGCAGGCGCGACACGGGGACGAAGCCGACTCGGAGACGAAGGCAGTGGGCCCACCTGGCAGCGCAAGCCCACACACCTGCACGACCGGGACAAGAGAGTTACCGTCTAGATCTGATCTGATCTGATATGAGCGGGTCGCCCGAACGATCACGCCGCATCTGGTCGTTCAATCTTGATCGAATGGCTCACGATCAATGGGATGTTCGGGTCGCCCAAACAGCCCATCTCCATCAGACCGCTCAAGGAGAATCGGACAGCTGAGGTTTAACGCACTCCTGCGAGGAGAGAGGAAGGAGGCTGACACGCGGGGACCACCTGTCAGAGACGCTGGGCTCGCGCGCACGCGGGTGGGCTGAACAGAGCTGGGCCGAAGGAGGGTTTCGGCTGGGTTTGGGCCCAAGAGCTTTTCTGAGATTTTAATTAGTTTTTCTATTTTGTAAAATACCAGAAATCCAATTAAGCAATAGAAAATAGCAAATGAACTCAGAAAAATTCTAGAAAAATCTAAAAAATATATCTAAGCACATAGAACCCAAATAAAATAGCTTTGGCTATTGTTCATGTTGAGATTATTCACATTAAATGTTTTCGATTGTAAAGTCCAATATTAAGCTTTTGAATTAAATTTAAATAAAACCAAATGGTGACTTTTTCTCCGTACTAACTATTCAAAAGATTTTTAAAACTCAAAAAATTGGGATGTTACAAAGACAATGGTGAGGGTGCGTCCGATTTTGATCCAACGGTCGACGATGGCAGGAGTGAAAGGAAAGTAACGGTTGGCGCGCAGCCGTCGGATTTTAATCCAACGGTCGCGATAGATTGAAACGGTGTGAGTGAATAGTAAAGTCACTGATGCACACGAGTCGTTAGATTTAAATGTGACGGCCCACATGTGCTGTGTCTTTGGAGTTCCGAGGTTCTCACGAAAGGTGGCCGTTGGATTTTAATCCAACGGCTGACAGAGGTCGGTGCGGGCGCGAGTGAGAGAGAGGCGGCAGCGGGTCCCATTGTCGCTGGGAAGAGATGCGTGTGAGGTTGGGCTTGGGCGTGCGTGTGGGAAAAGGAATGGGCCGAGGGAGTTTTGGCCCAAACCCTATTGATACGGGGGACGCCCAATCTTCTCAGTGAGGAACCGTGGATAGTTGATGCGAAGTAGGCGATGTCGCTAGCTGAACACTCGCGCCAATGCACGAACCCTCAACTCTTCGGAATACGCCCAAAACACACCGGGTAGTTGTTCGTCGCGAGACCACGAACGACGAATGCCAAGTCCCCAATTCCCAATGGAACGACGGCTTCACCCTGGATTGCAGAACAAAACTATAGATCGCCTAATTCTCTCTCAAAGTCCTCGCATGAACTCTGGTGTCGAAAGAACAAGCAATAGCTATGTTTCAATCTTTTGCATAAACTGGTCTAGTGGATACAAAGGAGGGGCAAGGGTACTTAAGGCGCCCTCCACAACTCACGCACGGCCTAGGGCCGGCTACACACACCGAATCAAACTCTAATTCGGCTAAGACCCAAAAACACACAAAAAGGAAAACCTAACTTAAATCCGTCACATTGTTTCGGTCATAGCGGTGCGACCGTATGTCTTCTAAAGTTGGGGTCATACCCATTGTGTGGGCCTTGGAATAAGCTTTCAAACAAGTCCAAAAAAACCCCAATCGGACTCCGTATGCAAAAGTTATGACCTTTTTATTACAGCGCTGTTGGGCTGTCCCGAACCGAATCCGAATTGAATTCTGAGTTGATTCCGAGATGAATTTCGGTTGGACTTGTGGAGGATCCGAATTGGGCTTGAATTCTTGGGCCTTTCTCCTCTTGGTTGACCCACGTGAGCTTCTCCTCCATTGCTTTGGCTTCGGCCTCCCTCTCCTCCCTCTCAGTTCCAAAGGCTTCACAATGTTCAAACCTGAGAATACACAAAACATTTGCATGAGGTAGTACCCAATTCTCATCAATAAAAATAGAAGATTCATTAAGAAACAAAAGCACCTGTTGATTTAGAAGTTTAGCTCTTGCTCAAGTCAGTGGACCAACATGCACTTCTGCACTTGTATTATTTGTAGCTTCACTTATGACGTCCATCTCAGTATGTGTGTGACCACCATTAGGGAAATATGTATCAGTGTTAGGGATGCCCTCATCACCTATTTAGGTTTTTATTTTGGTTTTCTAATTAACTAAATACTGATAAATCAAATAGGCTTTAGAAAATAGCAGATTAAGTCCAAAAATTTTGAGAAAATTAACAGAAATTCTCTAGGGCATTTTGGATTTAAATAAAATATTTCCAATGATTATTTGGTAATATCTTTTGCAAATAAATTTGTTTAGCTTTAAATTAACTAAGTACAAACTTTTAAAAATTTTAGAAAAATCCACAAAAATAATTGAACTTTATTTTCAACTGGAATTTGAAATTTGGGCTATTACAATCATGCGCACCGGAAACGAGTAAGAGCATGAGACAAGCCCCTATACAAAGTTCATCTTCGGTTGCATCAACGGGTACAGCACGAGATACACAATGTCATCGCTGCAAGGGCTATGGACACATGATGCGGGATTGCCCTAGCAAGCGAGCTCTCTTGATAATGGATATCAGTGAGTACACTTCAGCTAGTGACATTGAGGAAGAATATGCTTTGCTTGCAACTGACACCGCAGGTGATGACCGAGAATGTGAGAGAGAAGAGGAACAATATGGTGCTGAAATTTGGGATAAGTATTTAAGCCTTATAGTGAAGCGTGTACTTAGTGCACAAATGGAGCGTGCTGAACAGAATCAATGCCACAATCTGTTCCAAACAAAGCTTGTCATCAAAGAGCGTTTATGTCGTGTGATCACTGATGGAGGAAGTTGCAATAATTTCGCGAGCATGGACATGGTTGAGAAGCTTGCATTGACCACAGAACAGCACCCTCGCCCATATTACATTCAATGGTTTAACAATTATGGTAAGCTGAATGTAACCCACATTGTGAGAGTACACTTTTCTATTGGTGCCTGTAACATCCAGAACTCAAGTTTGTATTTCAAATATGTGAAAATGAGAAGAATTTAAAACTTTTTGAGCATGTTTGATGAGGACATCACTTCTTCGGATACACACAACAATCCTCCACTTGACATTCAAGGACCAATCACTAGAGCTCGCGCCAGACAATTGAATTTACAGGTGAGCTCGTTCCTAAGTACTTCTTTTTGTTCATTTGAGAATCGATTACTACCTAATGATTTAATTATGATTAGGAACCATGGAGAGGACCTGGAAGTACTTGGAGAAGGGCTACGAAGCGCACAAGTCCAGCAAGGGCGGTCGAATCATGTTGGAGGCCCAACTCAAGCCGACTTCGAATCCAATTCGAGTCCAGGACTGAGCCGCACTAAAGCGGACGCCCGGATCGCATCCGGCCGTTTTGGATGTTCCACATATGTATCGAAAGCTGAGAAGACAACCTTTCCAATGGCTCTGGTCCCATGTCACAATTCCTTCTAAGTCAACGGGAATCGTCGAAACAAGTGGGCATTCGAATCGTCGAGTGCTTGCGTCACCGTCTTTTGGGCCGTTCGGCTTTGTATCGTGTTGGAGCCCATTAGGCGCGTCCAGAGGTTTTGCGCCCCTCGGTCCTCTATATACAGCTGCCACCCCACCATTAGGGTTGGGTTTTGCTTAGATTAATTCTGTCTTGAGCAGTTTCACCGTTCATCGGTTTGTGAGACCCCAACTTTCGAGTGCTAAAACAATACATCCGCAATTCCGTTGTGTTCTTCCTTGTTCTTGCTTGTGTTCTTGATTCGCGAGCGAGTTAGCATTCTTGGCGAGGTCAACGGGTTGCGCACGGTTGATAACCCGAGGAGACGTGGTGCTGCGATTGCGGGTGCGGGCGTGTTGTTCGGAAGCCGAGTCGATTTGTGTCGCGCCTCCACCGTCGAACTTATCCGAACTGTTGGAAGATCGGGACCTGTTCCCATCAAGTGGTATCGAGCTTGGTGTTCCTTCAGGTTCGAGTTTACCCTACCCTTGTTGTTTTCGGTTTCATCCTAGAGTCCAAGAAAAAGCCCTACAAAAAATTGTAGTCATAGGTTGTTCCCTGTTGTAAGATCGAGTAGGCCGACTAGAGGGGGGGTGAATAGGCGTTTAAAAACTTTTATACGCTAAAACCGATTTCTAATGCGGAAGATAATATAAATACGGTTTTGCACAATTAAGACCTAAAAACCACTAGTCTCAACTAAGTGCTCCAACAATACAAGTCTAATGATAATAATCAATTGAGCATGAACTTGTGAGCAATTCAATTTAGGCAATGTAAATGGCACATAGCTAGGCAATCATTCATACACAATAGATGAGCAACTTAATTATATGAATGTAAATTGCAATAAGGTAAAGCTCAAAAATGCAAACCACAATTTCACACGGCGATATTTTTCCCGTGGTGATCGAAGACTTGCCGGTCTCCCCTAATCCACGTTGAGGTAAGTTTGACCTTTTGGATCGGCTCCAAAACGCGAGACAACACCTCCGAGGTAAGTCCAAACCACTTGGACCGGTTCCAACCGAACCAACACCTCTAAGTGAGTTCAACCGCTTGAACCGACTCCAACTTGAACTTATCACCCCAATCCACTAGGGTTGCTCTTACTCCGCTCCGGAGATGGCGAGCACCAAGCCACTCAAAAATCGCCTGGTTCTTCTCACAAGCTTCACTTGAGAAGATCACCGACGCACAACGCCTCCACGCCGTCTAGGTGTCGGCAAACACCAAGAGTAACAAGACTCAACTTTCACTTGAACCAATCAAGTGCCAAAGCTCTATGGATAAGCAATCCACAACCTAATGCAACACATGCACTTAGGGTTTGCTCTCAATCACTCACTAAGTGCAACACATGCACACAAGAGTATGAGAGGCTTGCTCTTAGCTCAAAGAAACTCAATGGGGCACCAGCAACACTTTTCTCACACAGCCAAGGTGGGTATTTATAGCCCACACACAAAAACTAGCCGTTGAGAAAAGATTCCAGAGAATCTGGACAAAACCGGTGAGACCGCCAACTAATGGCCGGTCGGACCGCCCAAGCACCAACGGCTATAAACTAGCTGTTGGACTCTGTCGGTCGACCGCCAACCAATGGCGGTCGGATCGCTCACACCGGTCCGGACCACCGAGGCTTCGGGTCGGCCGATCGAAAGATCGAGCAAAACCAGAAAACAACTCTTCTGGAAAACTCGAACCACCATTAAAGATTCGGTACTACCGCACTCCGGTAGTACCGCTTCAAACTCCCGGTAATACCGCACACCGGTAGTACCTTTTCCAAGGGCTGGTACTACCGCAGGTCGGTCAGACCGCCCGAACCACATCGGTCAGACCGCTCGATCGCTGACCAAGAAAGTCACTGTCTGGAAAAAGCTGACCGCGACGTTTAACCGCGATCCCGGTCAGACCGCTCACAAGCTATCGGTCAGACCGCAAACACCGGTCAGACCGCTACCACAGGCAGTCAGACCGCCAACAGTCACCAAGACTGAGAAGATGATATGGGGGAGGCCCGATCTTCTCAGTGAGAAACCGTGGATAGTTGATGCGAAGTAGACGATGTCGCTAGCTGAACACTCGCGTCAATGCACGAACCCTCAACTCTTCGGAATACGCCCACAACACACCGGGTATTTGTTTGTCGCGAGTCCACAAACGACGAACGCCAGGCCCCGATTCCCAATGGAACGACGGCTTGACCTTGAATTGCAGAACGAACAATTGGATCGCCTAGTCCTCTCTCAAAGTCCTCGCATGAACTCTGGGGTCGAAAGAACAAGCAATAGCTATGTTTCAATCTTATGAATAAGCTGGTCTAATGGATGCAAGGGAGGGGCAAGGGTATTTAAGGCGCCCTCCACGACTCACGCACGGCCTAGGGCCGGCCACACATGCCAAATCAAACTCTAACTCGGCTAAGACCTAAAAACACACAAAAAGGAAAACCTAACTTAAGTCTGTCATATTGTTTCGGCCATAGCGGCGCGACCGTAAGTCTTCTGAAGCTGGGGCCAAAACCATTGTGTGGGCCTTGGAATAAGCTTTCAAACAAGTCCAAGAACACCCCAATCGGACTCCGTATACAAAAGTTATGGCCTTTTTATTACAGCCCTGTTGGGCTGTCCCGAACCGAATCCGAATTGAATTCTGAGTTGATTCCGAGATGAATTTCGGTTGCACTTGTGGAAGATCCGAATTGGGCTTGAATTCTTGGGCTTTTCTCCCCTTGGTTGACCCACGTGAGCTTCTCCTCCATTGCTTTGACTCCGGCCTCCCTCTTGGTTCCAAAGGCTTCACAATGTTCAAACCTGACAATGCACAAAACATTTGCATGAGGTAATACCGAATTCTCATCAATGACAATAGAAGATTCATTAAGAAACAAAAGCACCTTTTTATTTAGAAGTTTAGCTCTTGCTCTCGTCAGTGGACCAATATGCACTTCTGTACTTGAATTATTTGTAGCGTCACGTATGGCGTCCACCTCAGTATGTGTATGACCACCAATAGGAAAAGATGTATAAGTGTTAGGGATGCCCTCATCAGAAGACTTTGCACATTTGCTTCAACTCAATTTGCAAAACATATTTGCCAAATTGATGCAACATGTACACAAGAGATGAAAACTAGATTCTCAACAAGTCACAAAAACACATTTTACCGACTTTTAGAATCATCGCCACAAGGAATAAGGTACATGAACTTAAACCGTTTGCAAAACACATTCGCAAACTAAAGTCACATGCTACAAGGAATAACCATGAGCCACAACTATTTGCAAAACGCATTCGCAAATATAGGGAACATGTTAAGTTGAGCTAGAGCAAACACACTGAGCTATCAACACATGACTAACTCAAGTTACTAATTAAGACCCCTCTTAATAGTACGGCAACCTATACTAGCAATCCGGTCTCCAACCAAACACCGAGACCGGTAAAAGACTAGGAACAAATCCTTAGCCCTAGCTAGTCATACCTTTTCCTTGCGCAACCACTTGAAGCTTGATGACGCATATCCTTGCTTCAAGTCTTGACATACATCAACTCATGATGCACTCTTCACTTGACTTCCATCAACACATGATGGATTCTTCTTGTCTTGATGATCAACTCATGATCATCTCCTTTACTCCAAGCTCTTCACTTCAATATCATCAACCCATGATGATGTTCTTCTCTTGATATCATCAACATATGACGATATTCTTTTTCTTCATAAACTTGACTTGATGACGATCAACTCATGACATCATCCGAAGTCTTCAATCACACGAAACATAACCTATTTATCCATCTCAAGGAGAAACGTTAGTTCCACAATATGATTATCATTAATTACCACATCATACCATTAACTCATAATGGTTGGGACAAGATAGCACAATCTTTCCCTCTTTGGTAATTTATGATAACTACTTCAATAGCAAGTAATTGAATGTAATTGGTATGAGTATATATAAACTACATAAGTTATGTATACTCGAAGGATACATGAGCATATATGAACTCCGCAAGTCTCATATGCCCATATGAATATATACGAACTACACAAGCTGCATATATTCAAGGATATGAGTATATGAACTACGCAAGTCTCATATGCCCATACGAATATATACGAACTACACAAGTTGCATATATTCAAGGGTATATTTCAAGGTAAAGATCCTTAATATATGTGGACAAAGGAATATGGATCAATACTAATGAAACCACAAGATATAGATTGAACTCCCCCTAAATGTGTGCATACACGAGTGTGTAAATAAAACATATACACATATACAAGTTTTCCTTTTTGGTGAAGTTCAACCTATATAATGGATCCGAGGAATGCAGCAAGATATAATAAGATGTTGAATGCATACCTCTTTGATCTTTAAATCCAATTGAGACTAGACAATAGATGTATCAAAAAGAGTGTTAGTCTTATAATTAGATTTGTCATTAATAACCAAAACCCCGTTAACGCATAATGGCGGGTCTAGATTCTTCACCTGTCCCAGATCTCGTTTAGCCTTTTGCACAATTTGATTTCAGAGTCCGTAGTGTTGAGTTTGTGTCCTTAGTCGAGTTGTGTTGCTGGTTTAGATCGTGTTTTATTTCGGGTTGTCTTGCTTCCGCTACCTCTCATACAAACCCTAGCCGTCAACGTTTGTTTCTCCCACCCTCCCACCCTCTGTTTTTGAGTCATACATCGCATCTCGTGATCACCCAGCACAATTCCCCCTTGAGCCTCGTGATCACCCAGCACCATCCCCCACCTCATCCCGAGCTTCCGCCCCCATTTTCCACCAATTTCCTCCACCCGATTTCGTTTCGGCCTCCACAGCAACCATAACTCGGAGGCCCTCCTTCAAACAGCCGTAACTTTCGCATACGGACTCGAAATCAGACGATTTTTTTTGAAATTGGGTGAAATTAAATTTTGCGTCCGAAACTCCCTAACTTTGTCGGGTTTGGCGAATTTTTGCCCAAATTCGGCCTGGAAAGTGCAGTACTCGAGCTCTGAACTTTCATCACCAATTTACAGCACATTCATCTTTTTCTGTAGGCCACACCTTACATCAGATTGAGGTGAAACTTTGTGTGGTTCCTATTTCTGTGCTTCGTTTTGTGAAAAAAATAACAGAAAAAAAAGAGAAAAAAAAATTTTGGCACCTAGTTTTGCCTGAGAGCACTCCGTGCCTATAAAAAAAAAGGGAGCACAGTTTTAGGTGACAGATATTGATTTGTGCTGTCTTTACCTGGCCATCCTTGTTGCTACCTTTGCTTTACTATTCTGGTCTTGACTCCTTGTTCATCATATTATACCTGCTATAGGACACATTTATACCCTCCGTGCCTAAAAAAAAAAAGAGAGAGAGAGCACAGTTTTAGGTGACAGATATTGATTTGTGCTGTCCTTACCTGGCCAGCCTTGTGCTGTCTTTACCTGGCCATCCTTGTTGCTGTCTTTACTTTACTATTCTAGTCTTGACTCCTTATTCATCATATCATACCTGTTATAGGACACATTTAGACCAGCAACTAGGACCCGTGTTTTGGACATTTACTCAGCATTACTATCTGTTATTGATTTGTGTTCCACTAACATATTTGGCCTTCCAAGCTCCATATACCTACTTCCGGATAGCATAGCTTTTGACCCTTGCAATCGCCGGTTCACACTCTCCAGGTATCACGAACCAGCCACCGGTTGTACCACCTACGGTTTGCGTTGGTAAGAACACTTGTAAGAGCTTGGTAAGCCACTTCCTTTGCGGGTTCCCACTGTCCTCCTTTGTAGTTGATAGGGATAATCATTTTGTTTTCCCTTTGTTTTCCCTGTGTTTCCACTAACCATGGCAAGGACCGAAGGGGACGCGACACCGGTCGACTTCAACGAGTGTGTTAGTCGCGGCCAGCTACAAGCTGCGCTCGACAAACAAAATGCTTCATTCACTGATCTCGACGCACGAATGGACACCATCGTCACCGCCATTGCCCAGTTGAACACCACAGAAGGCATTGAGCGGGTGGAGCGGCGGACGACTGACCTCACTGGTCAGATGGACACATTGGCGGCACGCCTGCCACCTGTCAATGACGACCATCATCATGATGATGACACAGTGCATGATGCGGTTGGCAACATTGATCAGTGGGAGACACAAGATGCGCGACTACGTCGGCGTCTTCAGCAAAACAGACATGGTATGGGAGGTAATAACCAAAACCGTCATGGTAACGATGACCCTTTTGCTAAAGTCAAGTTTACCATCCCATCTTTTTCTGGCCTTTATGATGCTGCAATATATCTTGATTGGGAGATGACGGTAGAGTAGAAGTTTAATTCTCACTTGGTTCCTGAACAACATATAGTTAGACAAGCTACTAGTGAGTTTAAGGACTTTGCTATTATCTGGTGGAATGAACTGGGTACCATGCGCTTACAACCTGATACATGGGAGCGGTTAAAAGAAGCTATGCGTAATCGTTTTCTTCCTCCCTCATATAAACGTGATTTGAGAAAAAAAAATTACAGCGCTTACAACAAGGTGATAGTTCTATTCAGGACTATTATGCTGAGCTTCAAAAGGGTATGGTGCGTTGTGGGTGTAAAACCCTAGTCTGACAAAGGCCTAGAATGTTACTCACTTAAATAATTTAGACCAGATGAGCCATAAAAACTTACAAAATTTCGGCAGAACCTCCTTTGAATAACTATCTAATCAGAGGTTCTAACTAACAGTTAGCAAATGTAAGCATTCCAACTTGCAAATTGATTAAGACAACATCAAAACTGGCTAACCATTATTATAACATCCATAGCATCTAACATCTTGAACATAGTTCAAGAGCATCCAAGACATCTACCTGCTTATTACAGTTTATTCCAAGTAAAGCAATAATCATAAAGTGCACTATTAGTGATTTATTCAACTAATAATAAAATTTCCTCTTTGCATTCAGTTGTGGGTAGATAGTGCGCTAGTGCAACAAGACTAATCCTTCTTTTCCCCCATGCATGCCGATCTCACACTGGTACCTAAAAAAATACAACAAACAGCAAGAGGTGAGTCCAATGACTCAGCAACTATAATGAATGGCATAAACAGCAACCAAAACATGTGAGCTCGTCAACTGGATCACACAAATCACACTTCAATTACTTTACATGCAAATGCTATGAAAGATGATCAACATGCTCTTTTACTTTCTCTTTCTCTTTTGCATTTTACCGGTAATGCAAAGTGTGCATCCGTCGATGCACACCCATGCCTGTGCCTTCTAGCACAGGGACCATAGCCCATACCCCGCAGGTATGGGGACCCAAGCCCATGCTCTACAAACATGGGGACCTTTAGCCCGTCATGAACATGCCGGGGACCTCAGCAGTTGCTTAGTCATCACTTGACCAAGACTTCAAATAACTATCATGATGCATATGTATGAAATCTCAAATTAACATAAAATCTGCGTCCGCCGTAACATTGCATGAGATTATCATACACATACTACAAAAGCTCATAATCAAGGCTCATGATCTACAAGCATCAAAGAATAGTACATTACTCATATCACAGTAAACCATGAATATGTTGGGAAACGGGTAGGCTACACTAGCGCAAATTAAAAATTCTACCCGTAAACCAAGATCACTGCAGTTATAGATCACGGTCTTACCACTAGACGCAGTGCGGAAGTTGATGCAACAAGTCGGGCGGTGTAGTCGTACCAAGTTGATGCGATGCGTCGGGCGGTAGTAGTCGACTACTTCCTCGTCCTCGTCGTGGCGTCCCACGTCTGACTCCTTTCTTGCGGTTCGTCCCAATGCCACGAGATGCGGCGCCTTCAAAGGTATCCACACGTGCGGGAGAAGCGACGCACGCCGGACTACTAGATCCGCGCGGCGACTAGGGCGTGGGAGGGTGGCGGCGGGTTTGGGGATGTCACGAAAAACTCAACCCTAAACCAGTGCGCCCCTGCCCTCCTTTTATAGACGTCCTTATAATGGGCTTCTACGAATAGAGGCCCATTAGGACTCAATGCCCAGTCTAATTCGGATCCAATCCGAATTAGGCTTCAGCCCCTTAAGTGTGTGACCCTATGGTTCACATATGTTTAGACATGACGCGAGTACACATACTTGGTCAATAGTTGGTAGCGGCCTCTGGCAAGACGTGCCAACTCCTAAACATACGTAAAGATCATATCGGACGAACCATCACAACGTTATGTACATGCCAATCCCTTTGCCTCACGATATTCGGTCGAGCTCCAAGCTGACCACTCTTTCTCGATCCTGTGATCCGGAATCCCTTACTAGGTTAACTCTTAACCTTAAGTAGCATGGCCATGCATTTCCGGATCCGATCACTCGAGGCCCAGAGATATCTCTCTCGTGAGAGAGGGCAAATCCCATCTCGTGACCATGCCTCGCGAGCATGCTTCATGACAAACCCGAAAGCTACCTTTATAACTACCGATTCACGGAGTAGCGTTTGATAGCCCCTAAGTAGGTCGATTCACATCTCAAGTACATGCGACAATCTCGTGTCTAAGGACAAGGCGTACACATTGTGTAGAGAGAATTATAAGAATAATTACTATGTCTCATGTTGGGTCGGTCCAACCCCATGTTCTAAACATGTGTCCACATTATTGGTTTGACATCTCCATGTCTATGACACATGTGAAACATGGTCATCAACCGATACATGTGCTAATCCATCATTCACGTGTGTCCTCACATGAACTCCGACTAGGGACAACTTTAGAATAACCATACAAGTAAAGAGTTTCACAAACAAGTCACATACTTGTTAATCAACACAAAGGCAATATTCAAGGAACATTTATTAAATCATGGATACAATGAAATATCATCATCAATATGATTGCCTCTAGGGCATATCTCCAACAGTCTCCCACTTGCACTAGAGTCAATCTAGAAGATATCTAATACCCATAGCTCTTGTGTGCGCCTCATGCTTAGGCTGTGGGAGAGGCTTCGTCAAAGGATCTGAAATATTCAAATCCGTGTGTATTTTGCATATCTTTAAATCTCCTCGATTAAGGATCTCTCGAATGAGATGAAACCGCATGATATGTGTTTGTTCTTTTGGTGATTCCTCGGCTCCTTGGCTTGCGCCCCACTTGTTATCACGATAAAGATCCGAGGATCGCACGCACTAGGAACCACACCTAGTTCAGTTATGAACTTCCTTATCCAAACACCTTCCTTTGCTGCTTCAGAAGCCGCAATGTACTCGGCCTCCGTTGTAGAGTCAGCAACAGTCTCCTGCTTGGAACTCTTCCAACTTACCGCACCACCGTTCAAAAGGAACACAAAACCTGATTGCGATTTGTAATCATCTTTGTCGGTTTGGAAGCTTGCATCGGTGTAACCATTTACAACGAGCTCTTCCTCACCTCCGTAGACTAGGAACACATCCTTAGTTCTTCTCAAATACTTGAGGATGTTTTTAATCTGTCGATGACTCTCACTTGGATCGACACAGTATCTGCTCGTAACACTTAGAGCATAGGAAACATCTGGCGAGTGCACATCATAGCATACATGATAGATCCAATGGCGAAGCATATGGAATCTTACTCATGCGATCTCGCTCATCGGTTGTCGAAGGACAGAGTCTTGCCAAGATTTATGCCATGAGACATGGGCAAGAACCCTTTCTTTGCCTCCTCCATGTTGAACTGTTTCAACACTTTGTCAATGTAAGTACTCGACTTAATCCTATTAGCCTTTTGATCTATCTCTATAGATTTTAATACCCAAAATATATGCCGCTTCCCTAAGTCCTTCATTGAGAAACTATTTTTCAGGTGAGGTCTTAACGGACTCGAGCATAGGAATATCATTTCCAATCAGTAATATGTCATCTACATATAAGATTAGAAATACGAGTGAGCTCCCACTTGTCTTCTTGTAAACACAAGATTCTTCTTCGTTTTTGATGAAGTCAAACCCTTTGACCACTTCATCAAAACGAATGTTCCAACTCCGAGATGCTTGCTTCAATCCATAAATGGATTTTTGAAGTTTGCATACTTTTCTAGCATTGTTTGGATCGACAAAACCCTCAGGCTGTATCATATACACGTCCTCGGTTAAATTTCCATTAAGGAAAGCCGTTTTGACATCCATCTGCCATATCTCATAGTCGAAATATGCAACAATAGCTAGAATGATCCGTATTGATTTAAGCATCGCTACAGGTGAGAAAGTCTCATCGTAGTCAACTCCTTGAACTTGCCGAAAACCTTTTGCGACAAGTCGAGCTTTATGGATATGAACATTTCCATCCATATCAATCTTCCTTTTATAGATCCATTTGCACTCTATGGTTTTAACACCATCAGGCGGGTCAACCAAATTCCAAACTTGATTGTCTCCCATGGATGCTATCTCGGATCTCATGGCACTATGCCATTTCTCGAGTCTGGTCCATCATTGCTTCCGCATAGGTCGTGAGGCTCATCATTGTCTAACAATAATATATCTCGCGCATTGCGAACCTTCCAGACCTTCGTGGTGGTGGTGCTTCCTTTTCCATGGGTTCCTCAACGTTACGCCACATGGGCATCATTAAATCGAGTCTTCCCGATTGGTTCATCTTGAACCTCTTCAAGCTGCACCGTTCTTCCACTTGTCTCCCTATTGAGAAACTCTTTCTCTAGGAAAACACCACTTGAGCGACAAACACTTTGCCCTCTAGTCGGTTGTAGAAGTAATATCAAAGGTTTCCTTGGATATCCACGAAAATGCATTTATCAGACTTGGGTGTGAGCTTGTCATTGTAGTAAACGACAAACGCCTCACATCCCCAAATCTTTAGAAAAGACAAGCGTGACTCTTCCCGGTCCATATCTCATATGGTGTCTTAACTCTGATTTAGGCGGTACCTATTAAGTGTGAAAGCTGCCGTTTCTAGGCGTAACCCCAAAGGATAATGGTAAATCTGATGGCTCATCATCGATCGAACCATGTCCAACAAGGTCGATCGCCGCTCGGATACCCGTTTCTTTGAGGCGTTCGGGAGGTGTTAGTTGTGGAACAATTCGCAACTCTTGGATGATTGCTAAATTCATGACTCAAATACTTGCCACCACGATCGGATCGCGGTGCCTTGATTTTCTTGGCACGTTGATTTTCAACCTCATTTTGGAACTCTTTGAACTTTTCAAAGTTTGGACTTATGCTATTAAGTAGACATAGCCATATCTACTAAAATCATCGATGGAAGTTATGAAGTAATGAAATCCACCTCTAGCGATCGTGCTCATTGGTCCACATACATCGGTATGTATGATTTCCAACAAGTCGCGCCCTCTCAAAGAACCTTTGAAAGATGATTTGGTCATCTTACCAAGCAAACAAGCTTCACATGTCTCGTATGATTCAAAATCAAGCGAGTTAGAAGACCATCGACATGGAGCTTCTTCATGCGCTTTTCATATGTGACCCAAACGACAATGCCAAACATAGGTGGGATTCAAATCATTAGGTCGAAGTCTTTTAGCATTTATGTTAAAGATAGGCGCATCATCAAGATTTAAAATAAATAACCCATTCACAATGGCGCAAAAGCCATAAACATTCCATTTTTAGAGATCAAACAACCATTGTCTTTACTTGCAAATGAATAACCATCTCTCATCAAACATGAGGGGATAAAATGTTTCACTCATACTAGGAACATAATAACAATTATTCAATTCGAGAATAAATCTTGAAGGAAGCTGAAGTTGCATGGTGCCGACGGTCAACGCGAGCAACCCTTGCTTTATTCCCGACGCGAAAATCAACTTCACCTCTTGCGACTCCTCTACTTCTTATTAGCCCTGCATCGAGTTGCAAATGTGAGCAACGATCCGGTATCAAATACCCAAGAGTTAATAGGAGAATCTGCGAGAAAATGTCTAAAATATTTATGACAAGTGTACCATGGGTGGAAGTCTTACTTCCGACCTTCTTCTTGCATTCATCGGAATCCATGTACTTCTTGCGCTTTCTCTTCCAAAGGCAGTTCTTTACAATAGAAGCATCTTGTCTCGGCTCGAGTCGACGTGGGCTTAGGCGTTGGCTTCGAGATCATATCCTTAACCTTGCCCTTATTCTTTGGCCATGGCTTCTTACCTTTTTCTTGAAGCTAGACTTGTTCTCACAGCCATCACATGGCTAGGCCCTGCACACTTGTTAATGTCACTCTGCTGTTTTGAGCATCCCACAAAGCTCATTAAGGCCTTATCCGCCCCATGCATATGGTAGTTCAAATGAAATGCCCATAGCTAGGTGGAAGAGACGCTAAAATGAAATCAGTTGCCAACTCTTGGCCAATTGGAAAACCAAGTTTATCCAAAGTCTGACTGTAACCAACCATTTTGATCACATGTGGGCCTACGGGTGCACCTTCTGTTAACTTGCATTCCAGAAAAGCCTTAGAGACATTGAACCGTTCAGCCTGGCCTGTGTCTGGAACATGTCCTTAAGCGCTATGATCATATCATACGCTTCCTGATCCTCAAACTGCTTTTGAAGGTCAGGTTCCATGCATGCAAGCATAAGACAGCTAATCTCAAGAGAGTCATCACATGCTTTCTTGTAGGCATTTTTAACAATAGCAGACGCATTGTTAGCGAGTTCTTACGGGATTGGGGTGTCGAACGTTTTCCTTTTTATCGCCTCGAGAACAATTCTCGAAGTTACGGACCAAATCAATAGTTTGTTCCATTTAATTTCTCTTTCTCAGAATCGATCGCAAAAGCAAAAGGGTGTGCGTGGTTGCTAGATGCCATTGATCTACAATAGGAAATGCAAAATACTAAGACAAATAAAACCATGATAGAGTAAACGTATTAAACAAATTTAATAGAATGTACTCCCACTAAAATCAACATCCTCTGTTGATTCTTAGCGATTCAAGATCCGCAATTAACGAGTCTACTAGTGAGCTTTTGCATCACCGCTAGGAGACAAGGTAATTCGTAAGCAACACCTTGCTAATCATATCTCTATATGACTCTTGTTGTTGGGTGACATCTCTATGCCCTACGCCCAACCTTTATGCCCCAAGGCCCATAACCTTTATGATAACCTTGTTAAGTTCACCAATCCTTATGCATGTAAGTATCCGATACAAAACCCATCTAGTCAAGGAAAGTTGATGGCGCCCTAATTTTATAGACCCACCATCAATTTACAAGACATGGGATGGTGCAAAGTTTAATTGGGAGGGCATATGTTTAACTTAACATTTTGTGAGGATCGCTATACTTCTACCATTCAAACATGCATAGGAGTAAAACAATAGGAATAGCATTCACCTGATTGTGACTCAAGATGGCCCATTTTCTCATGGTGATCTCCATCGCCATAGAATCTGGCCCACCATGATGATCTCCATCTCCATGGTTCATGTGTGCCATCCCTCCAAGTGATGTGTCCTCCGAGTAATAAAATACATGGATACTAGGAATCATCACAAGTCGCCACGCAGCCGTTAATACAATACTTTGACAACACAATGGCTCCAAATTGTTGCCGTACCCACTACACGCAGTCATGCAAATATTACAAACATGCATCACATACACATTAGGCCATCACGGTCACATACATCCTGCAAAAACAAGTTATGCATAGAATGCAATCCTACGGATAAGGGGGTCGAGGGGTTTCCCGCGAGGTTCGAAGGGCTCGTAAAAAAGCAGATCCAATCTATGCAATTTTTACATAGGATTTTGATCGGCAAATCATATTTACCACAAATCGACTCTCGTTAGATTCGACCAATTTGTCTCGATCTTCGCATGCCGCAACCGGTTTACGTGTCACCGTCTACCCCGATGGCGAATCCGACCGGTGGGGTATGTTGTTTCACGACCTTTGCGGCATGATCACGGTACATCGATTATTAATCTAGGTTCCGATTCGATCAATCATATTGATCTTCGCATTCATAACCGGTTTCGTGTCACCGTCTGCCCGATGGCGAATCCGACCGGTAGGGTATGTTGTTTCACGACCTTAGCGGCATGATCACGAAACCGATCAATCCATTACGTAACTATACAATCGATCACATCGATCATACCGATTTACATATCGCCATATGCAAATCACCCGAACCTATAACATGACAAAGAACCGCTCGATACCATTTGTTGGGAAGCGGGTAGGCTACACTAGCGCAAATTAAAAATTCTACCCGTAAACCAAGATCACTGCAGATTATAGATCACGGTCTTACCACTAGACGCGCAGTGCGGAAGTTGATGCGGTAGCGTCGGGGCGCAGTAGTCGTACCAAGTTGATGCAATGCGTCGGGCGAGTAGTCGTACTACTTCCTGCGTCCTCGTCGTGGCGTCCCACGTCTGACTCCTTTCTTGCGGTTCGTCCCAACGCCACGCATGCACGGCGCCTTCAAAGGTATCCACACGTGCGGAGGAAGCGACGCACGCCGGACTACTAGATCCGCGCGGCGACTAGGGCGTGGGAGGGGTGGCGGCCAGGGTTTGGGGATGTCACGAAAAACTCAACCCCTAAACCAGCGCGCCCAACAGAATAGTACCAAACAAACCACCATAGCAATCAAGGGTAACAAAAATACTCCTTGTATCTACCACACATAGCCATTCAATGATATCTATAATACCCATCGTTATACTTACCTTTAACTTGCTGGAGAGCGGGGATGTCTGAGTAGGGGCTGCCTCCGGGATCAAACCACCACCTGAACATATTTATAACACACACTAAGATAACGGTAGTAGATCAAACAAACCAAATAACAACAATCACTAACTCGCAAAAGCGTTTACCCCGATCTCAACCCAAATCCTAAAAGTCAAACTGTCTCCTCGGTGGACAGCTATAAACAAAAATCCATATCTATTGGCACAGGAGTCCAAATGAGGTGTTCTCGGACTTTCTGGAAAGGTAATTAAATTCCCCAACTAAACCTAGTTAAGGAGCCCTTCTAAATCGGCCATCTAACACCCCTACTAAGCTAATTAAATAATCACAGTAGTACATGTATCTCTAATTAAAAGATTCACGGTAGTACATGCATCTCCAATTAATGAAACGCATGCAGACAAATCCATCTTGCACTAATTGTTAACGCCTAGTAAGACATGCATCCCTATTCATCCCAATTTAATAATCAAAACACCATTGACTAGTCTCTCAACAGAACATCCAATGCATGTAGATCCCAATTAAATATCCAAAGTAGTGCATGCAGCACTACTAGCACTAACGCTATACTCCAATTAAAACTTATAACAATTAAGTATACAGCCAACAGTATAGGGAATCAAGCTACGGGTGACAAACGGACGCACAGGGCAAGCAGGATGCAAAGCGACGTGCGTTCCGCGATTTTCCACCACTAACAAAGACCCAAAGATTTTTCTCGCGCTACCGCAGAGGCAAAGACAATCGCGTGCAGCGGCTACGTGCCCGCACGCCGCAGCAGAGGTGGGCGCGGTGCGAGCAAGCGCACAACAACCTACCAACAAATGCGGCAGTGAAGAGAGGAACGGCGCGTGAAAAAGAAAAGACGACGGCCATCGCGGCGCACGAACAGGGAAAAAAAGACTGCTAGGGTTTGGGGGGAGAAAAGTGGCGCCCCCCTTGGCCGACCACCCTTGAGCCCTCATGGGCCGGGGCCCAGGCCCATGTTGAGATAAAAACAGTGAATCCCCCCCTCTCAAACTGTTGAATTGAGTAGTTTCTATTTGGTCCTTTCCGTAAATCCATTTAATTATCTCCCAATCATTTAATCTCTCCCGACTATATGTTTATCACACTTTTTCGGTGTATTACATTCTACCCCCCTTAAACTGAATTCGACCTCGAATTCTTACATGCTTACGTCAACGCATTAACGCAGCTAAAATCTTATAACATTAACACATACCTGCTATAAATAACTCTGGATATAACTCGCGCATGTGAGACTCCAATTCCCAAGTGGCCTCTCTCTCAGTCTACTGCGACCAGAGCACCTTAACGTACTTCAAAGTTTTATTCCTCAAAGTTTTTTCTGATCTTTCCAATCTGCACTGGCTTGGACTCAAAGGACAGATCCTTCTCAATGATCAGAGGTTCTACTGAAACATGATGCTCCGGATCTCGTAGGTACTTCCTTAACATAGACACGTGAAAAACGTTATGCACTCCGCGCATAGACTCTGGTAGGTCCAAGCGGTATGCTAACTTCCCGATCCGAGCCAAGATCGTGAATGGCCCAACGTACCTCGGGCTAAGCTTCCCTCTGGTACCGAACCTCACCACACCTTTGGTGGGAGATACTCTCAAGAGCACCTGATCTCCCACTTCAAATTCCAAGTCCCTTCTCCTCACATCTGCATAACTTTTCTATCTGCTCTGGGCTGCTAATAAATTCTGTCTCACCAAGGCCACTCGTTCAACAGTCTTTTGTACCCAATCCGGACCCAAGACTGCCTTTTCACCCACTGCTTCCCAACAAAGGGGTGACCTGCATTTACGCCCATACAAAACCTCGAACGGTGCGGCCTAAATGCTTGAATGGTAGTTGTTATTGTAAGCAAATTCCGCCAATGGCAACTGATCCTCCCAACTACCCTTCCAGGACAGAACACAGGACCGCAACATGTCCTCCAAGGTCTTAATAGTGCGCTCTGACTGTCCATCTGTCTGTGGATGAAAAGCTGTACTAGGACGAAGTTGGGTGCCCAGTGCATTCTGCAAACTCTCCCAAAACTTGGATACAAACTTGGCATCTCTGTCAGAAATGATGGTCTTTGGCACTCCATGCAATCTCACAATTTCCCGCACATAGATAGGAGCCAAGTCGCTCGCTGAGTTGGTCATGCGGATGGGAATAAAATGTGCGGATTTGCTGAGGCGATCCACTATAACCCAAACTGCATCCTTACCTCACGGTGATCGAGGCATCGCAATTACAAAGTCCATAGAGATATCATCCCAAGGCCATTGGGGGACCTCTAAAGGTTGCAACAACCCTGCAGGACGCTTATGTTCTGCCTTCACTTGCTGACAAACACCACAAGAGGCTACATAACTAGCAATATACACTTTCATTCTTTTCCACCCGAAGTTCTGCTTCAGATCACGGTACATCTTCGTCTCACCCGGATGAACAGTATACGGAGTGCGATGTGCCTCCCTCAGGATGTCATCCTTAACCCTCGCCTTCCGAGGCACACAAAGGTGACCCTTAAATCGCAGTGCTCCAAACCCATCCAAACTGAAATCTCCTTCCTTGCCCAGATCCAAACGTTTCCTGACCCTCTGCAATAATCGGTCACTCACTGCAGGCTTCCCGCGCACGCGCCTGAATGGTCGACTTAAAATCAACTGGTTTCGATGAGCTGTACTGCATAGCAATAAGATATTCCCATACAGTCAAAATCTGCAATTAAACAATCCAGAGCAGCCGGCGTCGCCTTGCGACTAAGAGCATCAGCCACCACATTGGCCTTGCCTGGATGGTACTGAATCGTGAGATCGTAATCCTTGATCAGCTCCAACCATCGGCGCTACCTCAGATTCAAATCCTTCTGAGTAAAAATGTACTTAAGGCTTTTGTGATCAGTAAAAACATCACAAGATTCACCATAAAGATAGTGTCTCCAAAGCTTCAAGGCGAACACTACCGCGGCCAACTCCAAATCATGTGTTGGGTAGTTCTGCTCGTGCTTCTTCAGCTATTTAGATGCGTAAGCCAGAACCTTACCATCTTTCATGAGCACACAGCCCAAACCAACTCGAGAAGCATCGGAGTAAACTGTGAATCGCTTCCCGGGCTCAGGAATAGTGAGAACAGGAGCAGTCACCAACCTTTCCTTCAAAGTCTGAAAACTGCATTCACAATCATCATCCCACCGAAACTTCACATCCTTTTGAGTAAGCCTGCATAACGGCTTCGCAATGATAGAGAAGTCCTGCATAAAACACCGATAATAACCTGCCATACCAAGGAAACTTCTCACTTCTTTGACGCTGGTCGGCCTTCCCCATTCTACCACTGTGGAGATTTTACTTGGATCAACTGATATTCCCTTATCATTGATAACATGCCCCAAGAATCCCACTTCAGACATCCAGAACTCGCATTTTTTTAACATGGCATAAAACCTATTCTCTCTTAGTGTTTCCAACACCAGCCTCAGATGACGCCCATGATCCGCTTCAGTCTTTGAATAGATCAAAATATCGTCAATAAAGACGACGACAAAGTCATCCAGATACTCATGCAGCATCCTGTTCATTGTCTCCATGAAAGCAGCAGGGGCATTCGTTAGTCCAAAAGACATAACTTTAAATTCAAAGTGCTCATACCTTGTAGAGAACGTCGTTTTCTCAATATCCTCCTTTCGCATGTGAATCGATTATACCCGATCAAGATCAATCTTTGAAAATACCTTTGCCCCTCTCAACTGATCAAATAAATCTTCAATGCGAGGCAAAGGATACTTATTCTTAATGGTCAGCTGGTTGAGAGCACGGTAATCGATACATATGCGCCAACTACCATCCTTCTTCTTGGTAAACAGAACAGGAGCTCCCCATGGAGACACACTGGGTCGAATAAGATCTTTCGCTTTTAGATCGTCCAACTGCTTCTTTAGTTCCTCCTGAAAAGGACGTGCCAGATGGTACGGGGTCATGGAAACCGGTCGAGCACCCGGTACTAAATCAATCCTGAACTCCACTGGATGTGGTGGAGGCATCCCTGGCAACTCTGCTGGAAATACATCTAGGAATTCTCGAACCACCGGAATACTTTCTGCAGTCAAGGAGGAACTCGGCTTCCCCACTAGAGACAAAAGAAATCCACACTTTGCTGCTCGACTACCAGGATACAAACTAGCCAGCACACTGAGTGAATAGGAGGGGGAACTACCCTGAAAAACTATCTCCTGCCCAGACGGAGCTTGAAGAGTTACTGTCTTCCAAAAACATGATATGACAGCACGGTAACTATGCAACCAATCCATTCCCAAAATAACATCAAACGGATCCATCTTCAAAACCATCAGATTAGCAAGGAAGTCCTCTCCATCTAAAGAAATCACACATCCGGGATAGACTGTAGAACTAGAAAGCATTCCCTAGGCTAGCAAACTCTAACGATGCAAAAGAGAAAGTAGACCCAGAATCAAACAAAACGAAAGCCTCCATCAATCCACCGTAAGCGCACTGTCACCACATCGTGACGACCCATCGTCTCGCAGCATGGCGCATGGCGAGAGATCGATGCCGGGTGGCTGGTGCCCTAACACCCTGGTATGGTGGTGTTGGAGGTGCTAAAGGTGCCACAATCGAAATCGCGTGCCGCAGGGGAGGCGCCAAAAATACCCCGTGAAGGGATTCTCCGTGAGTAGGGTAGTAGGGCCGAGGTCGCATCCAGATCGAGTAGGAGCAAACAGCTGGCATCCGCATGCACCCTTGAGAATAAACAATCGACTCGTGCGACACCGAATCGCGCCACTTGATAATACTAGCGGATTCCTCCGCAAACCAACGCCTATGGCCCTCCCGACCACAAGGCGACAAACACCCGACTGTGCACACGCCAAGCACGGTGTTCATTGCCACACTTAAAGCATTTCATACTCTTGCCTCGGGACCTGACGCATCCTAGGAGCACTCGGCGACGGTCGAGAAGTGGAGGATGATTGTGGCTTTGTGAACCTGGACTTGAAGGAATTATGCGGGCCCTCGAACTTCTTGGAAACTGGCTTCAGAGATGACACACTTCCTCCTCCGAAACTCCTCTTCTGACTGCCACCAGCACCTTTAAGAACCATGGTACTTCATGTACCCGGTAGCTCCTCCCCAAGCTGCATTTCTAGCTCCATGCCCCTGGCTTGCTCTACCAGGGAGCTAAAATCACGCAACTCCGATGCCCCCAACACTTGACGAAATTCCTGCCTGAGCCCTCTGCGAAATCTCTTAGCCTTCTCCTCCTCGTTGGTAGCCACAGCTGGAACGAAGCGGATTAAGTTATTGAAACCCACTTCGTACTCTGTCACCGACATCTTACCCTGCTTGAAACTATTCAATGATACTTCCATCCTTTCCACAAATGAGGCAGGATAAAACCTCCTCCTGAATTGCTCCACAAATAGTTCCCAAGTTGCTGGTCCATGGGCAGCGGTTCTAGCTGACAGGACTCCTTCCCACCGTGAGATCCGCTTGCCCTTCAATCAAAGGCTACGAATCGCACCCTCTCGCCCAAGTCAAACCCAACGCCCCAAATGCCTTTCTATGTGCCGGCCGCTTAGCAAGATCCACCGCGCTCTCTACCCATCAAGTGTCCAACCTCAAAGCATTCCACTGATGCAACCCCATAGCAACCACCGCGGGTGCAACCGCAGAATCGCCACAGCACAAAGAACAAAGCGCCGGTGGTGCTCGTTCCCTGAACTGGCGACTCTCTTCCTCTGATCCCGTAGGACTAGCCTCCCCGGCGACAGAGTTCTAAACATTGGGCGGGGGCGACGCCTGGCCTCGCCCAGCAGCGTGCCGACCACGGCCATGGCCTCTACCCCTTGCCATATCTAAGCAACACAAACAAGAATAATTCAAACATAAGCACATCATCACACTAAGATAATCAACAGGAACGTAAATGCAATGCAAGAACCCAACCCCACCTACTGTGCTTAGTGTGTCAAAATTAATATTTCATTACCCACGGACCTACAGCCCGCTCTGATACCAACTGTAACACCCTAGTCTGACAAAGGCCTAGAATGTTACTGACTTAAATAATTTAGACCAGATGAGCCATAAAAACATACAAAATTTCGGCAGAACCTCCTTTGAATAACTATCTAATCAGAGGTTCTAACTAACAGTTAGCAAACGTAAGCATTCCAACTTGCAAATTGATTAAGACAACATCAAAATCAAGCAACCATTATTATAACATCCATAGCATCTAACATCCGGAACATAGTTCAAGAGCATCCAAGACATCTACCGCTTATTATAGTTTATTCCAAGTAAAGCAATAATCATAAAGTGCACTATTAGTGATTTATTCAACTAATAATAAAATTTCTCTTGCATTCAGGGCCAGGTAGATAGTGCGCTAGTGCAACAAGACTAATCCTTCTTTTCCCCATGCATGCCGATCTCACACTGGTACCTAAAAAATACAACAACAAGAAGAGGTGAGTCCAATGACTCAAAGAACTATAATGAATGGCATAAATAAAGAACCAAAACATGTGAGCTCACAACTGGATCACACAAATCACACTTCAATTACTTTACATGCAAATGCTATGAAAGATGATCAACATGCCCTTTTACTTTCTCTTTCTCTTTTGCATTTTACCGGTAATGCAAAGTGTGCATCCGTCGATGCACACCCATGCCTGTGCCTTCTAGCAGAGGGACCATAGCCCATACCCCGCAGGTATGGGGACCCAAGCCCATGCTCTACAAACATGGGGACCTTTAGCCCGTCATGAACATGCTGGGGACCTCAACAGTTCCTTAGTCATCACTTGACCAAGACTTCAAATAACCATCATGATGCATATGTATGAAATCTCAAATTAACATAAAATCCGCGTCCGCCGTAACATTGCATGAGATTATCATACACATACTACAAAAGCTCATAATCAAGGCTCATGATCTCCAAGCATCAAAGAATAGTACATTACTCATATCACAGTAAACCATGAATAGTACCAAACAAACCACCATAGCAATCAAGGGTAACAAAATACTCCTTGTATCTACCACACATAGCCATTCAATGATATCTATAATACCCATCGTTATACTTACCTTAACCGCTGGAGAGCGGGGGACGTGCAGAAGGGGCTGCCTCCGGGATCAAACCACCACCTGAACATATTTATAACACACACTAAGATAATGGTAGTAGATCAAACAAACCAAATAACAACAATCACTAACTCGCAAAGCCGCCACTCCGATCTCAACCCAAATCCTAAAAGTCAAACTGTCTCCTCGGTGGACAGCTATAAACAAAAATCCATATCTATTGGCACAGGAGTCCAAATGAGGTGTTCTCGGACTTTCTGGAAAGGTAATTAAATTCCCCAACTAAACCTAGTTAAGGAGCCCTTCTAAATCGGCCATCTAACACCCCTACTAAGCTAATTAAATAATCACAGTAGTACATGTATCTCTAATTAAAAGATTCACGGTAGTACATGCACCTCCAATTAATGAAACGCATGCAGACAAATCCATCTTGCACTAATTGTTAACGCCTAGTAAGACATGCATCCCTATTCATCCCAATTTAATAATCAAAACACCATTGACTAGTCTCTCAACAGAACATCCAATGCATGTAGATCCCAATTAAATATCCAAAGTAGTGCATGCAGCACTACTAGCACTAACGCTATACTCCAATTAAAACTTATAACAATTAAGTATACAACAACAAAGATAGGGAATCAAGCTACGGTGACAAACGGACGACAGTGGCAAGCAGATGCAGCGACGCGGCGGCCATTGATTTTCCACCTACTAACAAAGACCCAAAGATTTTTCGCGCACCGCAGAGGCAAAGACAATCGCGCAGCGGCTACGCGTTCGCACGGCCGCAGTGTGAGGTGGGCAAAGCAGCAAGCGACAACAACCGCCACAAACAGCGTGGCAGATCAGAGGAACGGCGCGTGAAAAAGAAAAAGACGACGGCTACTGGCGGCGCACGAGAACAGGGGAAAAAAACTGCTAGGGTTTGGGGGGAGAAAAGTGGCGCCCCCGCCTTGGTCGACCACCCTTGAACCCTCATGGGCCGGGGCCCAGGCCCATGTTGAGATAAAAACAGTGAATTCCCCCCTCTCAAACTGTTGAATTGAGTAGTTTCTATTTGGTCCTTTTCGTAAATCCATTTAATTCTCTCCCAATCATTTAATCTCTTCCGACTATATGCTTATCACACTTTCGGTGTATTACAGTCGAGTTGTTGAGGAAACAGAGGATAAGATTTGTCGTTTCTATGGGGGGTTACGACGTGAAATTCAGGACATTGTTGATTATAAAGAATTTACTACTGTCAACTAGTTGTTCCAGCTTGCTATGCTTGTAGAAAAAGAATTGTAGGGACGCAAGGAATCAGCGACGGCAAGCACCGGACGACCCTCCTACACGCCGCGAACGACTACATCGACGGGACTGCCCAAGTCTTCTTCGAGTTTTCGTTCTCCTCCACTACCAGTGAACAAGATTGCTGCAGCGCCACCAAAGCCACCTTCCACGACACTGTAGGGAAACGGGTAGGCTACACTAGCGCAAATTAAAAAATTCTATCCGTAAACCAAGATCACTGCAGTTATAGATCACGGTCTTACCACTGACGCGCGCAGTGCGGAAGTTGATGCAGCGGCCGGGCAAAGTAGTCGCACCAAGTTGATGCAAGACGTCGGGGCGAGTAGTCGCACTACTTCGTCCTCGCCGTGGCGCCCCACGTACATCTTTTTCTTGCGGTTCGTCCCAACGCCACGGATGCAGCGCCTTCAAAGGTATCCACACGCACGGAGGAAGCGACGCGACGCCGGACTACTAGATCCGCGCGAGCGACTAGGGCGTGGGAGGGTGGCGCCGTGGTTTGGGGATGTCACGAAAAACTCAACCTCAACCGCCGCCGCTCCCTCCTTTTATAGACGCCCTTATAATGGGCTTCTACGAATAGAGGCCCATTAGGACTCAATGCTCCGCCTAATTCGGATCCAATCCGACTAGGTTTCTCGCCTTAAGTGTGTGACCTTATGGTTCACATATGTTTAGACATGACGCGAGTACACATACTTGGTCAATAGTTGGTAGCGCCTCAGCAAGACGTACAACTCCTAAACATACGTAAAGATCATATCGGACGAACCATCACAACGTTATGTACATGCCAATCCCTTTGCCTCACGATATTCTGGCCGAGCTCCAAGCGACCACTCTTTCTCGATCCCGTGATCCTAATCCCTTACTAGGTTAACTCTTAACCTTAAGTAGCATGGCCATGCATTTTTGGATCCGATCACCGAGGCCCAGAGATATCTCTCTCGTGTAGAGAGGCAAATCCCATCTCGACCGACCATGCCTCGCAAAGATGCTTCATGACAAACCCGAAAGCTACCTTTATAATTACCCATTCTGGAGTAGCGTTTGATAGCCCCTAAGCAGGTCGATTCACATCTCAAGTGCATGCGACAATCTCAGTCTAAGGACAAGGCGACACATTGTGTAGAGAGAACCATAAGAATAATTACTATGTCTTATGTTGGGTCGGTCCAACCCCATGTTCTAAACATGTGTCCACATTATTGGTTTGACATCTCCATGTCTATGACCTGTGAAACATGGTCATCAACCGATACATGTGCTAATCCATCATTCACGTGTGTCCTCACATGAACTCCGACTAGGGACAACTTTAGAATAACCATACAAGTAAGAGTTTCACAAACAAGTCACATACTTGTTAATCAACACAAAGGCAATATTCAAGGAACATTTATTAAATCATGGATACAATGAAATATCATCATCAATATGATTGCCTCTGGGGCATATCTCCAACAGACACGCCCTGCAGATTCTACAAAAAATTCTTTGCAGGCTCTAGCCAAGAGTTCTTCCGTGCCTTCCACGGGCCGCTCCTACGACATTCAGTGCCACCGCTGCCATGGACTTGGTCATGTGCAGAGGAATTGCCCTAGCCAACGGGCATACATCGCCACGGAAGATGGAGGCTACATCAGCACTTCGGATGTCGAGGAGGATGATGACGTTGCTGCTGCCTCGGACGACAATGCGGTGGTCATGACGACCTGTTGTGATACGGGGGAGGCCCGATCTTCTCAGTGAGAAACCGTGGATAGTTGATGCGAAGTAGACGATGTCGCTAAGTGTGAACACTCGCGCCAATGCACGAACCTCAACTCTTCGAATACGCCACAACACATCGTAGTTGTTCGTCGCGAGACCACGACGCATTTAACGCCAAGTCCCCGATTCCCAATGGAACGACGGCTTGACCTTGAATTGCAGAACGAACAATTGATTGCCTAGTCCTCTCTCAAAGTCCTCGCATGAACTCGGGGTCGAAAGAACAAGCAATAGCTATGTTTCAATCTTATGAATAAACTGGTCTCTGGATACAAGGGAGGGGCAAGGGTATTTAAGGCACCCTCCACGACTCACACACGCCTAGGGCCGCCACACATGCCGAATCAAACTCTAACTCGGCTAAGACCTAAAAACACACAAAAGGAAAACCTAACTTAAGTCCGTCACATTGTTTCGCCATAGCGGCGCGACCGTAAGTCTTCAGCTGGGGCCAAACCGTTGTGTGGGCCTTGAAATAAGCTTTCAAACAAGTCCAAGAACACCCCAATCGGACTCGTATGCAAAAGTTATGGTTTTATTACAGCCCTGTTGGGCTGTCCTGAACCGAATCTGAATTGAATTTGAGTTGATTCCCGATGAATTTCGGTTGCACTTGTGGAAGATCCGAATTGGGCTTGAATTCTTGGGCTTTTCTCCCTTGGTTGACCCACGTGAGCTTCTCCTCCATTGCTTTGACTCGCCTCCTCTTGGTTCCAAAGGCTTCACAATGTTCAAACCTGAGAATGCACAAAACATTTGCATGAGGTAATACCCAATTCTCATCAATGACAATAGAAGATTCATTAAGAAACAAAAGCACTGTTGATTTAGAAGTTTAGCTCTTGCTCTCGCTGCTGACCAATATGCACTCTGCATTTTGAATTATTTGTAGCGCCACGTATGGCGCCCACCTCTCAGCATGTGTGATGAGGGCATCCCTAACACTTATACATCTTTCCCTATTGGTGGTCATACACATACTGATCCGATCTGTCCTAAAAAATTTGCTGATTGAACTCCTCAATTAGCACCCAAAACCATCATTCGATCTGTCCAGGCGCTGCCTTGCCAAAGACAATCCGAGACGGTGTTGTTTCCTTATCCGAACTCCTTGGTGGGACTAGAGTCCTAATCAACCTCTAGCTCAAACACAATCCGAGTCCAATTGCTCCATCTTGAGTTTCGCCACTACATCATAGCCGTCCAACCACTTTTGGTGTCCTTTATATCCTTTCATCTTGAGACTAGCTATTGATATTGCACCTAGGGCTGCTCATTCAGTGCTGATTACACGCTGTGTTTTGTGAGGGTTGCGCAGCTCCACTGGGGAGCAAAGCAGAGGGAAAAGAAGGAAAAGGCAGCCGCATATAGAAAGAGCCGCAAAAAAAAAAAAAAAAACGCTAACTTTGCATACGACTCCGATTGAGCGCTTCTTGATCCGTTGGAAAGGAAACGGATAATAGAGCCAATCCGTTGGAAAGGAAACGGGATAATAGAGCCAAAAGAAGAAGTCCGAAATCGGGGTTTTACATCCGCAGAAGCCACCAGCACACGTAGCGGAAAACTTCACCCCAAAAAGGTCGTTTAGGGCTCAAACGGGCCCGCAAACCGAGAAAATTCCAGCTTATTTCGCTCAAAATTGATAGAGCCCTCTCAGTGGATTCTAAGGTACCCCGTGAAGACGGATCCCTTTTCGAGTTGATCCGCGATACTTTTAGCTACTACAGCATCGGTCATCTTTTTAGCTTGTGTTTTTCAATTTTGATTGAGCAATCTTGTGCCCTAGTATATTCCTTTGCAATTGGCTAGCGCCTATCCCGCATTACTTGGTGCAAAACGAGCTGGTTTCATCTCTTTTCTGCTCGCTAGCTCAGTCCTTTGTTTGCATTAAGTCTCATTTATCTTTGCGTGTATGCTCATACACTTTGCTTAAACTCGTTGGATCAGCACATAGGCAAAATACTCTAGCTTGGATCATTACTTAGCTTTACAATACCTTAAATATCAGATTGCATAGGATATACACATACCCGCCCAAGCTCCACCTACACCCGCTTGTACCCTTGCTCTTGGTTACGCTCATACACACGGTTGAGGTCGCTCACGTCACAAGTGTCGCTTTGCCGCCCTTGATTCACTTTGGAACAGTAAGTTTGTCTTGTTTTCGGAGACGCTGAGTTGTGAGCGTAATAGAGAGAGCTTTTGTTTTACTAACCTGATATAACCTCGCTTCTTGTTTGTGAGTTGTTGCCATGTCGTCACGAGGAGGATCCACCTAATCCGAGGCGCCTACTCACGTGGACAGAGTACACTCGGCGCGAGATGCTACAAAACAACTTCATGATGGTGATAATGGCGGCGCGACGAGGCTCGGGAAGTTCGATCGATCAACACTCTGGAGGAGGTCACACAGATGCGCACGACCATCAACAATAATCTCCCGAGCCCGCGCCATGTTCGCTCAACACAATCTACGGGGGTGCGCAAGCGATAACACAGTGTGCACGCCCCTCCGCCGCTTGCACAATGAGACCGACGAGGAGCGCGCTATTCGTGGATGGATGAGCGACGACAATGGGCAGCGGTCGCATGGCGGTGCCGCCAACGCCGGGATGGCACGCCGCGCGCCATCGCATACATGGGCGGGCCGAGGCAACGGCGCCAGTGGTGGAGGCGCACACGTGGTGTCCACGAGGAGGTGTGCATCGTGCACCTCGTAGCCGGGTTGATGAGGTCGAGCAATGGGATGACGATTTCCGCCGATGACGATGACCGAACAAGCCGCCACCACCGCAACAACGCGCAGCCGTCATCGACACGATGGCCGCGAGGATTTTGTCGCTAAGCCCAAATTTACTCTCCCTATATTTTCGAATGGTACAGATGTCGAACAATACCTCACTTGGGAGCTGAAAGTTGATAAGTTGTTTCGATGAACAACTATTCCAATGAGAAGAAGTCGTTGCTTGCGCCCAATGGCTTGGATGATTATGCCACACATTGGTGGGAGCAGTTCATCCGTAAAGCGCATGGAGCGTCATGACTTGCCGATTATAACCTGGGAGTAGATGAAGCAGCATTTGCGGGCACGCTTTGTACCTCGCCACTACAAGCGTCCACGTGCGGCAAACAATCCTCCCACTCGCGCAGATTCTTCTTGATCATGGTCCAAGTAGCATCGAAAGTGTGCGGTTCACCACCTCCGCTTGACCATCGGCTTGGGGATGACAAGTCGTCTTTGAATAACAACTTCGTCCCCGCTTTACTCCCAAAGTGTCTTCCAAAAGTAGCTCATGAACTTCACGCCACGATCCGACACAATAGTGCGTGGCACGCCATGTAGCCTCACGATCTCCTCAAAAACAAGTTAGCAATATGCGACGATCGTCGCTCTTGTGGCACGGAATAAAGTGTGCCATTTTGAAAACGATCCACAACGACAAAACAGAATCACTCCTCTTAGTTCTAGGCAATCCTAAAACAAAATCCATACTAATATCCTCCCATGGTGCATTGGGAACAGCAGAGGGGTATACAAACCGTGTGGATTCAATTTTGATTTCGCTTTGTGACAAGTAATGCATCGTTGCACATACCTCTCTACATCTCGCTCATCTTAGGCCAATAAAAGTGATCGCCAAGATAGATAACGTCTTCTCACGTCCAAAATGTCCCATCAACCCACCCGCATGTGATTCCTCGCAGAATAGCAAACGCATTGAGGAGTCCGGACGCATAATTTGTTAGTGCGAAACAAAAACCCATCATGGATGTGAAATTTATCCCACCTTTTCCTCTTTTGCAATGTGCATAAGGAACGGAAAATCATGGTCATGAGCATATAAATCACGCAAACTCTCTAAACCAGAACTTGCACTCTATTTGAGTTAAAAGCACACTTTTCCTAGAGAGAGCATCAGCTACCACATTTTCCTTTCCTTCTTATATTTTACAATGTAAGGAAACGACTCAATGAATTCGACCCATTTGGCATGTCTACGGTTCAGGTTTGCTTGGCCCTTTAAATACTTTAATGCCTCATGATCGAATGAATAATAAACTCTTTAGGCCATAAATAGTGTTGCCAAGTTTCTAACGCACGCACTAAAGCATAAAGCTCTTTGTCATAGACCGGATAATTCAATTGAGCACCATTCAGCTTTCTCACTAAAATAAGCTACCGGTCTACCCTCTTGCATTAAAACACCGCCAATACCCAATCCACTAGCATCACACTCAATTTCAAAAATTTTAGTAAATCAGGTAAAACAAGCAACGGTGCTTCACTGCTGTTCTTAAGTTCAAGAAAAGCATTGTCTTGCGCTACCCCACACAAATTCAACACCCTTTTAGTAAGTTCATTCAAAGGGGCAGCTATGGTGCTAAAATCCTTCACAAAGCTACCGATAAAACTAGCGAGACCATGAAAGCTCCTAACTGAGTTACATTCACGTGAGTTGGCCAATTTTTAATCGCTTCAATTTTAGACTCATCTACTTCAACTCCTCATGCGTAAACAACATAGCCCAAAAAAGATGACACGATCTTTGCAAAAGGTACACTTCTAAGTTACCAATAACCTAGCCTCACGCAAAACTTGTAGAACTTGTCTAAGATGGTCTATGTGTTCAGATTCAAGCATGATCAGTAATCAGAATATTATCAAAGTACACAACCACAAATTTACCAATCAAATGCCTTAAAACATGATTCATTAAAGCGCATGAATGTACTAGGTGCATTAGTTAAACCAAAAGGCATGACTAACCACTCATACAACCCAAATTTTGTTTTAAATGCTGTTTTCCACTCATCCCTTCATGCATCCTAATTTGATGGTAACCATCACAAGAAATCTATCTTAGAGAAAATAACAACACCACTCAATTGCTCTAGCATATCATCTAAGCGAGGTATAGGATGACGATATCGAATTGTGATATTATTAATCGTCGACAATCCACGCACATACGCCATGAACCATCTTTCTTAGGAACTAAAATAACAGGACAAAGACAAGGGCTTAAGCTCACGTACATACCCTTTGGAGAGAAGCTCTTGTACTTGTTTATGAATTTCCTTTGTTTCCTCGGGATTGGTGCGGTGCGGTGGTCGGTTCGGCAGCGACGCCCCGGAATCAAGTCGATCTTATGTTCTATCCCACGAATTGGTGGTAGCCCACTGGTACCTCGCTTGGAAAGTCGCTCAAGTCCCAGAAAACACAAGCAACACCACTAGGAAGAGAAGACAAGTCGTTAGTCGAGCAAGGCGCCTTTGTACAATAGTACAAAGTGCACCAAATTGGGATCTTCGCAATTCTCTCAATTCTGATTTGGTGGCTAACATTACTAAATTCTTCGCCGCTCTTTGGCAGTCTCAACGTGCATCTCAATTTTCATTGAAGAATTCACAATGCTATGTGTAAGGGGCTTCAAGATGATATCCATATTATTCCATCGAAATGTGTAGCGATTTGTACGCCCATCGTGAATGCTAACGGTCATATTGTCATGGCCGCCCCAAGAGCAAGTGACACACCGTCATAGGCACAACATCGCAGTCCACAGTGGTCGTGTACTTCCCAATAGAAAATGTCACTGCACCATATAGTTCACCTTCACTTCCTCTTTGTCGCCAACCATTGCACATGATAAGGACGTGGATGCGCAAGTACTTCAAACCCAACTTATGACACATATCCTTGCTAGCCAAATTGTGACAATCCGCATCAATGATCACTTTGCGCATCTACCCTTATCAAGCTTCGCCAAGTCTCAAAACAAATTGCACCACTGCTTCGAGTGACGGCGATGGCATCACACTAAGCACCTTGGCGCGCAAACAATGGAATACCGCCGTTGTTAGGAAACTCAGATCGCACTCACATTGTTCTATGTCATCGCAGTGCAAGACTGGTTGCATCAAAGACTTCGTCATCACTAGCTCAAACATAACCGCCATCCTGGTGATAAGCATAGTTCCGCCATTTGGGCAACACTCAAAATGGCCAACACCCTTGCACTTGTGGCAAATGATGTCACGTGAACGCCCCGTTGACCCCATAGACGAGGTCGCACTAGCAGCTGGCCCGCAGTCGACGCACCGTGCCGGTGTACTCTCCAACTTTCTTACTTGCGGAATCGCGACATTGCCGAATTGCTTCCGGCCGAGTGCTCTTGTTTGGCGGGTGTTGTTATATGGTCGCTCCGGGATCGGCCGAAGGATCGAACGGCAATGAACGCGCATCTTCGATCACTTGTCGCCAGCTTCGCGTGCTTGGTGCAAGAATCAATCATATCATTATAGGGTTGGTGATTGACAATGCGCTTGACAAGATGATTCATGCCAGCTAGAAATCTCGCCATGGTCCGTTTCTTCATTCTCGCGACGTAGGCTACACTAGCGCAAATTAAAAATTCTACCCGTGAAACCAAGATCACCGCAGCTATAGATCACGGTTCACCACTAGACGCCGCAGTGCGGTTGATGCGCCGCACGGCAAAGTGTAGTCGTACCAAGTTGATGCAAGACGTCGGGCAGTAGTCGCATTTACTCTCGCTCCTCGCCGCCCAACGCACTCCCTGTTCGTCCCAACGCCACGTATGCGCTTCAAAGGTATCCACACGCACGGAGGAAGCGACGCACGCCGACTACTAGATCCGCGCGAGCTATCAGGGGCGTGGGAGGTGGCGCCAGGTTTGGGATGTCAAAAACTCAACCTCAAACCAGCGCCTGCCATGAATAGTACCAAACAAACCACCATAGCAACTACAAAAAATACTTGTATCTACTACACATAGCCATTCAATGATATCTATAATACCCATCGTTATATTTTCTTTAACCGCTGAGAGCGATGCGTATGGGCGCCCGGATCAAACCACCACCGAACATATTTATAAACACACTAAGATAACGTAGTAGATCAAACAAACCAAATAACAACAATCACTAACTCGCAAAGCGCTACCTCGATCTCAACCTAAACTTAAAGTCAAACTGTCTCTCTGGGGACAGCTATAAACAAAATCCATATCTATTGGCACAGAGTCCAAATGAGGTGTTCTCGACTTTCTCGAAAGGTAATTAAATTCCCAACTAAAACTAGTTATGAGCCCTTCTAAATCGCCATCTAACACCCTACTAAGCTAATTAAATAATCACAAAGAGTACATGTATTCTAATTAAAAGATTCACTGTAGTACATGCATCTCCAATTAATGAAACGCATGCAGACAAATCCATCTTGCACTAATTGTTAACGCCTAGTAAGACATGCATCCCTATTCATCCCAATTTAATAATCAAACACCATTGACTAGTCTCAACAGAACATCCAATGCATGTAGATCCCAATTAAATATCCAAAGTAGTGCATGCAAAGACTACTAGCACTAACGCTATACTCCAATTAAAACTTATAATACAATTATGAACCACAAAGAGGAATCGTTACGGTGACAACGATTTATTGTGGCGCAGTGATGCAAAGCACGTGGCGGCCGCCGATTTTCCACCACCAATAAAGACCCAAAGATTTTTCTCGCGCACGCAGGAGGCATAACGCTGCAGCGTTACGCACGCACCGCAGTGCGGAGGTGCAAAGCAGCAAGCGACAACAACCCACAACAAAGCGGCAGCAGAGAGGAACGGCGCGTGAAAAAGAAAGACGACGGCCATCGGGCGCACGGAACAGGGAAAAAAGATCGCTAGGGTTTGGGAGAAAGTGGCGCTTCTGGCCGACCACCTTGAGCCCTCATGGCCGGGCCTGTGCCCATGTTGAGATAAAAATGCTGAATCTCTCTCAAATCGTTGAATTGAGTAGTTTCTATTTGGTCCTTTCCAGAAATCCATTTAATTATCTCCCAATCATTTAATCTCTCTCCCGATATGTTTATCACACTTTTCTGGTATTACATTCTACCTCCTTAAACTCAATTCGACTCGAATTCTTACATGCTTACGCCAACGCATTAACGCAGCTAAAATCTTATAACATTAATACATACCGCTATAAATAACTCTCGATATAACTCGCGCATGTGAGACTCCACCCCAAGTGGCCTCTCTCTCGCCATCATGCACTGAGCACCTTAACGCATTTCAAAGTTTTATTCTCAAAGTTTTTTCTCGATCTTTCCAGACCAGACGGCTTGATCAAAGCGATGATCCTTCTCAATGATCGAGGTTCCATCAAAACATGATGCCCATCTCGGGAGGTACTTAACATGACACGTGAAACGTTATGCACTCAGATAGACTCGTAGGTCCAAGCGGTATGCTAACTTCCGATCCGAGCCAAGATCGGAATGGCCCAACGCACTGGCTAAGCTTCCTCTCCACCGAACTCACCACACCTTGGTGGGAGATACTCAAGAGCACCTGATCTCCCACTTCAAATTCCAAGTCCTTCTCCTCATTCGCATAACTTTTCTATGTAGGAGCGCAACTAAGAGCAAGGGAGTACACAACTGGTGTAGGTGGAGCTTGGAGTGTATGTGTATATCCTATGCAATCTGATATTCAAGGTATTGTGCTGGTTAAGTAATGATCCAAGCTAGAGTATTTTGCCTATGTGCTGATCCAACAAGTTTGCTAAGTGTATGAACGCACACGCAAAGATAAATGAGACTTAATGCAAACAAAGGATCTGGGCTAGCGAGCAGAAAAAGAGATGAAACCAGCCTGTTTTGCACCAAGTACTGAGGATAGACGCTAGCCAATTGCAAAGGAATATACTAGGGCACAAGATTGCTCAATCAAAATTGAAAAACACAAGCTAAAAAGATGACCCGGCATCTGTAGTAGCTAAAAGTATGCACTGGATCAACTCAAAAGGGATGCCGCTTCACGCGGGTACCTTAGAATCACCTCGCAGAGGGGCTCTATCAATTTTGAGCGAAACTGAGAAACAGGAATTTTTCTGCTTATGCTCCGCTTTTGAGGCCCTAAACGACATTTTTAGGGTCGAAGTTTTCCGCACACGTGCCTGGTGGCTTACGCGATGTAAACCCCTGCATTTCCTGCACTTCTTCTTTTGGCTCTATTTTCCCGCTTCCTTTCCAACGGATCAAGAAATGCTCCAATCGAGGTCGATGCAAAAGTTAGCGCTTTTTTATGCCGCGCTCTTCTATATGCTGCTGCCTTTCCTTCTTTTCCTCCGCTTGCTTCCCGTGGAATCCGCGCAACCCTCACAAAAACAAAGAACGTGTAATCAACTTGAATGAGCAGCCCTAGGTGCAATATCAATAACTAGTCTCAAGATGAAAGGATATAAAAGGACACCAAATGTGGTTCTACCGGCTATGATGTAGTGGCCAAACTCAAGATGGAGCAATTGGACTCGGATTGTGTTTGAGCTAGAGGTTGATTAGGACTCTAGTCCCACCAAGGAGTTCGGATAAGGAAACAACATCGTCTCTGGACAGCCGGGCAAGACAACGCACTGACAGATCTGGATGATGGTTTTTAAAAGCTAATTGAGGGAGTTCAATCAACAAATTTTTTTGATAAAGATTAAGCTACGCAATGGAAACACAAGGATCAGCGCTAAAACAAAACCTCTAATGGATGAAAACTTAACTAAACGCACAAGAAATAACAGATTAAACTACGGTTTTGCACTCGCATTTTTGGTTTATTGTAATGATAGAAAGAAAACGAATCTAACTACGGTAAAGAAGTTCTCACCGAGTAAACCTAGAATCTGATACCACATGATATGGGGAGGCCCGACTCTCTCGCTGAGAAACCGTGGATAGTTGATGGCGCAGACGATGTCGCTAGTCGAACACTCGCGCCAATGCACGAACTCCTCAACTCTTCTAATACGCCCACAACACACCGGGGTTGTTCGTCCGCGAGACCATTTAACGCATTTAACGCCAAGTCCCCGATTCCCAATGGAACGACGGCTTGACCTTGAGATTGCGTAACGAACAATTGATCGCTTAGTCCTCTCTCAAAGTCCTCATGATGAACTCTGGGGTCGAAAGAACAAGCAATAGCTATGTTTCAATCTTATGAATAAACTGGTCTCTTGGATACAAGTGATAATGGAGGCCCGATCTTCTCGGAGGAACCGTGGATAGTTGATGGCAGACGATGTCGCTAGCTAACACTCGCGCCAATGCACGAACTCCTCAACTCTTCGTATACGCCAAACACACCTCGTAGTTGTTCGTCGCGAGCATTTCACGAACGATTTAACGCCAAGTCCCCAATTCCCAATGGAACGACGCTTGAACTCGATTACAGAACAAAACAATGGATCGCCTAATTTTCTCAAAGTCCTCGCATGAACTCTGGGTGTCGAAAGAACAAGCAATAGCTATGTTTCAATCTTATGCATAAACTGGTCTACCTCTATGGTGTGGCCATGGGGTTTATATAGCCTCCCACGCAAGCACAAACTCGGATGAACATAATCCGAGTGCTACGGTAATTCGAGTCCGACACTGTTCACTGCTACAGTATCTGATCCGATTACTGTTCACGTGAACAGTAATCCGATTCAAAAACATCCTACTTTAATTTGGAAATTTAAACTAGTCTCCTCGTTTCCTTGTATTGTGAGCTTTCTTTCTTAGCTTGCGCCAATTTGTTCTGATGCACTTGATGCTTCTTTTGATGCCAATGTAAACCTTGTTGCCATGTCACCATATGTCTTTCTTGACCGCCTGCGCATGTGCTAGGTTTTATCCTGAGAGCATCGTTCTGCTGGCCACATGGGTTTCTTTCCTTGTTGGCGCATGTGTTTCTCCTCCATGAATTTGTTCCCGGCCTCCTCTCGGTTCTCAAAGTCTTTAAATTTGTTAAACCTGAGAATGCACCAAGTATTGCTTTAGGTAGTAACCAATTCTCATTGGCAACAAAAGGAAATTCATTAAGAAACAAATGCACTGTTGTTTGAGAAGTTTAGCCCTCGCTTCATGAATAACCTCATAAGTAGTAGGGATATCCTCATCAACAAGGAGGGGCAAGCGATTTAAGGCACCTCCACGACTCACACACGGCCTAGGCTAGCCACACATGCCGAAGCTAAGACCTAAAAACACACACAAAGGAAAACCTAACTTAAGTCCGTCACATTGTTTCGGCCATAGCGGCGCGACCGTAAGTCTTCGAAGCTGGGGCCAAAACCATTGTGTGGGCCTGGAATAAGCTTTCAAACAAGTCCAAGAACACCCCAATCGGACTCGTATACAAAAGTTATGGGTTTTTATTACAGCCCTGTTGGGCTGTCCTGAACCGAATCCGAATTGAATTTCTGAGTTGATTCCCGATGAATTTTGCTTGCACTTGTGGAAGATCCGAATTGGGCTTGAATTCTTGGGCTTTTCTCCCTTGGTTGACCCACGTGAGCTTCTCCTCCATTGCTTTGACTCCGCCTCCCTCTTGGTTCCAAAGGCTTCACAATGTTCAAACATGAGAATGCACAAAACATTTGCATGAGGTACCTACCAATTCTCATCAATGACAATAGAAGATTCATTAAGAAACAAAAGCACCTGTTGATTTAGAAGTTTAGCTCTTGCTCTCGCTGGGACCAATATGCACCTGCATTTGAATTATTTAGTAGGCCTCAGATATGGCGCCCACCTCAAGATGTGTATGACCACCAATAGGGAATATGTATAAGTGTTAGGGATGCCCTCATCATGTTCCTTGGTGGGCGCCCACACATGACGCTTACAGCAGCATCATTGTGCAACGAGTCCTCGCACACACTGTACACAACAACCTCGATAAGCTTCAACGCCATAATTTGTTTGCACTTTCTTTGCAATCAAGAACCGCGCGCACGTGTCATCATTGATGGAGGAAGCTGCAACAACTTGGTGAGTTCTGATTTGGTCAAGAAGCTTGGCTTGACCACGCGACCGCATCCACATCCATACCATATTCGCATGGTTAAATGACTCGAAAAGCTAAGGTAACACAAACATGCCGAGTCCATTTTTCCATTGGTGGTTATGCCGATCATGTTGATTGTGATGTGGTTCCCATGGAAGCATGCTCTCTTTTATTGGGTCGACTTTGGAATTTGATAATGATGCTTTGCACCATGGTAGTAGTAACAAATACACTTTTATGCATAAGGGAAAGAAAGTTACTTTACATGCGCTTTGACCCAAATTGAGATTATAGAGGCCGATAGGGAGCGAATATTGCCGCTAATGATCCAAAGGAACATGATAAATCTAAAAACATTCTGTTATGCTTGCCACAAAATCAGACCTTGCTGAAATTGATGATATTAATGATACATGCTATGCTTTTTGTGTGCAAAGATGCTTTATTTTCTTGATAATATGCCTTGCACTTTGCCTTGCCTGCTTGTCACTAACCTTTGCAGTGATTTTAGAGATGTTTTCCTCTGATGAGATACCTCCGGACTTCCACTCATTCGAGGGATTGAGCACCAGATTGACTTGATCCCCGGAGCGAGTTTGCTAAACCGCAAGTGCGACAGACCAATCCCGACGAGACTAAGGAGATTCGCGACAAGTCCAAGACCTTTTGGACCGTGGGTATGTAATGAGAGCCTTAGTCCTTGTGTTGTTCCTGTTCTTTTGGTACCCAAAAAGATGGTTCTTGGCGGTGTGTGTAGATTGTAGAGCCATTAACAATATTATTATAAGGTATCGTCATCCCTAGTTCCTAGGCTAGACGACATGCTTGATGAGTTGTGTGGTGCTATAATTTTTCACAAAGATTGACTTGTGTAGTGGATACCATCAAATAAGAATGAAACTTGGCGATGAATGAAAACTGCTTTTAAAACTAAGTTCGCTTGTATGAGTGGTTAGTCATGCCTTTTGGTTTAACTAATGCACCTAGCACTTTTATGCGATTAATGAACGAGGTTTTACGTCCTTTCATTGGCAATTTGTGGTCGCTTACTTTGATGATATCTTGATTTATAGCAAGTCCATGGATGAACATTTGAATCACTTACGCATGTTTTAATGCTTTGAGAGATGCACGCCCGCTTGGTAACCTTGAGAAGTGCACCTTTGCACAGATCGAGTCCCTTTCTTGGCTATGTTGTGACTCCACAGGAATTGAGGTTGATAGAGCCAAGGTGTGAGGCGATATGGAGTTGGCCCACGCTCACGACGGTCTCCCTGGCGCGGAGTTTTCTTGGCCTTGTAGGGTTTTATCGCCGCTTGTCAAGGAATTCAGCACCATTGCGACATATCATGATTGAGTTGACAAAGAAGGGAGTCGTGTTTCATTGGGGGCCATCACAAGAGGAGTCCTTTAATCTTTTGAAGGACAAGCTTACACACTCACCATTGCTCCAACTTCTGGATTTTGGTAAGACTTTTGAGCTGGAATGTGATGCTAGCGGAATTGGTATTGGTGGTGTTTTGATGCAAGAAGGCAAACCTGTTGCCTACTTTAGTGAAAAATTGAATGGTCCTGCTCTTAATTATTCCACGTATGATAAAGAATTGTATGCTCTTGTTCGTTCTTTAGAGACGTGGCAACACTATTTATGGCCTAAAGAATTTTTCATTCATTCTCGATCATGAATCACTTCAAAGATATTCAAGTCAAACCAATTTGAATCGTAGACATGCTAAGTGGGTTGAATTTATTGAATCTTTTCCTTATGTCATTAAACACAAGAAAGGGAAGGATAATGATGATGTCGATGCTTTGTCTCGACGCTTATACCATGTTGTCTCAACTTGATTGTCACATTTTTGGTCTTCAAACCATTAAAGGACAATATGCTTTAGGTGCTGATTTTAAGGATGTGTTGTTGCATTGTAGGAGGGACAAGCATAGAATAAATTCGTGATCAATGATGGGTTATTGTTTAGAGCTAACCGCCTATGCATTCCAGATTGGATCTGTTCGCTTTTGTTGTTGCGTGAGGCGCATGGCAGCCGTTTGATGGGACATTTTGTGCTAAGAAGACGGAGGACGTTCTCGCCACACACTTCTTTGGCCAAAAATGAGGCGCAGATGTTGAGCGGTTTGTGGCTCGCTGCACTACATGTCAAAAGCTAAGTCTCGCTTGAATCCACATGGTTTGTATATGCCTCTTCCTGTCTCCTTCTATTCCATGGGTAGATATTTCTATGGACTTTGTTTTAGGATTGCCTAGACTCAAGAGGGGGAGGGATAGCATTTGTGTTGTTGTGGATCGCTTTTTCTAAGATGGCTCATTTTATACCATGTCATAAACCGATGATGCCATTCATATTGTGACTCTTTTTAAAGAGATAGTTCGCTTGCATGGTATGCCTTCTACTATTGTTTCAGATCGTGATGCCAAGTTTTTTGAGTCACTTTTGGCGCACTTTATGGAACAAGTTGGGTACAAAGTTGTTGTTCTCTACAACATGTCACTCACAAACCGATGGCCAAACCGAGGTGGTGAACCGCACATTGTCTACTATGCCGAGTTGTTTTGACGAATAATTTGAAGTCGGGGAAGAGTGTTTGCCGATGTTGAGTTCGCATGATATAATCGAGCGGAACACTCCACCACCAAGGTAAGTCCTTTTCGTGTAGTATATGGATTCAATCCACGTGCCCTCTTGATATTTTACCTTTGCCTACTAGTGAGAGAGTTCATAATGATGCTAAGGTGCGTGCTGATTTTATTGTCAAAATGCATGAGACTACTAAGGCAAACATTGAAAAGATGAATGAAAAATATAGGATTATTGGTAGTAAAGGTAGAAAGGAAGTTAAACTTGAACCGGGTGATTTTGTTTGGTTGCACTTGAGAAAGGATAGATTTCTGAGTTACTTAAAGTTAAAATTGATGCCTAGAGCTCTTGGTCCTTTAAAATAGTTGAGAAGATAAATGATAATGCATATAAACTTGAGTTGCCTTCCGAGTTTGGGGTTAGTCCCACCTTTAACATTTCAGATTTGAAGCCATACTTGGGAGAAGAAGGTGAGGCTGAGTTGAGGACAACTCCGCTTCAAGAGGGGGAGGATGATGAGGACATCACTTCTTCGGATACACACAAACAATCCTCCACTTGACATTCAAGGACCAATCACTAGAGCTCGCGCCCGACAATTGAATTTACAGGTGAGCTCGTTCCTATGTACTTCTTTTTGTTCATTTGAGAATCGATTGCTACCTAACGATTTAATTATGATTAGGAACCATGGAGAGGACCTGGAAGTACTTAGAGAAGGGCCACGAAGCCCACAAGTCCAGCAAGGGCGGTCGAATCATGTTGGAGGCCCAACTCTGCTTCGACTTCAATCCACCTGGAGTCCAGACCAGGTCGCACTAAACGGACGCCCAAATCGCATCCAGGCTCCGCTTTGGATGTTCCACATGTATCGAAAGCTGAGAAGACGACCTTTCCAATGGCTCTGGTCCCATGTCAAAATTCCTTCGAGTCAACGGAATCGTCAAACAAGTGGGCATTCAGAATCTGTCAAGGTGTCGGCACACCGCCTTTGGGCCGCTCGCTTTGTATCGTGTTGGAGCCCATTAGGGTGCGCCCAGGGTTTTGCATGCCCTCGGCCCTCTATATACAGCCGCCACACCACCATTAGGGTTGGTTTTGCTTAGATTAATTCTGCCTTGAGCAGTTTCGCCTCATCGGCTTGTGAGACCCCAACTTTCGAGTGCTAAACAATACATCCGCAATCCGCTGTGTTCTTCCTTGTTCTTGCTTGTGTTCTTCGATTCGCAGCGCAGGATTAGCCTTCTTGGCGCAGGTCAACCGCCGCGCACGCTGATAACCCGAGGAGACGTGGTGCCGCGATTGCGGTTCGTAACGTGTTGTTCGAAGTCCGAGTCAATTTGTGTCGCGCTCCACCAAATCGAACTTATCCAGAACTGTTGGAAGATCGACCCCGCCCCCATCAATGTGTTTGAATTTCTGGAGCTTTTGCTAGATTTGTCGCTTTGAAATTTTTGAAATCAATTAGAACATATAACTTAAATGTTAGCTCCAAAGAGAAAACATAGGCAAAAACTTGTGATCATCCTCCTGAAGTATTTTTCCTATCTCCTTGACCATCCTAGTAACCTCTCTGCAAAATCTCACAATTTTTAGATTTTGTTTGCTATTTCAAAAGAGCAAGTCAAACCAGTTTGAATTTCGTCAAATCCCTAGGGCAGCAGCTGTGAATTTTGGGAGCAATGCAGGTATAAAAATTTCTGAAAAAATTATGCAAAGTTGTCCTCTCATCCAAAGGAGTTACTATAACACTTCGGAATTTTTAGAGCTCGAGCTACCTCTAAAAATTCCCCAATCTTCTCACTTTTTAAAATCAAAGTTTGAAATCACTATTCATCAGCTCTGACTCAAACCTGACTCGAGTACGATCCACATACGGCCGGCCTCAGCCGCACCGCCTAGCTGCACCGCTGAGCTCTATGGTTGTCCACCGTCCGATGCAGATCGCGATCGCCTCGTGGCGCCTAAACTAACCTGGATCGACCAACCTGCGCCCACCGTGATCTCAACCGGCCCATTTTAGATCTAATGGTTCGCTGGCCGATTGATCGAGTCGAACCATTCATCGAACCGACTCGCTTCGGGCCGCGCCAAGCTGTCGCTATCACTAACGGGTGGGCCTCCGATTGTCGGACCGCTACCTACCTCGTTGCTTAAAGCCGAGCAGCGCACGGGCGATGTGCATGCGCCACCTCACCTCGCCGCCCATTCCTCGTTTTTCGCTATTACCTGGCCGCATCTTCCGTCGCTAGCCCATACCCCGATGCGTATTAATCGCCATCTCTCACCGCCGCACTCTCGCTCCCGAAGCGCACGCGCCGAGGGCTTCTCTGAGCCCGCTCTTTCCCTACTTATGGACACACCAAGCTTCCTTCCTTTTGGACATCATAAAGTCATTCCCTACCTCCTTTGCTTCCTCTAAGCTCAAACCTAGGAGTGCGCTAGCTCGTTCGCGATCCGTGCGCTGCCGTGTCATCCCCACAACCGTGAATCCCATCTGTTCCTTTGCGCGGGCCATATCGTGGTTCCAGCCCCTACTATGCTTTCCTCGCCTAATTTTGAGTTTTGTTCGTGAGGAGCCGCCGAAATTCGTTCCTCTTCATCGCTCGAAAGTTTGGATCTTCGCCTCATCTCCTATGAGTTGGTTCCTAGAGCTTTTGCCCGCTAGCACCATCCCCGCACTCACCCAAGCTATCTCCACCCTCTTTCTCCTCGCTTTGCTCAGCTACTCTCTCCTATGACGCTCTTGGCGCCGCCCATCGCCACCTTCTCCTCGCCAAACCATCCTCACCGTGTCATCCCAAGAAGTTCGTAGGACCACAGGCAACTTTAGCGCGAGCTAGTTCGTGTTTGGTGTTGCCGGTTTGGCATTGCCGCTTAACCATAGCTCAGACTCGCTTCGTCCGCCGCCGCTGCCATCGCGCCTTGTCACCGACCGACTGACCGGCGTACCGGGCGCGCCGATAACGCCTAGGTTCCATTTTTGCTGTTCGTTAATCGACCGACGAGCTCTCCTTCGCTTACCGAGGCGCGCCGGCGCGGTCACGGCCGGAGCTCCTCTGTCTGGACGAGCCGGCACGCTTTTAGAATACGCGCTGATGAATCAAGGCGTATTCATAGAATACGCCACCGACGCGCCGCTGGCGCGGCAGGTCAATTTTGACTTGGTCATTCGCCTGCCTCACCCCACTGGCTGATCGTGGTCTCACTGAGTGCTGAGAAAAGCTGTTTCAGTGTTTTTAGAATTTCATGTAATTTAATTTCTTTTGCAATCGCAATTCAATTAAACTTAGAAAATTCATAACTAATTCAATTTTGATCCAAATCGAATGAAACCAATTTTGTTAATTTTAGTTTCTAATGTACTTTTACTGTAATAGATTTTAAATATGTTTCTGTTCATAAAATTTTGATAGTTAATTTAATAATGTTTTTAGGTATTTCTAACTTAGAAAATTCTTAGAAAATTCTTCATAACTCCAAATAAAATGTTCTCATATCTAAAATTTTGTAAAATCATGCTTTAGCTGCTATGTGAAATTTGTGCTCATTGGATTAAATTGAAGTTTGGTTATTGTCGGTGTTATTTGTTCTTATTCGCTCTTTTGCTCGATCGATAGATTATGACGATTCTGTATTATCGAGAGTGAGCCTCAAAGAACATATTGAGCAAAGCAAGAACTGTGCAAGCGCTTGATCTTGTTAATCCCTTTGTATTCAAACTAATATTTTGTTTGCAACTCGTATGTATGCATTGCTATTTTGTGTTAAATTATGGTTGCAGTGGCCCTTTTAGTTGCATAACTCATGTGTAAATGATATTCCTCTACTACACCGAGCCTAGGTTATTTGCTGCGATTAGAGATCGTTGATGATCTCTGTCACTTAGTACATACGAATTTAACCGCTTAGACATGCTTAGTTATTTCGGTAGAAATGGGCTGCTATCGACTTAGCTTCAGTGACCTTGATCACACAAAATTATTATAACTTTGTGTTTCAAAGATTTATGCTATGTTTAATTGTGAAAACTAAAAACTGAAAATAAAATGATTTGGACTTGGGCACAACGTGGTATGTTGGTGTGCTTTGGGTGTGACCGAATGGTGCCCGAGTCATTTAAGGACCGAGTTACTGCGCCACCGCTCGGCATTTTGCATGCTAACCACACTAGAGGGTATGGGACCTCTGACTTAGTACATTGGCGTATTGGCTCCAGTCGCAGGGGTCGCAGGAGGATGGTGTTGGGAGCATGGTAGTTGTCCAAATGCTTTACCTTTGTGGGTAGTTGTCTTTTCGGTTTATTTATGTGGCGCATGGATCTTCTATCCATACGAGCTGCTCAGTAGTTAATATACAATATTGGAAATGTCTCGAGGACTTAGAAGGCCGTGCATACCTTCTCAAGTGTGCTTTGTGGCAAAAAGGCCTGGGTGTGGGTACATTGGTACCCCCTCAGGTTTTTATCTATTCGAATAGCCTCGTCCTAGGTTATGGACACGCCGGATACGCTCGTGAGAATAGACTACAACCGATGAGGATATCCCTACTACTTATGAGGTTATTCGTGAAGGTGAGCTAAACTTCTCAAACAACAGTGCATTTGTTTCTTAATGAATTTCCTTTGTTGCCAATGAGAATTGGTTACCTAAAGCAATACTTGGTGCATTCTCAGGTTTGACAAATTTAAAGACTTTGAAACCGAGAGGAGGAGAGGGAGGCCGGAACAAATTCATGGAGGAGAAACACATGCGCAACAAGGAGAAGAAACCCATGTGGCCAATCGAGAGGAACGTGTCTCGTGATAAAACCCTAGCACATGCATGTCAAGAAAGACATATTGTGACATGGCAACAAGGGTTACATTGGCATAAAAAGAAGCATCAAGTGCATCGAACAAATTCAAGAAGCTAAGAGAAGGAAAGCTCACAATACAAGGGAAACCGAGAGGAGACTAGTTTAAATTTCCAAATTAAAGTAGGACGCTTTTTGAATCGATTACTGCTCACGTGAACAGTGTCGGACTTGGATTATCAGTAGCACCTTGCCATCGTTCATCCGAGTTTTGTGCGGGCTGGAGGTATATAAACCCCCATGGCACCACAGAGAGGTAGACCAGTTTATTCATAAGATTGAAACATAGCTATTGCTTGTTCTTTCGACTCCTGCAGTTCATGCGCGGGACTTTGAGAGAGGACTAGGCAATCCAATTGTTCGCTCGCAATCTCAAGGTCAAGCCAGTCGCTCCATTGGGAATCGGGACCGCTGCGTCGTCGCTGCGTGGTCTCGCGACGCAACAACCACCTGTGTGTTGTGGTCGTATTCAAGAGTTGAGGGTTTGTGCATTGGCGCTGAGTGTTCATTAGCGACATCGCCTACTTCGATCAACTATCCACGCTTTCTCATCTGAAGATCGGGCCTCCCCGCATCATATGGTATCGATTCTAGGTTTACTCTGGAGAATTCTTTACCCGTAGTTAGATTCTTTCTATCCTATCGCCCAATAAACCGAAATTGCAATACCAAACCGTAGTTTAATCTGTTATTTCTGTGCGTTTAGTTAAGTTCTCATCCATTAGAGTTTTTGTTTTTAGTGTCGATCCATGTGTTCTTTTGCGCTGTTTAATCGCTGTGTTCACATAAACCGCACTAAATTGTGATTGAACTCCTCAATTAGCACCCAAAAGAGATAGCTGACCAAAACACTTTGGGTTTCTTGAGCTTCACTTATATCCTTTCATCCTTGACACTAGCTTTTGTACATTGCAGGTAGGGCTGTCTTTGGTTTATTTACACGTTGTTGAATTGTGAGACTTGTGCAATCAAGAGGGAGCAAACCCTATTTCAGCCATTGCAATAAGAAAAGAGGAAAAGGCAGCTGGTTACATAAGAAAAAGCCACGGCTTGAAAAGGTATTAAAAAAACAAAAGATCAAACCCGCAAATACCAGTATCAAATTTTTTCCTTTCTGGTTTCCTTAATACTGGAGCATGTAAGAGCTTTGTTCATGCGGTTTGAGAAGAAAAACAAACAAAAAGGGGCTTGATACTGGGAGGCCCGATCTTCTCAAAGGAGAAACCGTGATAGTTGATGCGCAGTAGACGATGTCGCTAGCTGAACACTCCGCCAATGCACGAACCTCAACTCTTCTAATACGCCCACATAATACATCGGGTAGTTGTTCGTCGCGAGACCACTTAACGATTTAACGCCAAGTCCCCAATTCCCAATGGAACGACGGGCTTGACCTTGGATTGCGTAACAAAACAAATGGATCGCCATTCTCTCCTCAAAGTCCTCGATGAACTCGTGTCGAAAGAGCAAGCAATAGCTATGTTTCAATCTTATGCATAAACTGGTCTAATGGATACAAGGGAGGGGGTGGGTATTTAAGGCGCCTCCACGACTCACGCATCGCGCTAGGGCCAGCCACACATGCCGAATCAAACTCTAACTCGGCTAAGACCTAAAACACACAAAAAGGAAAACCTAACTTAAGTCCGTCACATTGTTTCGGCCATAGCGGCGCGACCGTAAGTCTGGTCAGCTGGGGCCAAAACCATTGTGTGGGCCTTGGAATAAGCTTTCAAACAAGTCCAAGAACACCCTAATCGGACTGTATGCAAAAGTTATGGTTTTATTACAGCCCTGTTGGCTGTCCTGAACCGAATCCGAATTGAATTCGAGTTGATTCCGAGATGAATTTCGGTTGCACTTGTGGAAGATCCGAATTGGGCTTGAATTTGGGCTTTTCTCCTTGGTTGACCCACGTGAGCTTCTCCTCCATTGCTTTGACTCACCTCCCCTTGGTCTCCAAAGGCTTCACAATGTTCAAACTGAGAATGCACAAAACATTTGCATGAGGTAATACCCAATTCTCATCAATGACAATAGAAGATTCATTAAGAAACAAAAAGCACCTGTTGATTTAGAAGTTTAGCTCTTGGCTCTCGGCTGCTGGACCAATATGCACTGCATTTCTTGAATTATTTGAAGGCCACGCATGTATGGCCCACCTCAGCATGTGTATGACCACCAATAGGGAAAGATGTATAAGTGTTAGGGATGCCCTCATCATCCTCCTCTGAAAAGGCGTCTCGACGCTGGATCATCACCACCAAAGAAAGGTGATAAATCAGCTTACATTGAAAGTAGAGCTCACGCCATAGCAGTCATCGCGTGAAAGCTCTATCTTGTAGGCATTGTCGCTGATCTTCGCAAGCACCTTGAAAGGTCCATCACCTCGTGGCGGCAATTTAGACTTGCGTTGCTCGAAAACGATCCTGCGGTAGTGCACCCAAACCAAATCACCGTTGAAAAATCATCTTCTTCCGCTTTTTATTCGCTTCTCAAGATATGACTTGACCTTGCGCTCTATCTCCTCTTTTGTTTTGAGATGCAATTTCTTCACATACTCAGCTCGCTTGATGCTTCCATATGAACACGTGGTGTTGACTTGAAGTGGCAAAATCAAGCTGGCGTAAACGGTTTGAAACCATACACCACTTCAAAAGGACACAATCGCGTAGTGGAGTGCACGCCCGATTAGGTTTAATTCCACGTCGGGCAAACAATCCTCCCACTCGCAGATTCTTCTTGGATCATGGTCCAAGTAGCATCGAAGTGTGCGGTTCACCACCTCCGCTTGACCATCAGCTTGGGGATGACAAGTCGCGTTGAATAACAACTCTCGTCCCCGCCACTCCCAAAGTGTCTTCCAAAAGTAGCTCAT